>VXAL01018963.1:208805-229731 GCA_013399475.1 Chauna torquata
TGTTTGATTGGCTACATGTTACACAAAGTATACAAAACATAAGCAAGCAGGCATCTTTAATTAAATAAAAACATTACTGCACTGACATTCCTTTTTTTCCATGAACTTTAGGAGTGCATTTTTATGATTCAGTCCATTGTGAATGTTTTGTCCTCTCAAGAATAGCCTTGGAACTAAAAGCAGTGGATATCACGCTGCACAGACACTTAACCTAACTCCAGAAGTATAGTTCTTTGCCCAAATACATTGTGCCTATGCTTTGTGTGACTGTGTCTTACGTTGTTCCTAGATCAGAGGTGCTGTGTCCTATAATGTCCTGTACCTGTACTTACTAGCTCAGGAAACTGTAATGTATGGTGTCACTGAGCATCAGCCATGCATGCCAGGGCTCATGGTGTCCATCTCCGTTCTTTATGGCCATCTGAGCAGAGGAGAATTGGCTGACTGAAAATTATTGCTCCCCCAGGGAGTTTCAGGAGGATCAAAGTCAGCATTTGTCAATAAATGGGAACTGCTACTTAAAGAGAAGTTAAAACTGGATTAGAACAGATTGTGCAAACTCCTGGGTATACTTTTGTACAAACTCCTACTCAGGAATTTATATGTTAGAGTTTTAAGTAGTTTGAAATTTGACCCCACAAAACTTATGAAGGAACTTGTGTAATTGTATATAGAACATCAGGGCTTTTATACACTGTTGCAGAATTTTTTATCAATCTTAAATGCATCTTTAAAAACATAATCAACACAACCTATGCTTTAAATTTAAGTGACTGACAGGTCAGGGATTCACACAGATTCAGTTTCATTGCTTTTTAAATCAGCGTAAATTTTTATACTGGGACAACTTCATGCATGGATCAGACTTAGATTTCTTAGATCATCTGTAAAATGTGAATTCAAGACACCATGGACTTAATTCACTATTATGTTTCAGCTCATGGAAAATATGTTTCAAAAGGACTACCTGTTAAGACACAGGAGGTGAATTCTTTCAGCCTAATTCTTTAACAAGACGGTCTTTCAGATTACAGCTTTGAAATTTATTGAGCATAGGCCTGAATCAAGGCTTAAACTGACCTTGCTGACTGTCTCTGCTTTGTGAAAGCAAGCCAATATTCAGATACTTGATTTTAGGTGGAATGTGTAATGAAAAATCTGACATCACTTTAGCATGAGTCAAAATGCGTGCCTGTCTGTAGCATAGCTGGAATTGGGTACACTGTGCCTGCAAGTACTCAACCCCATCTTCCTTGTAGAAGACAAAACTGACATACAGGGCAAGGCTGTGTGAAGCTGCTGTTCCCAGCTGGCACAAGAATGCTTTGGAATAGATTCACTTTACTTCTTCCTCAATAAAATTGGAATTGTGCCATTTACCTTCACAGAGAATTGTGAGGATAAATTCACTAAAGGTTTTAGGTGCTCAGAAAATTTAATGGAGGAGGTTGTATAAATATCCAAGAAAGAATCAGTGAAACCAATCTATTAGGACATACCTAATAGTAGCTTACAATGGATAATTATCTATTGCTTCACTGCTACTGGGCAATTATGTTGCCAGTAAACTAAATTAGTCCATCTGTGGGTTATGTGTCTCTAGGATATTCAGTTAATTACGTTACAGTATATTTTTACTCATATGAAGCAGAAATATCTAGTGGTTACAAGACTGAATAGTGAATTTGGAGGTGTGGTCTAGATACAGCTCACTGCATGATGTCCTCATTCATCACACTGTCTTGCCTCCCTCAGCTGAGGCTCTGAATGAGTTAAACGCCATTCTGGGAACTGTATTACACACTTTGCGATTAACAGAAAGAGATTTGGGATTGCGTCCTTGTACATGAATGTTTTGGATAATTTTGCATGTCTGTGTCCTGGCTGGGCAAGCAGCATGTGATACAGAGCTTTATGCAGCAACAAGAAGTGGGTGCTGTATCCTTAGCATTCTGAAGAAGAAAAATGAAATCCTTTTGTCTTAAAATTCTTGGAAGTGAATACTTAACAACAGTTGCATAACCCAGAGCTGAGACTTCTAAAATGTTTATTGTGGCTTAAATATGCACCATTTAATTACCATAGAGGTAATTAAAACAGTCGTTTCTGACTATTTCTGACAAGCTGACATTTTCATAACAAATAAAGAATCTCCAGATATTTATAACTTTGTGTCAAGGACAATTCATACTCCATGTCACAATACAATATTTAATTTGTTTTTGTTGTCATACTATATTAGCTTTAAAAGACTTCTAATATTTCAGCAGCTGCTGCATTGCCCCAGTCAGTACTGAAAAAACCTTCAGTATCGAATGTACACAATATGCCAAGCATGTTCTTTGGATGACTCACCACTCACCCCTAGGTGAGTACCTTACTTGCGCACAAAGTTAGCTTCTGTAACAGAACCTGTTTGAGTGAAATCTGAAGGAACAGAGCAGGAAACCAGCAGCTTTAACTGCTGCTAGTAATCATACCTGGTAATGATCTTATGCTTATGTCCCTAGTGACATACATTGTGGTATGTATTGTTAGATGTATTATGCTATGCTGAATGAGTAGAGGGACAGAACTTCTATCTCATAGACAATTGTTCCCTAAATAGTCATGAATCAAGCCTGAATCATGGCCTTGAAGCAGCAAATCAGAGAAATCATATTGTTCTCTTTTATCTACTGAGCTTCTGTATGCCCACTCTGAGAACGGCACACTGTGTAGTTAGTTTGCAGCTCTCACTGGTATCAAGAATCTGGAGGAAGTAAAATTGCTCTTTTTACCTCACTTCTAGTAAATATTTGTGTGAGAGCTACTCATTAAAACAGATCCTTCAGGCTCAGATTTTTTTTTTTTATACTATATTTGTCTTGGTCATTGCAGATTTCTTAATTATTTAGAGAGCTCAATAGAATATATCTAATTTCTGTTCTAGATTATTTCTCCTTGTGATGGTTATGAAGTGGTCTACTTTATTCAATAATAGAAAGCTAAATCATTCCAGGATAAGAATAGGATAATAAATATAAGGTCTGATTATAATAGCATTGCTAAGCCTTCAGTTTTTTTCAGTCCTTCTCTAATTATCAAAATTCTGCAGCAGCACTGAAAATATGACACCACCACTTGGATTGATAAATCGGAAATGACACAATTCAGAACAGTGCTTTGAACCTGTACCAGAGGTTAAAACTATTAACAGTGAAGTAGCTTACTGAAATTAGACTCCACTTGAAGCAAATTGATGTCATTGATTTGTATGACAGGCTGTAGTACTCAGCCTTTAGTGAATGTGAGTGTATCTGTGTTAAGCAGAGGGTACTGTCACCTTGGTATTTTTAAAGACAATCCCAGACCATTCCCACCGTTAAATTTCAATTAAACAATTTTGGTCAGAAAAAAATGTTCTATATGTCTTTTATCTATTCTGAGCTGCCGGCAAAACAAACTGGCTTTTCCATATTTGGCACTTATTAATAATATTTTGAATACCACTGCGCTTTTTAAGCTGAGTGTGGTGGAATTCTCATGTGGGATTATTAAATGAGTCGATTTGCATTCTAATGAGAACAAATGTTTGGGATTGCATTGTTAAAATGCTAAAACGGTGTGTGTATAATTATTTTGCAGCTTAGATTTGCAGAACTCATTTCCCCAAACTCTTTTTTTTTAAATAACTAAAGAGACAGAGCATACTGACGGCTGGAGGGGAGGTGATTAGGGTAATTTAAACTGTTCACAAATGACTTTGCTACTGAATGAAAGCATTTCTTTGGCTTTGCTGTGCTCCTTTCATTATCTTTAAGCGGCTGCAGTGTTGAGTCCCATAAGAAGTCTCACCAAGCTCTCTTTCCTTGTACAATTTCTCATTTGTATTGATTAATCATTTTGTAATTCCATTCTAGGTTGCCTTGCTCATCTTTAAGGCATGTGCTGCTTTTTCTTTGCTTGTCTATCCTGTAACGGTTATGTTGTCTCTTCTAATACCTTAGCTTTATCACTGCAAGTCAAGCTTTAAAACATTAATCCCTTCATGCTTTAATTTCATATTCTATTACCAGAATGAATGCAAATACTGTTTCCTTTTTCCTCCTTTTTAATCATCTTCACTACAGCTTTTGCAAATGGTCCAAGAGTAAAGTAAGCTTTTTATTACAGTCAAAGTCAAAGATTTGTTCGGCTTCTGTTTTCATATATTTTTCTACAACTATTGCCAAACAAGAATTGTTTACTGCAGGCTTCTGAGATGTTGTACTGCCTTTCTATTCCCCATCTCAGGCACCGCATAGCAGCATTGTTTAAAATACTGCTTTCCTAAGAAAAATTGTGTGTTGCTCAGGGCAAATTACCATGAGTTACTGCAGGGAGGTTTAAATAAAGCCTTGTATTTTCCCCCCACTGTATTGTCTTGTCATAAGCAATTGTGGTTGTGAAGTGTGGATAGGGGCTGCTCTTTAACTTGCTGTGTGAACCACCAGGCACCGCTCTAGCATTGTAAACTTATGTAAAATTTATATAGAAAGGCCTTAGCTGCTCCATAGTTAAGCTCAAGTTGTACTCTTCAAGTAGGTTTTAAATCCCTGAGATTGACACAAAGTTCTTACAAAGATCCCATCAGAAAACTTGTACCATTTTCAGTAGGAAGAATACACGTGGAATTTCTAGGTAAAAATCATGGAGTCTGGCTATGGTTCAGAATTTTACATAATTTCTAGTCCTCTTTTCAGGTTTTCTTTTGTTTTCAGGTCCTGACCCTTAGTAGTTGTGACATTTAGAGGATCTTGTTTTCTTTTAGAGCATAATCCTAGTTTTATCTGAATGCATATTCCTGTTTTTCATTAGCAGTAACATCTTTTGGCAATGAACTCAAAAGCCTTATTCTCTCCAGGGGAGAAAGAAGGAGCTGCCTGATGGGAGACAATACTAAGTGTGGCATGAGAGGGCAATGGGCTGCATATCGATCCCTGTTAATGTTCAGAACAGACAAAAACATTCATTTTCCTTCCCACTAACTATTCCATTGTTGCTTATGTAAAGTCTTTGTGTTAGATAAATTACGTTGTAACAGCAGTTTTTTTCTGGCAAAACTTTGTTGCGCTTCCAGTTCTCTTCCCTCCAATAAACCTTGTGATCCATAAATACCTATGGATAGGAGATTTGTTGGAATTGTTCTTACATTTACTTACCTCTGTAAAGACAGCAGGCTCCACTGCTTCTTTCTCTAGAGACTTGAGAATATGCCCTATACACCATCTTCCATGGTGCATGACCTGTCTTTCCATTCAACCAAAAATAGACACAAGATTAAGATATATCAATCATTTTTCTCACAATATCTCCACTAATTTTCTGAGTTTCTCTTGTTGTAGAAATCTGATTTATCTCAGCACAAATAGAAGAGAATTAAAGCAAAATAACATACATGCCACACCAATGCTACTTCATCATCACGGACATTATAGCCTTCAGAAATAATTTGGTTTTCCCCCTCCGCAACTTGCTCAACACTTTCAGCCACTCATAAAGTACATGACCTATATCAAACCTTCATGCCCAAGTTCACAGCCTTCATTGTGACAGAAGCAGACTACGTGTTTTTATGAAATTACTGAATGAAAAAATTTTCAATGTATCTTTTAAGTTATAGAAGATGTAACTCCATTTTGTATGTGCTTATGGCAACATCATAAAGCCATTAATCATTATTAAATCACAAAGCTCATCAACACATTTACAGCTTAATTAAGAACTGTGCTCTCTAAAACTGCCAATTAATTAACTATCAGAAGCACAAACACCTCTCCACCCACAATCTGTTAAATCATTGGTTATCATGACCTTTTATTCTTTTCATATCTTCAAAACATCCTTTAAAATATCATACACTCCAGGTTTTCCACAGAGATTTTTGAGTTCAGATATGCAGCAAAATAGTAAATGAATTTCAGCAGCCTTGTGGTTTGTGTTATATATTAACAGGTAGGTTGGCTTTTAGACCTCCAGTGTTTTGGGCTGGGTCAATGCTATTGCCTAACCCAGGATAAAACTCAGCATTCATAGCACGGTGTTTCATTCCATTTATTTCAGCAGTTTCTGGTTTAATTATGGCTATTCAGAAATGTTGTGCTTTTATCTTTCCTTCCATTTTTGTACTCTGCAAGGTGGTAAGTGGCAGACAGTATGCTAATTTTTACCAATATTTTACCACAGGAAAATTATAAAAAGTTCTGTTATCATCGGTCAGCTCCCTAAATACCTGGAATGAGTCTGGTCTGCCCATGTGTATTCTTACGTCTGCTTCATACAACATTTACTGCTCAAGAGTGAGGTGTAATGTAGAAGAAAAGTAGAAAAGCAATGATGTCAATATCTTGTGCATTTTATGCCTGGCAGTGAATCGGCATTTGTGGAATATTTCAGTTTTAACATGTTCAGCAGCAGCTGTTGGATGTCACCTTCTATGGAGCTCCTTCTGGGACTGTGGCAGCACCAATCCCAGGTGCTCACTGAGGAAACTCACATTTAATATTTACATTAATTACATCTAATGTTGCATTTAATGTTAACTTACAGCAAGCTTCAAAATTGTGCCACTAAATATTGCTATAGATGTAGAGAAACTTCTCTTTTACAGAACAGGCAGCCAGAGGCCCAGGCCAGGCTCAGGGCTGGGGAGGGGCAGCCCTTCCCCAGAGGGCAGGTAGGCACAGCTGAGCTGTGGCTGCCATTACAGCCGGGGCAGCTGGGGCTGCCCGGGCAGCTGTGGGTGGTTGGAAACGCAGAGAGGCACAAGAGTTGAAGAGAGAAGGTAGGAGAGTGGTGTGGAAGTAAGGTAAAGTGTTCCTTGCTCTTCACGGGGAAGTTTTTTAAGTGGGTGCATGAGGGAGGAGATGGGCTTGTGTGTGGTGCCGAGGGTGGGGCAGCCTCTGAGGTAAAATGGCTGTGGGGAAGGTGAGGGAGGACCTAGGCAGTGGGTGGCTGCCTGGCTAGGCTCGGTGAGCTGGTGAGGGGAGGGGGAGGTTGTGTGCTCATGGTGTGCCTGGGGAAGGTGACAGCAAGGGAATTGTCCTTGACAGTGCTGGGATGGAGGTCATGCTCGGTGTGAGCACTCACCTGGAGACATTTTGGATGTGGAGTGACAGGTAGAAGCACTGTGAGGGCAGGGTGGTGCCTCCTGGGTTTTGGTGGCTTCTGGAAAGGTGAAGTGTGGAAGTGTAAGCATAAATGTTTTTAAATGCTCATATCAGTTAGTGCTTAGTGACTGTGCTAATGACCTGCTTGTAAAACTAGAAACCACTATTAGTAAATACGAGTTCACTTTTGCAGACTGCTCTTACCAGGTACGCGTATTATTTTCCATATCTGTATGCAAATGTGATATTTCGGTGTGGTTGAACACCTATACCTGTTCCTGCCAAATAACCAGGTCGCTGCTATGTAATAAAGGGGGGTGCTGTCGTGTTGATTGTGTTCTGTTTAGTTGTTTCAGACTTGTGCTAGAACAGAATGATGGGAGTTGTTCAAGCCTGTGTTGCTTTGTGCTTGTGTTTTATTTCTCTAACTAGCCCTTGTTACTGGTGATATGAGAGTATCACTTCTACTTTAAAGTTAGCCTTGCTTTACTGGCTACACAGAAATGCTTTGGGATATAACCAGAATATAGACTGATGTCTCTGGAGATGATTCTATTTGTGGGCTTGTTTCATGATCTCAGGACTTGAGCTTCAGCAGTATTAACAATGTTTGTATTCTTGAAGAAAAAAGTTAAGCTTATGCCCTTGCATTTTCACATTTATGAAACAACACTGGTTCTATTACAGTTATAATTAAAAATAGGGAGGGTGGGGGTGGAAAAATCCTGAAAAGCAAACACTTCAGGGTGCTGTTTAAAGCAGGCTTTCAGAATTTGTAAATTCAAAGGTGATCCTTTCCTGCCCTACCTTTTCCAGAAATGCAAAAAAACATATGTTGCATCCAAGTTTTTTGATTTTTTTCAAACAGCACTTCAGAGACTGAAAGGCCTTCAGCCTGTGCATCCATCATGCTCTGATGGGATATTTCTAATGAAGCCTTTTATTTCAGCTTTTCAGAGGCTTAAAATACTTGTTTTTATGCAAGATCATAGCACAAAACTAATGGTAAAGTTGTCCTTTCTGGCAGAAAAATTGCTGATACTAGACTTCTTTCTGATTGTTAGCCAGTATGCTATGTACTTATGGGTGGTGAAATATTAAGGATGACCAATAGCTCTTAAAAACTATTAAGCTTCTACTAAACATTTGCTTTATTTATAGTGTAACTTGCAGAATGTTTCTTTTTTATATCCAAACCTTTCAGTGGCTCAACTGTCTTCTGTACAAGAGATGGGTATTTCCCGTTTGCTCTTTTTTTTTTTTTTCTAACTTCTAGTACAATAATAATGGAAGGAAGAAAGACTGAAATGATTATTGTCACTTATTTTATCTGTTCTCTAACAACATAACAGTTGTTATCTGTCCCAGTCTTGAAGTCCACAAGGCAAAGCTTTCGGGTTTATGAGTTGGAGAAGGAATTACTGATACGTGGAAAAACATACATGTGATTACTTTTTTTTTTTTTAAATAGAGGTTACACACAGTGATGCACTTACCAAACTGTAAATTTGAGGGAAATGCTGAAAAAGAGTCAAGTAGTATAGTTCATAGAATATCCCAAGTTGGAAGGGACCCACAAGGATCATCGAGTCCAACTGCTGGCTCCACACAGGGCCACCCAAAAATCAGACCCTATGTCTAAAAGTGTTGTCCAAACACTTCTGGAACTCCTGCAGGCTCAGTGCTGTGACCGCTTCCCTGGGGAGCCTGTGCCAGTGCCTGACCACCCTCTAGTTATCTAGATAATGGGTAAACTTGAGAGATCCAGAACCCTAACATTTTTGTAGCTAGATGAATGATTTTTGCAAGGATAGAGAAGAACAGCTGGTTTTAATTTTAATCTTACTAACATACTGGAAGAACATTGTAGGAGCCTGCTCAGCATGTTAAATAGGTGTAATTACATCTATTTGCATGTTTCCACGTAGATGCATTTTAATTTCTTGATGTGTAGACCAGGACACACACATTCTGTATTCTCTTGCTTGAGAGTATGAAGCTTGTTAGACACTGAAAAAGGATCATCCTGTTTATATAAAACCAGTGAATAAGCTCACTAGCTGTTGGACTTGACGTTACTCACTGGAAAAAATATAGTTTCTCTGTATCCTTTGCATCTCTTGTGCTTGGTTGCCTGTTATTTCCTCTTTGCTCCACTGCTGTTTCACTAAGAATTGGGAAGGGGAGGTATGACTTTATTTAAAGTAAAGGTTCTAAGAAGAATGATCCTATAGTAATAGCCATGGGGGGGTGGGGGTGGAATTCAAGATTTCCATAGCTTGCATTTGGAAATTACTTAATCACCGTAAAATGTAGATATGCAAAGAAGAATGCTAAAAATAATTTTGGGAGACTCTAGGACCTCAATATACTAAGTGAGCCTTGGTTATCAATGAACAACTTAAGATCAGAGTCTTGCATGCTTATTGTTATGCTCTGTGCCAGGGCAAAACAGGTACTTTATATCCTCACCCAAAGCTGTGCAGGAGTATTCAGAGCAAGCTTCTGCATTACCTGTCCCAGAGCCTTTACAGGCCCATTTGATAGTCAGAGTTGTATTATGTGAAGGGCACTCTGTCAGATGTGCTTTCCAGAACCTCCATTCAAACTTGAGACTTGTGTCAAAGAAACAGAAGGCTTCCACTGAGAAGAACTGGAATGTCTTGTCTGCATTTGCCCAATACAGTATGCTGATAGCAGGTTCCCCTAAACTTCTTTGTTTTGTTTAAATCTTTGCTAGAACCTCCAACCCTGGTTTGAAGTCAAGGAATACCAAAGGCATCTTCACCAGAATATATATAATGCTTCAGCCCTTAAAGTGTAAAATGTGTCACAACGCAACTTGATAAAATCTTCTTTTATGTAGGTGGTTGTTGCTTTACAAAGACACAAAAAAAAGTTCTTTAATTTCTACACTGGATCATGTAATTTTATGGAAGACAGTATTTTTAGATTACTAAAACATGAGCCTGCAATTGTGGTTGCACTAGGGGTATCTTTTTTTTAATTGTTATTTTTTAGGAAACCTGAAACTTCATTTCCTTCACTTAATGGAAACTTAAAAGGTGGAAAAACATTTAGAAATGAAATATATACTTCACTGGTTTGTTATTGTGAGATTTAGTATTTATGTGCAGATAGCTGGACACAGGGAGGTTGATGTTTCAAATGCTGGAGTCCTGTCAGTCAGTCTGGAATAAAAAAAGGTATCCTTAATGTTTATGTAAGTGTTGGAAATTACAAAGCATTATTTATTTGAACAGCAAGTAACATTAGCACACAGCTACATTATCTTCATCTATGTATCCTAATATTAACAGGCAGGGACAAGTATTTAATTCCTACATTCATTCAGTGCAGAAGTATTCACTGACACAGCTTGGTTCTAATGGGGGCTAGGGTAGAACTATTTAAACTTAGAAAGATAGCATTCCAATCATACTGCACTTGTGTACTCCTTAGTATTGTATCTAGTATCTAATATAGATTTGGACAGATTGAGAGACAGCTTTACTGATTGACACCTATCAATCACAAACTCACTTGAAAGATCTTTAATCGTTCTTGCATTCTGGCATATTAGGTCTCTTTTCATGTAGTTGACTCATGCTCCTTAAGAACGGGCATCCTTTATCAGTTAAAAATAAATAAAATAAAGGAAATGATCTGTTAGCATGCATAGGAAATACTAATGTTATTAATGGTTTTTAAATTCTTCTTTATCTTTATGAAGAACAGTTCAAGATTATCTTCTCCACTATCATTAAATTTCGTATTATGTGAGCTGAGTGTTGACGTTAAATTAGAAAATGTTCCCTGACGTGTATCCCTAGAATTATGGTATTTCATGGCCAATTTGAAGTCAGTGATACAAGGATTACTTCACAAAAATATTAAGTAAGTCTCCAGCATCTAGCTGAAAGCACTTTTTGCCAATATCAACTAATGGTCAATGTACAACAGAAACTGGTATTTTTTCTTTTTCACAAGAGAGGTGACAGAAGTGGAAGGAAAAACGCTTTTCACCATCCTCCTCCCCCACCATGACCCCTATGACTAGTAGAGCTCCTGAGCTTTCTCAATCTGCAGCCTGCTCAGGAACGCTTGAGTCATGTTCCTGAGTAGACTGTGTTTCTGCAACTGGCAACTCATTAAGCATATAAAAATAATGCTGTAATCTGTAAATCCACATCACAACACTGGTTTTGGTGCTTGAAAAACAAAAAACAAATACAAAAAAAAACCAAAACAATGGATACAACCTTGGTTGCATGTGACAATGCTTAATTGAAAAATCCTTGTTAGGAGGTAGTGCAGGCTATTAACTGAATATACAAAGTGAAAGATATAGTGTCTTGGACTGGCATTCACACTAATGCATGTTTTGCAGATATTATATTCTGTGCTAACTCCAGTTCTGATTTTTATAAGTGGAACACTCAGGACAGGAGAGATTTACGTGTAATTCTGGAGCATATCTTCCAGATTCCTTTGAGATGAAAGGCACCTTGTTTGTGCCCTCTGTCCCATTTTTTGTACTTTGGTTCATATAATACAACAGACTTAATGGTGAGATTTTTTTTTTTAAACCTCCTCGAACCCAAAATAGAATTTTAATATAGGCACACCCAGACATGATTATACAACACTAGTATTGAAAGTCTTTGTGTGTTGCATGTCCTAATTGCCTTTAGTTACAAGGGACACAGCTCATTACATTTAGACCCAGAATTATGGACAGGTTTGTTTGGAGTGGAAAGAGCTCACTTTTGTCATTTAAAAATTAATTTGATTAGGTATGTGGAATCATAACACTAATATTATAGAGCAAATGCTCTGTTACATTAAACACATAAATCCTAGTATAATTTTCAAGCTACCTGCAGTGAGTGTGCTCCCACTATTTGAACACTGGCAGGTCGAGAGTTATGTTGCTCAGCAGAAGCTAAACCTGTCAGAATAGATAGAGTACCCCAGATCTTCCACAGATGTAATGAGACAGGCTGATCTAAAATTCAGATCTGTCAGTAAGTATAAGGTGGTATTTTCTATTCACTATGCATAAATGTAGAATAGATAGCATTATTAATTTAAACTCAGAACAGAAGATAAAAACAAGCAATACTAAACGAAATATTACTGATGCTTGTTATCTTGATAAATTGTCAGTTAAAAGAAGCCAATAAGAATAAAGAACTGTTGAAGAACAGTTCCAACGTAGATGTGTTTACAAGAGAAAGTGGGGGAAAAATGATTAAGAAAATCCATAGTAGCTTTGACATTGCTTTTCAAACTACAGGTAGTATAACTATCAGCATCTTCTGGTATGTGTAAGTATGTTGATAGTCTCATGAGCACCCATCAAAAATGGAATCATTCCTGTCATTTTAATTCCCCAGTCCTGACTGCAAAAATGTGGTGGTATCACTTGGCTTGTGATGATCCTGTCTTCCCTCCCATTCCTTTGAATGGCGTCACTTTCTCAGCTCAGATTGCCCCTTTTGCTGGCATGAAATGCTTGCTTCTCTGAGTGACTGAGATTTCCATATCCTGCCTTACTTCTTGAGTTTCATGTTGCCATGAAAGTCATCATGAATTATAGTCTCTTGCAAAGAATAACAATCTTAATTTTAAAATTATGCAATATAAAAAAAAAAAGGACAAACTTTGTAGTATGATACAGACATGACAGAAGTATGCTGTGTTTTAAAACTACAAAAACCAGTACATGGGAAGTTAGTTTTCTATGATAAAGAGCATAGAGGAGTAGGAATGTTTGTGGCAACGTATGCCTTTTACAAGCTCTGTCAAGATGTTGATAATGTATTGCTGTTTCACTCTGACATTCCTGAAAATATGATCACTTTGATAACCTTTGTTTTCGTTAATTACAGTATATTAAATGAAATCCTTACCTTTATCTGGCCTTAAGGAATTTCCATCTGAGTACAGTGTATACAAAACAAATTCATAACTGAATTAGTGTGCAGATAGCACAACATATTGGTGCGCTTCAAATCTTGTTACAGGCAAGAAGGCAACATACATAAAGCCGAGAATAGACTGTTAGTATATTGAAAGCGTAACAGTCAAAGGATTATTATTATTATTATTGAGTATTTAATTGTTAAAGAAAATAGGAAAAAATGTGTATTACCATACAGAAAAAAAATCAGTAATAATGTTAAAGTTATTTTGCACTACTAAAATCCTAGTACCTACCACATTTTCTTGTGGTGTGCTCACCCTCTGCCTGCTCCCCCGGGTACTGAGGCTTCAATGTGGTGTGCTTGTGCCAGAGGATATGTTGGCAAGTCATCAGCATTTAGAATCCTTTACTGCAGGGAAAGTGATGATCATGGTTTGGTCTTCCTCACTCTGGCATTTTACATGCGGTTGTCCTTATAAGTCTGCTAAAATTCTTAAGTTATAACTAAGTTATAGAATGTCATCATCCGCAGACATCTTAAAAATCAAATTGCCTTTGACGGAGATGAGGAGAAAAATCGGTCACTAACTTATTAGGTTTACGTGGTAAAGGTTTGGTAGCAGGGGGGCCACAGGGGTGGATTCTGTGAGAAGATTCCAGAAGCTGCCCTGTGTCAGATCTCAGCCAGCTCCAGCCGGCTCCAACAGGGACCTGCTGCTGGCCAGAGCTGAGCCAGTGAGCGATGTTATTTGTGCCTCTGGGAGAGCAGATTTAAGAAAGGGAAAAAACTGCTGCACAACAGCAGCTGGGAGAGAGAGGAGTGAGGAACAGCCCTGCAGACACCAAGGTCACTGAGTAAGGAGGGCAGGAGGTGCTCCAGGCGCCAGAGCAGAAGCTCCCCTGCAGCCCGTGGTGAGGCCCATGGTGGAGCAGGCTGTCCCCCTGCAGCCCATGGGGTACCACATGGAGCAGATCTCCACGCTGCAGCCCGTGGAGGAGCCCATGGTGGAGCAGGTGGATGTGGCCTGAAGGAGGCTGCAGCCCATGGAGAGCCCCTGCAGGAGCAGATTCCGGGCCAGAGCTGCAGCCCGTGGAGAGGAGCCCACGCAGGAGCAGGTGATCCGGTGGGAGCTGCCGCCCGTGGGGCACCCGTGCTGGAGCAGTTTGCTCCTGAAGGATGGACCCCGTGGTACGGACCCATATTGGAGCAGCTCTTGAAGAGCTGCAGCCTGTGGGAAGCCCACGCAGGATCCGTTCGGGAAGGACGGCATCCCGTGGGAGGGACCCCACGCTGGGGCAGGGGCAGAGTGACCACGAAGGAGCGGCGGAGACGAAGCAATATGGGCTGACCACAGCCCCCGTTCCCCTGCGCCGCTCGGGGGGAGGAGGTAGAAGAGGGTGGATGGGGGGAAGGTGTTTTTAGTTTGCTTTTAGTTTCTCACTGCTCTAGTCCACTAGTGGTAGTAATAAATTATATTAATCTCCCTATGCTGAGTCTGTTTTGCCCATGACGGTAATTGGTGAGCAACCTCCTTGTCCTTATCTCAGCCCTTGACCCTTTTCCATTGTATTTTCTCCCACTGTTCCTTTGAGGAGGGGCAGTGAGAGAGCAGTTGTGGTGGAGTTCAGGTACTCAGCTGAGTAAAACCACCACAACTGGTTTGATGTTTCCATACCTACAGAAGAAACAATTTAGGTTTAGTGACTGCCAGCAGAGGGGTGTTTCCTAGAGGGGGCTGTGTGGCCTGGAAGCTTTTAGCGTGTGAGTTAGTTATATGTTATGGAGCTGGGACTGTAATTTGCTTCGTGATACAAGGAGGAGGAGTGTGGACTCCAGAATCTAGGTGAGGCTTATGTCATCTGGATTCACCTCCTGCCTGGCTGATTCTCCATGGTAGAAGAGCCGGGTGAAGGAGATAATAAGGTTTCAGAGATGTCCTTCCAAAACAAAGCCCAGAAACTGCTTCTGGCTCTCGTTATGCTCAGTGTTCTTGTTCAGGCCAGTTCTCAGTGACTTCTGTCTCTCCAGTGGCCATTTACTCATGGGTATCCATCTAATCCATAAATCATTAACAAGTGTCCTGTTGACTTTAGAGACTGTTCGGAGACAAATATGTAAACATAACTTCTTATTATGCACTTATGTGCGCTTCCCCTAAGTGATGAAGATCTTTAACTTTCTGGTTCTCTTAAGATTATCTGACTGAAAAACTCAAGGTTTAACACACCCCTCCCTTTTCTGTGTCAGAAAGTGTGTGAAGTCTTAGCTTGCACTTAAATAGGAAAGGGGCAATCATTAAAACTTCTGTTTGTTGATACAGTCTTTCTATACAGAGCAATAAAGAAATTTGTACCAAGCTGGTAAAATACTAGCCCTAAATTATTTGTTTTCCTTGGTGGTAGAATGAAATAAATAGGGGAAAAATTACAGACTTAGTTTTTTCTAAGGCCTAACTTTCATTGTTGTTAGTTCCAAACACCATATTTTTCTGAATATGAATCACATTCATTTTGGATTATTTAATTTAACTGCTTTCCAGATGAGCTGGCTTTATTAAATGCTTGCCATGGATGAGCAAACAAAGTTTGTGCAGGCTATAAATATCTATGATGAGTCTTATACAGTATTTTGTAATCTAGGGTTTAACAATTATACATAATATTTTCATACAAGCTTGGTAAGCCACTGCAGTGAGTAAGGAGGGAGCAGGATGGGAAGACAGTTTAAAACCTGGTAGTTAAGCAGAACCAGGATACCAACTACTCAAATTTTAGTCAGACCCCAATATAAGCCCAGCCTAAAGGATGAACTTCCAAGAAATTCCATCAGATTATTGGTGCAGGTAGTTTAAGTTTTTAACAGCTTTCTGCTTCAGTATGTATTCTCTAAGGTATGTGACTATAGTCTGGGTGTAGCATAGATGAAACAGTCGCTGGAGTTGCTGGCCAGCTCACGTTAGTTTATGTGAGGTGGTACAGAGGTAAACCTTATTTAATGCCAATTCGATAAAGTCTGAGCATGTCGTGTGGCTGCGTGCGTGTGGTCATGTTCATTGAAGCTTTCGAAGTTACTGCAATTTCAGTCCTCTTCATGGCAAAAGTTATATTTGATTTTGTTCTCTGTATTGCAGAAAGCAAGTTACTTGAATTTTTCTGGATTCTTCAGGGATTTTTTTTTGTTAGCTTGCTGTTTAACAGCAATAGATATGTAGTGATTTTCATTGAAGCTGTCTTGCATTCTAAGAATACATGAATAATTGTAGTTGATCACTCTGCTACTTACAGCTTTCTTGACTTGTAAGGTTGGTAGTGAGTTGTCATTGTAAATCAATAGGTTTTCTTTGTTTATTAAATGTCCCTTTTTATTATTATTATTCATAGAACCTTCCTAAAAGGTTTGTCTTCAACTCCCTAGTTGTATACTAGTGAATTACTGTGGCCTGTCTTCAGTATAGAATAGTTTGTTATTGATTGGCAAACTTAACTAAAAGCTTTTAAGTGTCGGCAACAGCAGCAACCAATTTAAAATGTGTGGTAAGAGCAGAAATATTTGGATATACTGGCATCATGTCACTCAAATGAGGACATCAGTGTTCATAGTCAACAGTGAACCTTACCACCTAAATGTCTATACGGGTAACAGTGCAAGCATTATTAATCCTGTGAATTTTTTAAGGCAGAAGATGTTGACAGAGTCAATGACAGACAAGAAGAACAAGCTTCATCCTCTTAAGGAGAACTTTAGCACAAAGGTCTGCAACAAAGTCTACCATTTGGGTTTTGAATAACTTTAAGTAAGGATTCCTTTTTACTGATTGGCATGGCTGGAAAGCTCCCTCCAGTATCTCCAAGTACTTGGAGAAGTACTTTGTAAACGCCTGCTGCATGTATTTTGTAGCACTGCAATTCAGCATGGCAAAAGATCCTTTTTGTTTTGATACAGCTTAGATCCAAGTCACGGATCTAGAGATGAAATACTCTGCTGAGCCCTGCAGTTTGCCCTCTTTCAACTCTCTACAAGTGAAATGCGTCCTTCAGGGTCCTTCTCCCTCAGTTGTGGATACTGCCAAAATGGATCTTGATTAAATAAATATTAATGTCTTGAATGACTGTAAAACTTAAGGAGTGATCCCCAAGAGGCTTAATGTTCTTTCAACATGAACTGAAATAGGCAGAACCTCAGCCTATTGGAAAGTATACCTCTGATAAGTCCCAAAGGAATAGAGAGCAGAGCCAGAAGATAACAAAGTTAAGAAAGATCAACTTGACTAGTAAATGGTCTGTAACATTGATTCTTTCTGCAGAGATTGATTTTTTCTTTTTTTTTTCCCTCCACTTCCACCCATCTTTACTTATAAGTACTGGGTTTTTAAGGTGATTTGCAGACTTTTACAGACTGTACTTCAAGAGTTTTAAGTTCATTGAATAGTGCTTTATTAATATGTTGAAAAAAAAATTAAAAAGCTGAACAGCAGCAAATAGGTTGGGGTTTCTTTGTGCAATTAAACAGTATGCCTGAAGTTCCCACTTCATAATCAATTGTAGTCATGAGTCTTACACAGTCTGAAAGCTTCTCAATTTGATTTAAATGATTGATGTTGATTATTTCATTTTTAGATGTTTTTATCTGGGATTTTAGTTAGATATTGAAATGAATGCCACAAATATAACAGTAGCTGTATTGATTACTTTGTTTTGATTTATGCATTGGTGTTTTTTATCTAAGACTCAAACAGGCATTTTGAAGCTCTAATTAACATTTGTGTTCTGACAAACTGAAACTGACTTTTCTATTAAGGGGATGTAATTTCAAGTGTGAGACGAGCAGACTTGCAAGCTGAGTATGATGCAAGGCTTAGGCTTTTCTTTGATTTTTGTTTAAGATTTTATCACAATAAATATTGCCTGAGGAAAACCTAAAATTAATGTTTGACTTGAAATGTAACCTCTCTTGTGTTTTGAACATACTTAAAGTGTATAGCTACAACATTAGGTCACTGCTGTTTTTAAATACATGAATTTAGGAGGATGTAGTAAAAATACAGTATAGAATGAACTATATGCATCTTCACCCCAACAATGGATAAAATCACTGTCACTTATTACCCAGCACTGGTGTCAAACAAAGCTAACAACAGTCCTGTTGAAAAACAAAACAACTAACCAAGAACAATAGCGCTATCACTTTCCAGGAAAGAAAGGGGGTGAGGGAATGGCCAAATGCTATCATTTCCTTAGTCTGAGATAGAGCAATTGACTTCCAGACATCCTGGGGAATTTTGGCTGAGATTTAAGTTGTGAATTTTTTGTCTTTTGGTGGTCTTTTTTTTTTTTCTTTTAAAAACCAACTGCTTTAAAAGCACAAGCAAAGCCAATTATGTGTATGACTATTCCACTGCAGTTCAGTTACTGCTTCTGTGCTTTTTGAAGTGACTGACTAGCCATGTGATCGTGTAATAATTGTAACCCCCTAATCCTGTAATCCATATGCATCTGTGAACTTGTGTAGATACATGTCTTACACAATTTCCTGTGACTGTTTTTTTTCCACTAAGGAAGCAACTGTACTTGGAACAGGTGTGGAATAATAAGAGAACCCTTTTGAACTTTGAAGGAGGACCTTGTGTAACCAAGTTTGTCTAGTGTTCCAGGTACACTAGCTATCTTGAGGAAGTCCTTTTTTCAGCTTTACCTCTGTGGGAGAGGTTTCAGCTAGGATGTGAAAAGTATATTGATTTCATTATAGACAGTAGTTGCAGTACCGCAACTATGTACTTGTAATGCCAGTAGATTTAGGTTGTTGTCTTTCAATCCCCTCATAGCAATTCCTGTAAAAGTTCGACTCCACATTTAGTGAATGGTATGATAGCTGCGTGAAGAAGCTGCTGTATAGCATGGGTATTCCAGACTTGGTAAGAATCTTCATTCAAGTCCTGCATAAATGTCAGAATCCACATCAACTCTTTAAAAGCTAAGACAATGGTCACCTGCATATCTTTAGCTGTATCTGAAACAAATTGGGGAGATAATTAAATAGCTGATGTAGCTTAATTTTAAGAATGAGAACTTTATCTCTGTGTATCTTCTTAATGCATCTACCAAAATCTCCTCCTGTCTAGTCGCTCACAAAAAGAGTACTCTTCCCCAAACCTTTCGTATCCATCATTCTAACCCTATAATTGCACTCCATGATCTCATCGCTGAGTGAGGCTGGTGCCCTGTGGGACAATTTTGTGTAATCATGTAATTAAAAACATATAGTAAACCACATAAACAAGGGAACAGAATTAAGGCTGCTCTGAAATGTCTAACACGATTCCTCCCTTACCACCCTGCACGTCTTTGACATTTTTACAAATACGGTTTCAGGTTTTTTGCTTTCCCAAGCTTTATGTCATATATCAGCAGAAGAGCTTAAACCTTCTGTTATGTATTATGGTTCCCTAATGTGGTATAGGCATTAACTATGTTATCAAGCAGCAAGAGAAAACCGGTATTCCTGTCCTGTACTGCATCAAAGATATATAAAATAACTGATCTATTAGTTTGCAAAGGCAGCTTCATTCTACAAATTGTATAAGCTGGGGCAAATATTTAATTGATGTTTTGAGAGTTAATATAATTAAATCTGAGATTCAAGTAGGTAATATTAGAATACATGACTCTAACGCCAGATCCTATAAACTCTGTAGCCCTGTTTGCAAGAAAGTGCTAGGAGTATGAAATTGTCAGTAACAAATAGCATGTAAGTGAACATAGAACTCTTCCCCCCCACACCCCCCAAGAATTATTTCTTTGGGAAAATGTGGGAGAGGCAGAACTTCTGTGACCTGACTCAGAGCAAGGAACCCGAAGGCAGTCCCCTAAGGCAGATCAGTGGATCAAGGGCAGTACCACAGTTGTGCTGCATTTTGAATGCTGACCAAAATAATTTTTACTTTTAGTGGCTGAAAATGCTTCTTACCTGTTCTGGTGACCAAGCAAAAGAGAGCACAAAAGGCCTCTGCTAAATCTCAGAGGATTGTTACAGCCAATGAAAATGTTCTTTGTAATGGAAACTGCTAGGCAAGGTAGAGATGTATAATAATACCTTCTTAAATGGAGAGAGACATCCAAACACCTAATTTATCGTAGTAGCCCAACTTCTGTTTGGTACAGTGCAGTATGCTAGTTTGTAGACTGGAACATCTCATTTTGACCTATTGGGCCATTTTATATTTGGAAAATGATAGTTCATGTCAAGAGGGTGACATGGATAAACAACAGTGAGCCAGTGCTAGAAAGCTATTTCTCTTCAATGGAAGTAGGGGCAGATGGAGAATCTGTGGCATTCATATCAGAATACAGTTGCAGTACTGCACCAGATCACTATCCATCAGCAAGGATACCTTGCCAGGTATCTTTCTGCAGCAAGGGTACCTTGCTGCCAGGTACCAAAACCAAGGATATTTTGTTGCCGGGATACAAAACCTAGGGTGGTCTTATACTTGAGATTAGAGGCTGTTTTTTCACCCATTCATAAATATAGCCTCATTTGCATTATCATCTAGTTCTCTAAATGTCATTTTTTAAATATGAATTTATTAAATGTCAGTCGAGCAGAGTAATTTGAATAGTTATTTTCTCCTACCATTATTCTGTTGCCACTATCCTATTATTAAGGACATTTTAAATGTTGATTGCTTCTACTACTGATTGGAACCTTTGTTTGTCTATGTTAAAAACAGGCTTTTTTTTTTAACATGGCCTGATTTTTCTTTTTCTCCAGTAGAAGTCAATACAGACAATGGAATATAATTGCAAAATCACCGTGCAAATTCCACTTTGTTGAGAGGCATTTTGTCTTATGCTAAAGATAATTCCTGCC
>VXAL01018964.1:981-14687 GCA_013399475.1 Chauna torquata
AATAGTGCAGGAGGCTGTTCTGAAAGCAGTAGAGGAGGAAAGGAGAAATATGGAGAAGATTCATGAAGAAGAAAGAAAAATGTGGGAAGCAGAACATGACAGAAATAAAGAGAAGATTGCCCAGGCTGTTTGGGAAGCAATGCAAGAGCAAAGAAAACATAATCAAGTTAGTATATTTTACCCTTCCATGGTCCTGCTTTTTGTGTTCTATTTTTAATGTTTAATGTCTTCGTAATGTTGTGGTAGATTTTCTTGATACGTCATTTATCACTGCACCTTCTTGATATTTGAAATGCACTGTAATCTTCTTGGTTTATCTCCATCTAGATTTCTAGACTGTGTTTGGAGAGAATTTGGCACATTCAGAACATAACTCATGTGACCTTTTCAGGCATGTGTATTGAAATGAGATGAATCGTGCACTCTACGTGCCTGTTTTTCTCCACAGACTGCAAAAAGAGCCCAAGATAACTAGCTCAGATACTAGCATTTACATTGTAGACAGTTTATGTGACTTTTTTATACCTATAGGAGAGAAGTTACATTTATTCCTTATCGTGCTGGAATTCCATTGTCTCTCTTAGTAAAAAGATGTTTTTCTAAGACAAAAAATAGAGTAGGTACAAAATAAAGAGGGTTATCAAAACTGGAAACCTAAAACATTAACAAACCAGAAATGTTTCTAGAGTTATTTCTTAGAGAGAGGCTTCTGTAAGGATAATTGTGTATCACAACACAAATTGAGAGGGACATTCCCAGTATTGTATTTATCTAGACAGCAGGGATCACAAATTAAGAATATTACAATAGCAGTTAAATTACTTTTCCAAAAGTTTGATTTTGTAGTCTCTGCTGGTGGAAGTATTAGGGGGAACAGTTTGTTTTGTCAGTGGCCTACTTGTTTAAAATTCTTCAGACTATAATATTCAAGATATGTTTCATCCAGGTGTCAGAATTTCATGTTGCTGTACTTTTTAATGTCCTAAATAACCAAAAACAAACAAACAAAAAAACCAAACAAAACAAACAAACAAAACAAAACAAAACAAAACAAAACGCTTAGAATTTGAAGTAAAACAGAAGTAAAATAGCATAGCATAGATGTTTAAAAACAATCTCTTTGGAAACAGACCCCATTTCCCTTTCCAAAGTTTAACAGAAATACTCATCTCATACCTAACCAAATTCACAAAGTTATCTTCTGATGCAAAGCCATTATTATACTCTGTATCTTTGCTCATGTTTCTGGTATAAAGAAGATTATTTTACCATGTAGGTAGCCAGTTCAATTTTTTTGAATGAAAAGGTATCAGCTGAGATGATGTCAGTTTTCAAGGCAGTAATTTTACTATAATGATAGTCCTTCAAGCACTCAAGCTCTTCTTGATGACAAAAAGATAAGAAGGTGACTTCAAAGCTAAATTTAAGCTGAGAACATTGCTCAAGGTTTAGTTACAGTAGAAATTGTTTAGACTACCCTGGGTGAGAATTGGTACCAGTGGTGTAGAGGAGCTGTTGACAGAAGGGAGAGAGCAATAAAGTAGTTGTGTACTACAGTAAAGAAAGTGACTGCAGTTTTATAGCATGTGGAACATGAAGAGATTAATAGGAGGAGGAATTAATAGGAATTAATAATGTGTCATTAATTTCATGTGCAGTTTAGTGATGTCCCTAAGGCAGATAGTTCTGTGTCCTGTAATTTACTGTAGAAATCTGTGTGTCTTGGACAAAATGTGCTGTCTGTAAAATAAGAAGTTTGCGGAGAGTTTGATGTAACCTGAACATTTTTCAGTGAATGGGTCCCATGGCTCGGTGTGTGAGGTAGGCCAGGGTTCTATCTTTATGGATTTGGGGAGCATGTAAAATCTCTTGGGACTGGGAAAGTGGAGGATTAAGTTAATGCAGTGACTCAGGGTAGGTTAAAGTTCCCTGTGGAGAGTTCTGCTGGAGTTTCTTGTTGCTCTTGATATTCCTTTGAAGTTATCATGGGGCAGGATAATGTTAGTAATTTAGTATTGATTGATGTATTCTTTCAGACAAAATCTTAAATATATTGAGATGTCAGTGCTTTTCTGAGGACGAAGTTCAGGCCTTCAAGAGGACAGTTTTTTCAGCTCAGGATGCTAGCTGATCAAGTGGTTGATGGTGTTGGAGTATTCAGTGATGTTCTTATTATGATGCTGAGTAGTACTGAGTTATTGGAGAATGTTGTGATTAATTCTGCTATTAATATCTTGCTCTTGATGTAGTTATGTGGCATTAGTTAATTCCATTTTTTTTAATACTGAATAGCTCTGCCAACTCTGATAGTAGCAGGAGTAATTTCTCTTAGTTGTAATATATGATGATTTCTCCTGTTGAATTAGGTTCCTTTTTCAAATACCTGATCTATTTTCACTTAAGTAAAATGCAGATTTTTCCTAAGATTTCCAAAGTTCTCTCATATAAATGTATAGCATATTTGAAGTTACGCTCTTTAATCTCTGGTTGATAAGCGCAAGTTCTTTGGGAGGATGGGCTTTCATATAGAATGTAGTTTTCTGCAGAAATTTTCACTTGTTACCTTTACCAAGAAATTGCTTGCCTTCTTATGCCATTACTCTTATAAACATACAGCTACTAAAATTCTTTCAATCTGACAGCAAAAGAAGTCCTACGGAGCTAATGTGCCAAATCTTAATGTGTCAGATGTGACTTTGGTTTGGTGCTGAAAAACACTTGGAACTACAGACAAGCAGTTTGTCTACTGACATTGATTTTCTTTGTAGAGCCTTCTACCTAGTTGTTTCTTATTTACATTTTTTCTTTAAGATTTTTCTTTCAAGAGATATAACTGATCTATTCACTTTCTTGCAATTATTGTTTAGACAACATAATCTGTCAAGTCAGCTCTGTAATTGCCAAAAGTAAAACATAGTCTGGCGTTTTGGACAATGAAATATAGAATTGTGGTAAGATAACACTTGCCTTATTTAATTCTTCATGCTCTGTTGTATAATTCTTTGCTTCCAGCTTCAGAATTGTCACCTGATACTATTATTATGTTTAGTACCAAGTAATGAAACAATTGAGTGTAGATGAATGTAAATGAACACGCAAAACAATCTCTTTTTGGTATCAGGCATATAAAAATAGCTTTAGGAGCAATACTGTTATTTCAAGAAAGAGAACTTTTTTCTGAACAGCGCATGAGTTTGAAACTTAATACTAGGAAAGAGAAGCCTGACTTGTTTTTAAAAAAAACTCTCTTCTCTTAGCTTATCTTTTTCAAATTATCACCAAAGGAAAGAATCTGGCTGTGAGAAAGAAAAGATATTTTTATATTTACAACTTTTTTTCTTTTTTTTGTTCTTATATCACATTAGCAATTGTGCCATAGAAACCTAGATTAAAATTGGATTTTATTCTGCCACAAGTTAATTTGAAGAGATTGGCTTTACTGATTTGAACAAAAACAAATTTAAGCATAGTATTAAAGAAGAGGAATTTTCCTTTTTTAATCCTGTAAATCTGCAAAATTGAAAGACCAGACAGGGTTATGAAAGCTTCTGCAAATAGGTGAGGCAGAATGGCTTCCAGTCATGACACACATAAGTAACTCTAGGAATGAATAAGGAAAAAATTTGAAGACATGGAAAATTTTATCATGATCTTTGAGATAAAAACTCACTTCATAATCTATATGATTGAATTATATCAACTCATGAACAATATCAAGTATTTTGTTACCAAATACGCAAAGTAAAGATAAACTTACAGTGAAAATAGTAATTAAGACATTCTAAGTTAGCCTTTCAGCTTGATGGACCACCTTTGTCATACTCCCTTCTCCTTTTTTAAAAGGACTTAAAGGATTAAAGTATCATGAATATTACATTTGTTTTCATGAAAGCTTTGACTGTTCCAGTGGCTTGAGGTCTTAATTTGGAGACCTGATGTTTTTATATTAAATTGAAGATATTATTCTTTGAAGTCTTGTAACTCTAAAGGGATAAATAATATATTACATCACCAAGGAAATGGTCAAAGTTTTTCTAGAGCACTGTCTCCAGAGGCTGTAAGGTAAGTCCGTAAGTCTGTTTCCTTTTGGTTGAGATTGGCAGCACCTGCAGGTTTTATACACGTGTTATCCAGGTGCTTAGTGCTTTTATAAAAGAGATCTTGTTTCTATAGAGAAGATGGTTCTTAGTTCTGGGGAAGGTGGGATTGCATTTTAAATTGGGGAAAATAAGCTCTCCTTCTTGAAAGAAGCAAGTAGTCTTTTAATTAAAGATAACATGTTTGCACAGTAACTTCATGACCCTTTTGCAACACATTAAAAAATCATTATAGGTGAGGAACTCAGATGTTTAGCAGGCTGAATGTAGGCTGCCATTTCTCTGGTATTTTTGTTCTAATTTTGATACATTGTATATTTTTTTTGCAGTCACAACTTCCCTGCAAGGAGGGTTTAATATGTCTAGTAGTTTTCAGTGTCAAGAGGAATGCTTGAAATGGAAATCCTCCTATATTTTATCTATATTTATATTCGAAAAGAATGCTTTTTGAATAAAGCAGTAGTTGTCCTGTAGATACAGAGAATCTCTAAATTTTGGCTGAATCTGAAGCTCTTTCTATAGGATTGAAAATTGCAAAGAAGCTCCTAGGGTACAATTATAAACTTAAGTGAAAAAGACAATGGACAAGGATTATCTTCTTCCCACTTAGTTTTATTCTTTGAAAAAAATAAAATCCAAAATTTCTTTGGGGATATAGGATGAGGAGATCAATACAAATTTCAATAAAATAGGAAGGATTATATATTCTATTTATAATTAATGGGCAATGCAGAGTAGCTATAACAGTAGCAACAGTAACTATAACACTACCATGCAGAGAGCTGTCTAGCTACTGTAACATGGTAGTGTTAAAATTTCACAAAACTAAACGATTACATAAATGAGGTGAAATCTGGAAGAAAAAAAAGTTAAGACATTAAAGACTATTTATGCAACACAATTTGAGTTTTAAAAACATTAATTAAAAGTGAAATGAAAGCTAGCAGCTGAAGGGTGAGCCCTGGATTTTCAGTCCATGTCATAGCTTGAAATTAATAACTCTCCCAAAAGCACTCAAAGAAAAGAATCACCTTTGTCCTTTCCTGAAGGCTTATATTTAAAATATTATGTGTAATCTACTGCAGTTTACCCTGATTCTCAAGGGAAAAAGAGCCTGAATTCATCATTGCCATAATCCACACAGGAGAAATACAAGAGACTAAAGTGTTCTGAAGACTGCAAATAATTAGGAAAAAAAAAATTATTAAAGGAGCTAACATAAAATCTGCTTCCTCTTGGACATGAACAAATGGACTAAGGCAAAATGATCTTACCAGTGGGAAAGTACTTCAGGAAAACTGAGGCTGTAGAGTTTCATTCAGCCAAGCCACAACTGAGATATAACGAGATATACGAAGAAAAATATTTTCGCAAGAAAAGTTAACTAAAAAGCTTATGGAAAAAAATCTGAACTTCCCAGTACTCTTTGCTGAGTAAGTCTCCAAACATTCAAGACAATTGAATATGCTTACACTCCTGAGGGTTCATGTGTTGTTGTTCTTTACAGAACTATGATTTCTAATTTCTTATCTTGAAATGTCTAATATAATGTTACTGGCAAACATCTACATAGCTGAAAAAAACTTGATTAATTAAAAATTATTTTGTACCATATAGACTTGAAAGTATGTTTAATGTTTTTCCATGCGTTTATGAATACTAGTATAATGTCATTTCTCAGAAGGTAAAAGCAAAAAGTCTAGAACACATGGTGCTTAATTCTGAAAAATTCATGGCTGCTTACCTGCTACGTTATTAAAACTTTTTTGCTATTCATGCTCATGTGCTTAAGGAGTGCTTCTGTCAATAGCATGGCAAGTCTGATCAATTTTGTATTGAATGTCTTAAGGATTTCCGCACACAGTCATATGTAAGTGAAAACATGAAGGTTCTGGCTCTATACTTAAAGAACAGACTTTCTTTTCTAGTGTTGCCTAACTGTTAAATTTTGGTTGAAAATTCTGTCTAAATATTTTTCCTCATTGCCCTGTATTTGAGAAGGTTGGAATAAACTAATAAATAAACTACTTTGTCTATAAAAGTTATTTCCCACTCGAGTTTTTCCTTTTTTTTTTTTCAAGTCAGATTGATTAGCTGTAAAATGACCTCTTAGCTATATAATTGTAAAAACAAAAACAAACCACAAACATGCTGCTGTGTGAAATCAGGAAGTGTGTAATAAATATTTTGGAGGATAGTATGAGGAAAAAAGAAAATATATGGGGATTATGTATTCATCTTATTTTTTTATTGTCAAGACTACTTTTATGCATATGGATTCCTTAACATGTCTTTTTTAGGTGTCAAAACTATGGGAGTTCGTTCATTGGCACCACAGTTTCCTTACATCAAAAAAAAAAAAAAAAAAAGGCTGTTTTCCAATCATCTGAGATTTGTAGAACTGCATCTTGTTTCTGTGTGATTGTGGTGGTTTCACCCTGCTGGGCAGCTAAACTCCACCACACCACTCTCTCACTTCCCCTCCTCAATGGAAGAGGGGGAGAAAATATGATGGAAAAGGGCTCAAGAGTTAAGATAAGGACAGGGAGATCACTCACCAGTTACCTTCATGGGCAAAACAGACTCAGTGTAGGGAGATTAATGTAATTTGTTGGCTAGCACTAACAGACTAGAGCAGTGAGAAACTAAAAACAAACTAAAAACACCTTACCCCCCCCATGCATCATATTCTGCCTCCTCCCCGCAACCTGCACAGGGCAACAGGAGCTGCGGTCAGCCCATATCGCTTCGTCTCCGCCGCTCCTTCGTGGTCACTCTCTTCCCCTGCTCCAGCGTGGGGTCCCTCCCACGGGATGCCGTCCTTCCCAAACGGGTCCTGCGTGGGCTTCCCACAGGTTGCAGCTCTTCAAGAGCTGCTCCAGTATGGGTCCGTACCACAGGTCCGTCCTTCAGGAGCAAACTGCTCCAGCACGGGTCCCCCACGGGTGGCAGCTCCCACCGGACCACCTGCTCCAGTGTGGGCTCCTCTCCACGGGCTGCAGCTCCAGCCCAGAGTCTGCTCCTGCGGTGGCTCTCCATGGGCTGTAGCCTCCTTCAGACCACATCCACCTGCTCCTCCGTGGGCTCCTCCACGGGCTGCAGGGGGACAGCCTGTTCTGGCACCTGGAGCACCTCCTGCCCTCCTTCTTCACTGCCCTTGGTGTCTGCAGGGCTGTTTCTCTCACATTTTCTCGCTCTCTCCCAGCTGTTGTTGCATAGCAGTTTTTTCCCCTTCTTAAATATGCTGTCACAGAGGCACAACCAGCGTTGCTCACTGGCTCGGCTTTAGCCAGCAGCTGGAACTGGGTCTTCTCTGACATGGGACAGCTTCTGGACTCTTCTCACAGGGGCCACCCCTGCAGTCCCCCTGCTACAAAATCTTGCCACATAAGCCCAATACTGTGATACAACAGCCAGTCTGGTAACTTTGTCAATGGGAATGGCTAGTTTGGGAACCCCTGTGCTGAGCAGAGGCAAGGTACCACTGTACTGCTACTTGGCAATTATTTTCTGTGATACTCAATGGCATTATGCTTCTTTAGCATGGTCGGGAACTATTGCCTCCCTGGGTTTATGTAGCTGCTTTATGCTGAAGATGCCATGAAGATCACTTTCTAGACCTTTAGTTTGGTCTCTCCGTCACTCTTTCTCTGTTATATAGGCTATGAACTGCTTTTTGTCACAGCATCAGTTTGCTTTCATTTTTCTTGTAATTATTCACTCTAATTATATTATTTGTTACTGGGAGATCAATTTGTACCTATAAGAAGTCCATGATATTAACACTGCTTTTACTTCTTTTATGATGCTTTTGTTTTTGGATTTCCTCGTGAAGTATACAATAATATTAATTTCACTTCCTGAAATGTATCCTTGAAACTCTTCTCATATAGGATATACAGGGCATTGAGTGTGTTGCCAGTTAAAGGAATACAAAATGGTATCTGTTTATCAGTCTTCCTTTGTCCTTTTGTTATTAGTTGCATCTTATACATAGGTTACAAAATCCTGTGGGGGAAGTAGTGTGTGAAATACTTCGTTTGTTTTGTGTTTCAGAATACACCAGCATGACAGTATATTTGATGTTGCAATTCCAGGAACAAATTGCTAGACTTTGTAGGATTTTGACTGGGTGAGAGAGTGTTAAGTTTTGGAAGAAAAAGGGATAATTTTTCAGCAACAGGCTTGGACTATCACAACACTGCTGTTCATATTCAAAATCTTGTGGATTTATACAGGAAGTTACTTTTCTGAATATCATGGTTCCTACCTAAATACAATAGTGATAAATGTATTGCATAATGTGCTGGAGAAGAATTGACTCTTCCGAGTTCATCTCCAGTTTATCTCGCCATTGCCATATTGTTCAACTTTCAGTGGAAGTGTTTGCTTAAATTTCTCTCTCAAGGGAATGTCCAACCGTTATTGAAGTGGAGGTTTTGGCACTGTTTAGCATTTACTTCTGCAGTTTTTTATCCCAATAGTGGTCATCTGCACAGCTGAGTAATGAGAGAGAGGGGAAAATGTTCGCTTTTATTGTGAGTTCACAAAATATATTGCTACTCAAAGAACATTCGGAAGAAACATGAGGGACTTAATTTTTATACTCACATATGTAATTTCAATGCTAGCTACTTTAAAAATTGACCTAAGCAGTTATATGGAGTAACACTTTTGAGAATGCTTTTTAGGTTGAATTAATTTGGCTTTTAATTTTGTAGGTAATAATCTGTAGTCAGTCTCTTTTTAAATTATGTATATTATCAGAAGTTAGAATAGTTTCATGATGAAAACATGAAAGAAAGAAATGGTGAATATTTTAATGTGATTTTCAGTTTCACTTTCTTCTTGATTTTCCACTTTGTAGAAATATTAGTGGGTCCAGTGTTTATGGAGAACATTGCTTTTCCAAGTCCTTATGGAATCAACCTTTTCATTAAAATAAAATGTTCTTTAAGTTTGATCATATGAGGATGCACACATCTTCGTGGCACTGAGTGGAAAGAGATCGCCCTGCTATTAGATCAGTTTATTTTCAATATACTGGTAAAGTCTGGAAAAGGAGTAGTCCACTACATGCTGACTTTAACCATGTCTGACTTCAGAAGTTCTTTGTAATGGTTAAAACCACAGATGTTATAATTTGAGGGTAACTATTTTCTGAAAAACCACTAACATTGCAGCCTGTGGTTGTATTTCCTAGATAAAATTTAGTACTGCCACCTGATCCTTGTGTGGAAACAAAATAATTATCCTATAAAATTGCAAACCATTGTATTTTTGTTGTTGTTGTTCTTAATACTGACTGGGGTGCACTGGTGTATAAAGTACACTGTTTCTTTCTGTCTTCCTGCTGATATGTAAGTTCTGGTTATGTGGTTGTGATTCCTAATACATATTTGAAAAGATTTGTCAATGGAGTAATTAAGTATTTCTTTTATTTTTTATTAATTGCTCTAATCTTCTAGCTGATGGCAAGCATGTGTATATAAAAAGTCCCGTAAAGAAGCCGCTTTTGGCTATAATTAGTAATGTGGCCTCTGAGATATTAAGAGAGAGAGAGAGAGAGAGAGAGTTGCACCTGAAGTGCAATTTGTGGAGTGTTCTTCAGCTTTTCCTGAGAAACTGGGCTTTCCCTTTTTCTTGAATCAAGTAAAATAACACTAAAAGCCTCAAATAGTGCCATACCCTTTTTATCTAAAGATGAAATAGGGGCCAATTTTTACCTTTTCAACCAAAATCTAATTTAGGAAAAAGTTTAAAGGTGGATATAGCATAATAGGGAAAGAGCAAAGAAAAATATAAAGGAAAATAAGCACTGAGAGAACATACATGCAGTTAAGACTTTGGATAGTAGTAAGAGGTAATATCAGAATTTATATCATCTTATCTGTTGATATTTTACTGTAATGACTGACAGAAAAAGAGCGAAGAAAGGTGGTGGCTTTGAGAGCTTAGAGGAGAGCTTTTTGTGTAAGGTTGTATAGAAGAAGGAAAAACTAATATCACTGATTAAATCAAAGGGCAGGGCAAAAAGTATGTGTGTTGGCTAGGTAACTGGGTGCTGTGTGAATTATTTATCTTACAGAAACTCATGTTTGCTTAAGTTCTCCCTCTCCAAATGTCTTGAACAACAAATACAGTATATACGCTGTATTCACCCGAGGTAGAGGGAAGAAATGGTGTACTGCATAATCACCTTTTTTGGTACCCACTGTCTGCTGCCATCTTACAAAATGACAGGATTTGTATTGCACATATTGCTAGTAACAACATATATCCTGTCATTTGCTCTGAGTCTCTCAAGAAACAATATTTGTTGAATATATTTGCTGAATACCTGTGTGCTTATTTTCCTGATTTGCAGTATCTCTCATTAACAAATAAACTTCCTTACTGAAGCCTATGTTTTGCTTTAGATGAAGTCTTGGAGATCCATTTTCTCAGAATTAACTTGCCAGTTCATCGATCCAACAGCAAAGCTGTCTTTTGATAGCCTTGAGCGGTCTGGCATTTTTACAGAGGCCTATGTTTGCTGCTTGTGACCTGCAAGTAACAGACAATATGAACTAAATAACTAGTTTGGTATTGTTGTTAGTGGTTGTAGTGGCTGTTATTTAAAGACAAAAGCCTAGGAATAAAACTGTGTTTTCTTGTATTGTTTGATTATCCTGGCCGCTAAATTCAGGAGAAGTGTTTAAACTCAGTTGAGAAATCATAGAGAAACAGAATCCTGTGATTCATGCTAGAGTATGGTTGGTGAAGCTTAACCTCCCAAAATAAGAAGTGTTTTGAAATATACCAGGAGTCTGGTGAATACAAATGTTGGGATGAAACCCACTTAAGTAGGAGTCTTTGTCTACAATCATGTGAGGTTATCTAGTCTGATGGCTACATGATCTGCCTGTTGAGTTACCGTTGTCGTGACAGACTGACTGTTGAGATAATTTTCAGGTGATAAATATACTTAATATGTATTTGAAATAGTGAGATGGCAGTTTTGGTTTCATTATGTGCCCTTAATATAATAATTTCTATTATAAACTAATAGATGTTCATATAGTTGGAAGATATATCAGTACTTCTGTTGGTCAACTAGAATGTGAAAGATGAAAGTGTCTACTATGCCCACTTAAAAATAAACTTTGTGGTATGGCAACTGATGTTACTCAAATTTTGAGGCATCCACTGTGTAATTAGGAAACCTATATAAGACTAAAGAAGACACGGATTAAAAAGCTGGGAATAGCTGTTTAAGCTATTGTTTATTCCCAGTACCTGTTGGAATATGAATTTGCTTTTTGAAATATTGGGATTTTGGAATATCTTCTGGATCAGGATTATTCAAAATATTCTGAACTTCTGGATGCTGGGAATATATAGAAAACAATGAGAGGCTTGTGTGAATTCTTCAGTCTTTCACTTTTTGGATTTTCTAGGGAAGCGAACATGATCCTTTGGATTTTTTTTATTTTAGAACTCTTACTTTTATAAGTACTATGAATGTGACAAAGAGAAAAATAAAGTAAAAATTTAAGGCAATTTTTTAAATAGTACAGAAGTAATCAATAACCTTTTGTTTCTTATGATAAAACAAGTGTATATATGATGTTAAAAATAGTATTTTGTATCACCTTTTTACTCTTGAAATAAGTCTTTACAATGAAGAGTAAAAACTAGCGTAACTATGGTATGCTTTGCTTATTGCCTCAACAGGACTTTAGACAACTTTGCTTACACTTTTATCTATAACTTCATATTCGTCAGAGATTGTCCTTAATTTTGGGAGGTTGTCATTGTAAATGGAAAAGAATTACTTACAATTTTATTCTTTATGTTTTAATCCTGTTGTAATAGAATAGTCTTTCATAAATGTATTGCTAGTGATTTCTGGTTTCTTGTGATATTTTTAATAGACCTTAAGAATATTCATTCAAATAAAAATATGTTTGGACCTTCATTCATATAGTGTTTTGGTTTTAAGTTTCAAGTAGCATGATATCAAAGAAAGTTAACATACATTTATTGTCCTTTATTAATGTAGGATTAGTATTAATGTACATTAATGATTATTAATGTAGGATTTTCTACATATTAAGATATAGCACCTTATCAGTTCTCTAGCTTGCCTTTAAGAGTTTAGTGGGGTAAATGACTGCATTATTTTCCATTCTAATATGAAACAGAGTATTTTGGGACCTTTTGACAAATTAAGCTGGCATGAGAATATGAGAACAGCATATTTGTATAATGTGTAACTTTCTGCTACTTTTTCTGTCAGTCTTGCCAGAGTTCTTTAGTGAAAGAGACCTTTTCCTCATTTTCATTTGTCAAACTGAATTACAATATGTAAATAAATAAATAAAAAAAAGAAGATAATAAGCTTTCACAACTATGATTTTCATATTTGTTGTATTCCAGAACAGTGAGGACTATATAGTTGCACAGTTCAAATTTGATATTTTAGACTTTTTCTTTTATAAAAATAGCAAAAATATAGTTTTGCAGATACTATTCAGTTTTGATTGAAAATGAGTAAATAGCTACGGGTAAGAAATCATACTTTTTTTCAGTTGAAACGCTTCCACTGAGGAGTCAAAAAAAAAAAAAATTGGTCCAATCAGTGATATTATTCATTTTGTACACTAATAGGATACACTAAAGTGCCACTGTGATATGTATGGATGAATTATGTAACTTCATAAGTATCTTATACCTCTAAAGCCTTAGCATTCCACCTGTTCTTCAGTGTGAATACATTCAATACCATTGTGTTCCTGCAAAAATATTTTCTAGGAAGAATTGTAAAGCACCAAGAATGTATAAGTTATCATTCTGAGATTCTGTATTTAAAGATGGTGTCACTGAAGTTTGACAAATGTTCCTTAAACCAGTTAACAAAGCAATAAAATGGTTGTCATCTGAGCTCTCAAACATTTCTAAAGTTACGCATTTCTCCTTATGTTAGTCATTATCCCCATATAAATAAGTACTGTGTTTTAACTGAACACTTTAAATTGAATACTGTAAGTTTTGCAGCAAAATAATTGTTTTCTTCTGAACCTGACAATGTATGTACAAGGTAGACTCAGTCATTTTACCAAGAGCTTGAGTGCCTGTTAATAATTAAGGCTAAAAAATAACTTAATCCATCATTGATTTTCATTTTTTTTATTGAAGTGATGGAAAATGTGGGTTTTTTTGTTGTTGTTGTTTTTTTATAGTTTTGCTTTCTGTGTACAAACTGTGTTGCTTAGTAGACATTATTCTGCTAGAATATTTAGTTAATAATGGATCATATCTGATAATGTAGCATATAGCAAAAGAAAGTCTTTGGACACTGTTTAGGTCTGTGGTCCTTGGCCAGTAGAGGTCTGACAAAAAAANTCAAATTCCCCATTTTCCATGGCTGCATTACTTCAAGTTTTGTGAAAGGAGGGAAATCAAGATTCTTCTACACATACTGCCCTCCATACTCTCCCACAGAGCAGCTGCAGGATGGCCTTGAATGGTCATCTGTTTTGCTTAGACATTTATTTTATTATGCACTGGAACTTCAGTGCACTTACTGGATCTATGGTGCATGGCTGTGGTGCAGTAACAGGGGAT
>VXAL01018967.1:1015-82105 GCA_013399475.1 Chauna torquata
TCTGAGCCGGCGCCGCTCCGCGGGCCTGGGGCGGGGCGGGCCGGGGGGGCTGCCCGGGCGCGCTCTGCGGCCCCGCTGGTGCGTGGAGCCGCGTCGAGGTAACTGGTGTGCGGCGGTACCTCTGCGGTAAGCCGGGTCCGGAGCGGTTCGGTTCCTCGCTCAGTTCGGGGAGGATCGTCTTGGGTGGGTTCTGGAGGAGTCGGGGGTTGCGGAGGCGTGGTGCGGGGAGCCGTCCATCCAGGCGGCGGTGCGACCGGTGGCATCGTGAGCTGGGGCTTTCGGGGTGCAGAGCGAGCTGAAGAACTGGCACTTCTGCGTAAACCGCTTTGCCTTTCTAGCAGTGATACACCGAGCTTTCAGAGGGGAACAGGCTTCTTCCGTTCTCACTGCTTTTGTGGTACGCATTGAAGCACTTCTGCTGCGCATCTCAGCGTTTTGTTTAAGAAAGCTATGGTTGTAGGAGTTTGTGGGCAACGGCAGGTCTGTTCTGAAATCATCAGCCTTCTTCTGTTTTCTGTAGTGGAATCTCTACTGTCATCCTTAAGCTCCGTCTTCGGGGAAACTGTAGGGAACTGGAGTACAGCAGGCATCTTACAAGTGTTCTCCCAGTTCTGCCCCTGAAGGTCTCGTACTGACTGGCGAGTACTGGGTTGCCTTCAAACTGGGATCGGTGAGAGCCAAAACCCTGAACGTGGAAAGCTCTCAAGTGCATGTCTGGTTCCTTTGGCCATAAGGTTTTTTGCAGGGGTGTTATGAGTCTGTTTTAGGGGAACAAAAAGCTCCTCTTTGCACCGTGGCGTCCCTCAGAGGTGCTGTGAGTGCCCCGTGTTTCGAGCGGTTCACCTCGGTGTTCTGTTTGCTGGGGTGAGGGTTCCCCTGCTTCGTGTCGGGGCCGGGGGCCGCTCCTTGCCCCGTGGCACAGGCACTGGTTGCAAGGCTTCCCTCTGTGGATTTGTCTGCTCGCACTGTAAGGGCAGGTGTGTTTCATGGTGTCTGCTTCTGTCTCCATTTCAAGACAAACTTTAAGGCCTGTTGCTTGCCCTCAACCATTTCAGTTCTTAAATTGTCAGCTTTTACATGCTGAATCGTAGTTAGGCCAGCGGTATGGAAGGTGAGGCTGTTATTTAAATGAAACAGCCTGAGGGAAGAAAGCTGTTTTATATGTTTCTAGTTTTAGTTCTTATAACACGCATCAAAGTTGCAGCTGAGAAAGGGAAGTCCTAGTGACCTGGTGTGGATGGGGTTTCCAGAGACGTTGTTCACTGTCTCTTGCTAACTTCTGTTGTACAGTAACTGTTGCTAACTCATTTTCTTGTGACTTATTTTATATGTACGTGAAGGGAGCTGGAAGTATTTTGCTTGCGTAGCTGTTGAGGTTGTTACCTAATGTTTATATTCTCTATAGAGAATACTATGGTTGCGTTAGTTAGTTAGAAAAGCATTTGTGAAGACGTTAATGGTGCTTGCAGAAGTTCAGCCTCACCTTCCACGGACTTAACTCATCAAGTAATTTTGGCTGTGTTGTCGTCCTAGAGCTAGCTATTTAACACACTTTGAGACACAAGAATTCCTTTTATGCCTTAGTAGCTGGATGGTTGATATTCTGATGATTGTTTACACTGTTCTATATTAACATGTATTAAGTTGGTTGCATTTTTTTCTACTGAGGCGATCTGTTAAAGCTGACCTCTAGCACCATGGTGAAAGATTCTTCCGCAGGAGAACACGAATGTGTTGAGGAGCCGAGGTGAAAGGGGAGGGCTAAATATAACCATTTCCTGCAAAACTTGTCTATTTTTAAGGCTAGCTCTCCAAATGAAGGTCTGTCCTCCCAATGTACAGAGAGGGCTTCTTTTCCTGTTCGCTCTTCACGGGTAACGCCATGGCTGTCTGTGGTCTGGCTGTGTTGGTAAGTGCCAGCGCAGGCTTAAGGGGTGCATGGCCAGGGTTGGGTAGGAGGGGAAGGCGTGTGGCAGCCTGGCTCGGCTCGGCACGGCACTGCACAGGTCTGCAGCCTGTGACCAGCCACGAAGGGACGGAGCCTTGCATCATCTTGCCAAAACTGCCAGACGCAGCAACGGCAGGCACATCAAATAGCTCGTTTGGAGGGATGCAAATGAGTCTGGGAGAGGGATAAAAATGGCTTAACCACCCCCCTCAGCTCCTGCTCTGTCCTCGCTGTGCTCTTTCAGATGCCATGTACTTCTTGGGAAGCAATAAAGCAGCGGCTCTTCTTCAGCAGCAAAGCAGCTCTTGGGGTAGGAAGAGAGCATAGGGCAAGAACACCAGCGTGGTGGTGTGTATTTTTTGCTTGCCAGCTGGTACTCTGAAGCAATGCTTAAATATATAATGAAAGTCTGATCCCAAAATAGGATCTAGGGACAGCCGCCCTAAAATAACTAGGCCCTCTTTTAACCCCTCACCCCTGCCAAAGGAGGGGAAAAAAAGGTATTTTAATTTGTTGCCATTCTTAGGTATTTGAACTCCTCAAAAGAGGATCCTAGTGTCTGCTCTTGTATCTTTTATCTCTTCTGTGCATAAACAGATTAAAAATTTAGCCCACTCGTCTGTGCGGCTGTACACAGCTACAGAAGATTACAGTGGTGGTGTTGTGTAGTAGTTTCGGAGTGATAACTGCTCTCTTCCAGCCTCTCTGTATGAGAATTCACGGAGATCCATTGGGATGGATCGTAGGTTGGCCTTGATGAGGGTGTGCAAGTGCATTCAGGGATGGCTTATTTGCTTTAAGACCTGAGGGTAGACAAGACTGAGACAGTTTAAGAGCATGTTTGTTAGTATTATCCGACACTGTCTAAAAACACACCTTTTAAATCCTGCTCTAAACAAGTCCTTAATGTGTCTGAACTGAAAAGTCATTTAGATCTTTTACATATCTGTACATATCTGTGCAGTAAGGAATGATGGTATTTCTCATCGGTGTTGGGAACCTGAATTCACAACACTTTTTAAGGCTTTTTGAGATCAATTTAGAAAGTGATATTGACCACAAAATGTGTGGAATTTCATGGAGATGCTTTCAAGAAACTCCTTTTTTCTTCTTTCTTGGCTCTATTCGGAGCCAAACACATTTTAGAGTAATGCTTTCAAAAACATAAAGCTGTAGGTAAATAGCAAAGTAGTTGTAATGAAAGTTTTCTTTGCTAGGTTGGACTATGAGTGTGCACGTGACCCAGATGCAGCCGATGGGTGATCCCTTCCTTAAAATGCAGCCTCTTGCACTTGGGTGCCCGCAGCTTGATGTCCACAGATTTCTCTTTGACAGTGATTTGCATTTGTAAGTCTTACGACATTCAGTACGTGATCTCAAAATTTTACTTGAATAACAAGATCTACAGTGAACTATGATTATAAAGGCTAGATACATCAATGGTGCTTTTGCGTTAATTCCGTGGGATGCTAAGTGTTTTCTGGAAGGAACATCGGGAGTGCATTGATATTACCAGTAAAGTGAAAAGTAGTACTGTATTTCAGAAACCTGATGGTGTTCTTTATTAGCAGTTCAGCTGCTGACTTTCCCCTGGAAGGCCAGAACTGACCTTATGATTCATCTGCTGGTGCATAGTCAACATCAGGTGCTGCATCACTGTCTCAGCCAGTTATTATATGATCCCTTCTTTAAACAGGGCTCCTTTGATCTGCTCTTTCATTTTATGCTGAATTCATCCTGGTTGTCAGTGCTCCACCTTGTTGCTGAACCACTGCTGGCCATGAATATTGCTCTGTGGCATGGTGGCTGTGCCTGGCAGGCCAGGCAGTGGGATCCCAGGTCCTGGTGGGTTGAGGATCTGCCCGGTTCCGATGGGAACACGTTCTGCATTCCTTGTGCCTGCAAATTAGTGCGCTGCTTAACAGCTGCCTGCTGTTAAACACCTCTAAAGCCCCCAGGATCAGCGTCCCTCATCTCGAGTGATCGTGCTCCGTTCTTTTTAACTACAAAGGTGGCATAACTCTCCAAGCAATTAGGATAACTCATTTCAGTTTTGTGTGGGGTTGCTCAGCTTTGTTCTACGGCGTTCTGTGAGAAGATGCAGATGCAGTGTGTCTAAATAAACCAACTTCTGCTGAGGAGAGGAATGTCTGAAAGGAAATACTGTAGAGGTCTTTCACGATTGAAATGCAAGTACATGGGAGGTGATGATTGTACATTCTTCCTCGTGATGTAGGAACTAGGGAATATCACGTGTAGTCAATAGTCAGCGGTTTTAAAATGTAGCTTTTGTGTGATGCCTGCTTAAGTTATAGAATGATTGCTGTGGGACATTGGAGAGAGGTTTTTTCACTTTAAGAAAGGAATTAGATATGTTCATGGGTCTGTGGGCAGACCAGTAAATGCAGTGGTCCGGATGCAGTTTGGGGCTGGGGAATTTACCTCTGACTGCTGGAAGCGTGGGGGCAGAGAGGGGCGGATGACCTTTGCGTGCTGTGCCCTTATGCTTCTTCCTGAGCATCTGCTGTCGGCCTCTTCGGAGTCGGCAGGTTACTGTTGGGTCAGGTGTATGTTTTGTTGTTCTGTTTTTTCCTGTTGACCTGAAAAGGCAGCTAAATGGTTGCACTGATAAAAGTGACTTCTGTGGATGAGCATTCCCCCTTTTTGAAATGTTCCTGAGAGTGTCAGACGATGTTTCTGTTCTGTTACCTGTGGTGTGTCTGAAAAAATGCATATGGGCATGTCTGTAGCTTGTAAATTAACTCCAGTATGTTTCAGAGAAAGGAAGACAGCAGCTTGGTTAGGCAAAGTTAATTAAAATGGATTAAAATGGAAGACCTCCAGTTTGATGATTGCCTTGTCTGAAAGGGAACAGAGAGTCCAAGGTCTACCTTGAACAAAGGTGGAGGTAGGAGAGAGTGGAGAGCACCTCCACTCCTAGGTAGTGCTGCTACCTAGGCTTTTCTACAGAAGCAGAGATGATGCTGCAGCTCCAAACTTCGTGTCCCACATACCTGGAACGCTCCTTTTCAGCTTGCTGAAGCCACAGCTCCACCTTGCTCCAGTGGAAACGGGCGGGAGGACCTCCTCGTCGTACGGAGCTGTTGTAACTGGCTGCGCTCAGTGAAGGTCAGGCGCTTGGAACAAGGAACTACAAACCTTACCTCTGCTAATGAGCTGCAGGAGACAGTCCAACAAACACCTCTTCTAATTGCAGGTCTGCTGTTTGTCTGGCGTGTATTCTGTAACAGTAGGAGCAGGCTGGCAGCCTGGGTGGATAGCTTGGAGGCTAGAAGTGGCTTCCTTTTGAAGTCCTGCAAGCTGCTGATCGCTACTTTCGTGAATCTGTGTGCCTCAGCAGGCCCCTTGAACCCTCGGCTCTGAATGGCCCGGGGTTCCTGGCGGAGCCGTTTTATGCAGTTTGCGCAGTGGTTGCACAAGCCTTTGTGCTGGATATTAATGCTGGGGAAATAAGCAGTCTTGCTTGTCCCTCTCCACGTGCTGTTCTTTCTCTTATTCTGGCATTTCAGCAGCCATGCGATGAACTGGATAAGGGCATTAATTTTGTTAAAACTCAATCTGTCTTTGCTGGATTAGTTCCAACTGGGATTGGTTCATGGTTCGTGTGCTGGTGCTGAGGAGGGATGGCTGGGGAGAGGGGGAGGACCGCGTGCTGCCTCTGTCGTGAGAGCCCACGAGCGTGGTGTGGGCGTGCGGCTCCGCTGGTGGTGACCTGCTGCTTTCAGGATGCTTTGGCTTGGCTTTGCCTGCTGCCGAGCGTGGCACGGTGCTGCGGGTCGCCTTGCTGCCAGAGACACCGCGCGGCAGCGCGCTCGCCTGCCGCTTCGGGGCTGGACGACGTCCTGCAATGGCAGTTAGCATTGATCTGGGGGGAGGAGAGAGGAGATCGAAATCTCCCTGGGAACGAATGTAAAATTAAATAAAATGCATGTTTGCATTAGTCAGTCTAAAACGGACTGTGCTATTTAAGGCTCTCTACTGCAATAAAGTTGTCTCTTGTGTTTGTGTGGGTGGACTGGAACAATTAAGTCGTTTTAAGGCTGAATCTTAAAAGAGAAAATGAAAAGATAATGGTTTGGTTTAAGAGAGAGTAAATTAATTGTATCATGTTACGTTAAAGAAAAGATAAATGGTACCTTGCAGGTTGTTTATTATTGGCAAAAATCATGTCCAGGTTGCATGTTGAAACTCTTCTTGACTTCATTATGTGTAATTTTTCTGTTTACCTGTTAAGAAGTTGCTTCTTACTGATGCTCAGGTGCTGAAGCTGCAGCTCTGTGTAGCAGCCTGCTGAAACACTGACTTTTGGTTGCATGGACTGGACAAATCCTAGGCTGTAGAATGACTTGGTGGTGTATTTCATGTGGCTGTTAATCTTGTGGTATTTTAATGTGTGTGACTCCCTATTTTCTACTGTCAGAGTGAAAAGATTTACAAATTCTAGTGGACTAGTCTGGGTATTAAATTGACTAAATCATATCTACTTAAGAGTGGAATGAAGATAAGCTGTACATTTAAAAAATAGCCAGTATTTAAAAATCAAATTTAAAACAGCTTAAGTTAAATGATAAAAATATTTTAGATATACTGGTAGCTCCTGAAAACAGTGCTGGCACTTGATCTTTTAAGTTTTAGAAAGGGGAGGGTCATGCTTCTGGTGAGTATGATTACAATAGAAAAATGCAGTAAATGGCTGGAAAACAGGCTGAAATTCTGTTCCAGATGTTCATTCTTAATTATTGGACACTGATTTAACTCACTTTTATTCTGCTCGACCTGTATTTATGGACTGAATGGTAGAACCTGTGTGCGTCCTGGGTCTAGATGATGATGACAAAGAGGCTTGCATGGCCACCGTCACCCTGCTGGCCTCTCATCCTGAGGGTAACGAGGCATCGATGCGGTATGAGAGGCCATCTCTGTTTGTTTATCTCCATTCAGGAGCACTCCTCTCTGAAGAGGTAGCATAGGGTCTTCCTTTGGTGTTGTTCCTCCCTCTGTGGGCAGTGCTCTTGCTGCAAGGCAGAAGCCCTTCCCGTGCAGGCGAGCTAGCTGAGCATAAGTCTGTGAGCTGAGGCGCGTCTTTGCTTTGCGGTTATGGTGAAGGCTAAGTCACTTGAGCATTGACTATCCTACAGTATCTTTTCATAACTTGATCCCTTCTCTGTCTGGGAAGAAACGCACGAGTTACTTCAAATTACTGGGGAAGAAGCAGCAGCTCCACTTAGAAGTTTGCCAAGGAACCGGGGTTATGCAGCCCCTCCCCGCAAATCCCTGCATTGCGCTCACGTGGCACCGGTAAAGTGCAGCTTGGAGTACGGCCGGTGGCTTCCTGTTTTCACGTGTGTCATGGCTTCTTGGTCTCTCTTCCACATCTGTTCTCATGGCTCCCCCCGGGGCTCCTGTTGTCAGGACTGTGCACTCTTTAACATTTCTTCCATACCTCCTTGGCTTTGCTTTTGCTATCTCTTTTAACCTCAAATTAGTTGATTGTCAATTAAGCCTTTGCAAATGTGCCAGAAATGCCATGTAGACACTTCTGCATGTGTTTATGGACCCACATGTTTGCATCAGCCTGTAGCAGAGAATAACCTAAATGAATAACGTGTTCCAGCTTGCCTAAACAATAGGGTGTTTTTTCAGTCTTTGTGCAGGCATTTTACACGCATGTAAGACTCATGTCCTCACCTCTGAGGCAGACCTGTGCATAATTGTTCTGTGAAACCTGTTCTAAAATTTGAAGCTATTGAGACCATTCCCCCATACATGTTCCTTATGACACACGCAATGTTTCAAAGAATGCGTGCATCAATATGACTATTATTAAATTATGGAAATAAACCCAAGCTCCATTAAAACACTTTTGTTTGAAAGAAATACAGTATTCCCATGCCTTGTGCAAAAGTGGCTTTTTTATGAGTGCAAAAGTCTTTGACTTCATCTTTTTAGTTAGGGTTTTGATCCTGGATGTTGGTTAGACATTCAAATAAAACATTTATTGGGCTCTAATGTACAACAATGCCCAGGACTTTGAGGGAATTTTGCTTCCACATTAGGAGGGCCGAAGCGATGTGCAGTTATGAGCCAGAAGACCAAACTTGGTTTTAGAAGCTGTCAGTTTTCTTATATAGTTATTGGAGTCTCTGGTGAGAAATCGATGCTTGAGCCTGCAGTGCAGTTTTATGCCTACTTTAACAAAGGGTCTGCTAGGAGTAAAACTTGCTTTATTCCTGGTCTGGGGATTTGTAAAACTTTGATGTGTAGAACAGTTATAATTATGTTGGCTTAGTTCCCAATGCAGATGCTATTTATTCTAAAAAAGACCCTTTTGCATGTAGACGAGAGTTTTGAAGGCCATGAAATGTTAGCATTTGAATGGTTTTGGTTTAGCTTTAAAATAAGTATCTACTGGCGATAGAGCTCTGGGGAGTGGAGTAAAGCAAATGGAAGAAGTGCAGTAACTTGAGGTTGTTCTGCAAGGCTGCGTTAACAGAGCCACAGCCCATCAACGCAGCAGCAGATTAAGACAAAAGGAAGGGATTTGAGGGCTTGTTTGTTTTGAGTGAAGTAGATGTAATTCAGAGGCTGCTGTTTCCCTGCACCGAGCCATTTTGTAACCCTTCCTGCTCTGCAGCAGGAGTCTTTGCATGGCCTAAGCGAGCTTCCTGTGAGCGAGGAATGGTGAGAACCATCCCAGGCTGTTTTCTTGTGTAGGCAAGCCTTTAATCTGCAGCTTTTGCAAGACTGCTTTGTTTCCAGTGCGTGTTCTTCTGCCAAGTCTCATGGTACTTGATGGTTCTTCAGAGACCTAGTTGGAGAAATTGACGGGTTCCCTCTTTGACCGGGGTGAGAGGCAGGAAGCAGGTTTACAGTCATCCCTTGCTGTGATGGGAAAAACTGGAGAGAGAAGCAAGTGCACTTCAGGCAAGTGTGTGCCTTGAGATAACTGAAAGCCAAACAAATGAGCAGACCCCACTTTTTCTAGGGAGGGGAGGAGCGTAACTTATAGTTTCTTAGATGCTTTTGAGTAGTAACGCTGGGGTTTTGTAGTTCAGAACAGGTGGTGAAGGCTTCTTTTTCTTGATGTTGCCTAGTTGAGAGTCATCTCCCTAAAGAGCACTCTCCATGCTCTTTTTGCTCCTGGAAGACTGGACTTTGTAGGATTATGTGGTTGTGGAGGACTTCATGGAGAATCCGAGTGAGCAGAGGAGCCTCCTTCAGCAGGAACTGGGAAGACCTGTGAGAATATTGGGCAAAGAGGACTGTGGAATGTGGGTGTAGGCAGCTGCCTGTAGGAGAAGGGGGACAGGAGTCAGCCTGGCACTTGGAGAAGCAATGCAAGCTGCTTTCTGTAGGGCCTTCAGGCTGAAATTTGGAAGCTTGGGAACTGAAAGCAGCCCTAGCACTGTGATTGCAAGGTTTACAGAGCGAAGAACCCCTAGGCTGGGAGTGGAGGTCTCTTCTTGTCAGACCCTTTAAAGGTGAGAGTTTTGGGGGAACTGAGCTAGAATTTGTCTGTTTTTCGTTACAGATAGAAATAATTGGTGGGCGTAGTGGTGAAAGAAGGGTGTTGAAGCAGGCTTTGCAGGACTCCGTATGTAGCCATGAGAGGGGTGAATGGCCAAAGGCCAGACGTGGCTGAGCATCCGCGACAAAACACTGCATTGCTTATCAGCTGCGGTTTGCTGCCATTCAGCTCTTTGCATACGCTTGGGTTGTGTTTTGTGCATGCGGGTAAAACATTTCCTTGAGATTGCGGGTGGTGGTTCTTAGCTCGCGTTTGCCTTGCAGTTGCTGGTTTCAGTTGGCGCGTGCTGACTGAGCCACAGTACCGCGGCATGGCTCTCGGTGGGAAGGCGGAACGACTGCGACGGGCCTGGGTTGCGTGTTTGGTTCGGGACTGTCTCACCTGAGCAGTTCCTCTGATAGCACAGGTAACACCTCAGGGTGGTTCTTCACAGCTCGTTGTTGGTGGGAGGTGCGAGGGAACCTCTTGGTCCGGCTGTGAGGAGGTGCGAGTCCCTGCGGCGGCAGCGCCTTCTGCAGGCCCAGCCTGCATCAGCCGAGGTTCCTCCGTGGCAGCGAGGTGCGCTCGGGAAAGGGTCTTCCGAAGATGCTCACCAGCGTGAACGTGGAAAAATAAAAACAACTCTGAGCAGCAATGAACGCTTAGCTGCAGACTGAAACCGTTGAGGTTTTGGTGTGGCAACACAGTGTAAAAAGGTATGAAATTTATTCTTTTCCCCAAAGTTCTGAAATATTCTTCCAAAAAATAAATGTTAGGGCTTTTGGCATGATCTTGTTTCAATTCCACAGGTGTTTGGTTGTGTGTAAAAATGAAGGATTTTCCTGAAAATGAACATGTTGTGTTTGTAAAAGTGGGTGCATAAACATGTCGCATACTGAAAACATGCCTGCTCATCCTTAGCTCTTGAAGGTGCTTTGAGAACAGAGCCCTTCCAGTTCTCTAAACTCACCTTCGCTGCCTTCCTGTAACAAGTGCGTAGATGAGGTTTCATTTTTTAGTCTCGTGTTTGGGCTTAGCTTTATGTTGGAGGCTTGCTCGTTCTTTGTGTTGTGTTCAGGGTGGCTCTGCAGAAAGATGTCGGCACCTTTGAATGGCTTGTGTGTGCTCTCGGTGCTGCTGAAACGTCTGAGGAAGATGAGGGGTGTCCCAGATGCAGTTTGTAATGGCATATTAATTCAAAAATGGATTTTGAACAAGCCAAAAATGTCTGATCTAATACTCTTGATTCACCTATCACAATTGTATGAACAAGATGTCAGTTAGTACATTCACCAAACAGCTTGCTGCAGCTTGTAGTTTTTACCCGAATTTTTCTTAGGGTTACAGCTGATTATGCAATCATCTTTTGTTCTAAGAACTGAAGAAAAAGATTAGTCCCTTTTTGGTTAATAATTATTGTTTGAGAAGGTTACAGTAGCTACTGTGTCAATAAGCAAGCCAACACCAAAGGAAAGAGTTGAGGATTGTATGGCTAACCGGGACTTGTGGCTTTTTATTCGCAATGAAGGTAAAATGGGTTTTCGGATGTAGTATTCGATCAGTTTCCTGAGAGACCAAAGAAATACTTTTTTGGTCTCCTTGGTATCTTTAGATACAGAGTATCTAAACGTTAAAGGGACACTGATTTTTCTGATCTTGAAAGGCCATCTTTCTTAAAAACAAACAAAGCCAAGAAAAATCTTCTGTTGCGAGTGAGTTGCAACCTAACTCTTGGCTCTCCACGGAGTTTCTCAGGGAGCTGATGAGGCTAATTCCTGAGCGGCCAGGCCCCTGAAGAGGTGCTCAGGCTGGCGTCTTGAAGAAAGACTTCACCTTTACTGTTATGCGTTTAAAGTTAAGAAGTTACAATTAACCTAAATGGACCAGTTTAAGTTTAGTTTAATTTGCATTTCTGTTTCTGTTCTTTCGTAAAAGAGCACTGCAAGTTGTGAGTAAAGCTGACTGAGCGCTTGCCCCAGCTGTGTGGTGAGGATGACTGACTGCTGGTTAGATGCTCCCTCCCACCCTGTGGCATCGCTGGCATTGCTGAGAAGCTCTTAGGAGAGTACAGTAGTTCGTGAAGTCTCCGAAGTTAGGGTGACACGCAGGCGATGGTACCACGGGTGCGGGAACTAGAGTGAGCTGGCAGCCGCTGCCTCCGGCGCCGGGCCCGGGCGGGTTCGGAGCTGGGAGGTAAGCGGGGCGCCTTGCCCGCGCCCCGGGGCCGGCTGCCCTGTCAGCTGCATTTGGCAGTCTTGGCGGTCTTTTTCTTGCATAACTTGGTTTCCAAAAAAAATCAGACTTTTGAAGTATTTTCACTGCAAGAGAATGGTCAAAATAAATGCATTGCTTCCTATCACAGTAAAATATTAACTATAAAACCTAGAAACCAGAGTTCCTGGGCATTAAAGTGGAGGCATGGAGCTGTTTTGGTCTGTGTAATGAAATGCACAAAGTGCGGTATAAAGCAGGCTTTCCTGAACAGCTTTGACTTGTGCTGCCCTTTCACGTGAGCTGCTGTTTGGGTCCCGCTCCCTCCCGTGCTGCATTTCTCCCTTGCAGCGTGCTCGTGCTCTTTTCCTTCCCCATTACTGCACACCAGCACAGTGTGCTCTCAATAACAGTCAAAAGCTGTCATCTGCCCTTCCGTCCCCTGTTGTTATTATTAACCAGATTGCCTTTTTCCTGGGAAATGGCCTTTATTTATGTATGTATTTATGGTCGGTGTTTAGTTACTTAACAGTATGTTCATTTATGTTGGACAATACTTAACTTTTTCATAGAGAAGAACAAAATGTAAGTGGAAAACCAGATGCAAAATCAATTATTTAAATTGTGACTCAAGTTGGTAATTTAAATCACTTTGATCACTGTTCAACCTGGAACTATTTGAATACATACCAAAACCTGAAATGAATAGTCCATCTAAGCAAATGTAGAACGCTGTTTTGAAAATTTCAGAAAACCAGGTAAAATTCCAAATAGTGTTTTTCGACCTTGAATTTTGCTTAGATTTTCTTTGAATCATTATGTTAATACAGTTGCTCAGGATGGTTCCTTTTGGATTTCTATAGCTACCTTTTTCCTGGTAATAGCCCAATGAAACCTCCATCCTCTGCATCCGTCCGGAGTGTGGAATTTCCTGTTTGAGTGAAGTGGCTGCAGCAGAAGGGAGAGTGTGGCTGTAATCAGGAGCACTGGATATTCTGTGGATTTATTCAGCATGGGAGCTGAGGAGGAAGGGTTGGGGTTATGAAGCACTCTGAAATAATGTCTTACTGTCATGTTATGCATTTCTAAGAATTACGATTGAGTTTGAGGGAGGAGATGGGGATGAGAATGAAGTCTTGAAGCAGTGTGGAAGGACCACAGAAACCTTTAGCCTAGGAGGGAGCTTCTCTAGTGCCAGTGCGGCATAACACCGCCCCCGGAGCTGTGGTGCAGGGAACTGGCGCGGTCTAGGAAGGATGGAAATACTCTGTACAGTGCTAAAATAATTCTGGGCAGTGCTGCTTGCCTGAGGCAGCTTGTGTAGACCGGCTGGATTTTCAGGTGGCCAGGGATTGTTTTTACCTGTGGAGCAGTACAGACCTGCAAAGATCCCTCGCTCTGCAAATCGCCCCTCCCCAGAACGGCTAGTTTGGCAACTCTGCCCCTAGGAAGCTTACCACAAAATTACTTTGAAGCTGTTTGATTTCTTTGCAGTCCTGCTTGTGGGAGCCTCAGCATTGCTGGCTCTGGTGCCACGGCTCCGCTGGCCTGTGCGGAGCTGGTGTTGCTGCTGGTGCCCACGTAGCACCGCAGCGGCAGCGCGGACTTCTGCGTCGGGGGTGGCGGAGCTTTCGGACAGCTTTTACCCTTTTCTTTCTGCGCAGCTGGTGTCAGGGGAGCTAAGGCCGTGCTGGTGTGACCATAGAGCAGGGCCTTTGCTCAGAACTCATGTTCTCTGCAGTTTGTAGGCAGGAACTGCCTTATGCTCTCTGGCTTGCATGTGGGCCTAATGCGAGTCCGTCTGCCTCTGATAGTTCAGAGATACAGCAGTTGCTAGACTTCAATGAAAGAAAACAGACTGAGTGCAAAAATGGGATCTATAGCTTAATCACTGCTTGAGAAGGAGAGCTGGAAGGTAATGCACAGTTTCGGGTCCTTCTAAAATGCTGCAGGTAGGAAGTCATCCCTTATAAAAGGCTGTTATTTAAAGATCTGTTATTAAAAATTGTTTCTTGCAGCAGTGTTTTTTTGAATCTCCAAACCAATGTTAACTTGTGTGCAGCAACGCTTGTCTTTGCCAAAACCCAGATGTTGTATTGTTAAACACTTAGTGTCATAGCTGAAGATCACAGCTGACTGGCACCCCAGCTACGCTCTTCAGAAGGAACAAAAAAGGTGTCGATCCTAGCTATAAAAAGTAGTTAGAGATTGTGCATTGCATTCACTTATAAAAGTGAATTTAAAAGATTATAAAAGCTACTTTAAACAAAAAGAAAAGTGAGGGTAGAAGAAGAAGTCGATTAGCTCTCCTCAGTCTTCTGCAGCTGTAGTGCCCTGAATGAGATCCCACCCCAGGCTCCAAATTCCTGTCTGTTACACAGAAGTGCATATTTCAGACACTATTCGGTATTACCTCCCTTAACTTTTTCCTTGGACATTAACGCAAGTTCAGTCTAAACCTTCTGTAAGCAAGCTGCAGATGTTTGAAAATTATCTGCTATGTTGTATATGTCAGTTCATGTAGTGTGGAAGATAGCTGAAAGAGGTGGCCAAAAGGAGTTTGTGTGGACTGGAAGGCAAATGAAAAGGTAAGGATAGGGGAGATTCCAGAAAATGGGGTGAAAATGATCCCTTTGAAAGTCTTGAAGTGAGTGAAAATGACCATGGCGACAGAGCACAGAATAAGAGAAATCAAAGTGCTTGTTCTCAGTTAAATGATTTATGCCATGTGACTTTTGTAGCCTGCTAAATTTTGGTTTAGTGTCCTGTTGTGATCTAGGTGTTAGAAAATGCTGCAATGTTCTTTTAATTCAGGAGAATTCTAGGCAGAGAGAAGGTTTTGTTTGATTGTGTAAACGGTTCTTCATGGAAAACAAATCTAACCAAGAAATACCTTGATGCTGTAGCTGTTGAGTGGTTTGTGAGTTTCAAACTCAGCTAGCCACGGTCTTGATTATTTTTGTTCTGAGAGTCCATGATAAATATTAGATCTTTTCTGAAAAATGCTAGCAGGACAAAAAAAGAAGTCCCTTCCATCATGCAATAGTAAGATGTTTGAAGCTCAAAGCTCTAGCACAAATGAATGCAGAAGTACTACTGCTTTGTGTGCACCCGTTTTACTTTTTCCTTCCTTCTGAAAGGAAAACGACTGCAGAGTTAGTGGGTGCCTTGGGAATAGCCAACAGCTGGGTGTAAAGCTCAAATCTGTTAAAACAGTACTAATTTCTGAAGTGTTGCATGGAGGTTTTTTGTAGGTATTCAGTAGTAAATTAGCATTTGAGTGCATGCTGTTGCTGCTTCCACAAAGTTGACTGAAGTTGGCAGGAAATGTCTGTTTGAAGCTGATCTTCATTGCTGTGAGATTCTGCTGAAATGGCTGTGCAGAGCAGTGGTTGGCACTCGGTCCTTTCGCTTGCAGTGTGATGGATTCTGTTCAGCTACCAGCTAGGAGCTATTTTAATTGGTTTCCACTCGGCATCATGTTAAAACTCTGCTGCTAGATGTAGAAGTTCATGACATATATTTTGTTTGTTCCTGAAACCACATACTTTATCCTGCTTTGGTCATTCAAGTTCATTTAATGTGATTGTCAGCTGAAAAAAATACTGGATTTGGCAGTGCTTCAGCAGCTGGGCAGCTTCCTGCAGCCCAGGACTGCAAACTGCGATCTGTCTAGGGAGGCCCGCGTATTAGGGATGAACGTGCCTGCTCCGACAGCGTCCGCTGGCTCAGTGCACCCGCTGGTGGGGCAGGATTTTGGGGTCTTGCCGTAAGGACAGACGGGGCCGGGCCGCTGCTGGCGGAAGCGGTGGCAGCCCCTCCAGCTCGGGCTGTGCCGTGGGGAGCTGCGTCGGGCCCCGGTGGCGAGTGAGTTCGTGGTTCTCGTGTGCGCTGGCTGGTTAGAGAGTAACCAGTAGTAACGGCTTCTGTTAATTAACTACTAAGAGTTAAGTAAATGTTGTTGGAAAAACTAGTCTGTGTTTATTTGGCTTGCCTTTCTCTAGAAAAGGCTGGTGCTAGGCTGGTGCTAGTTGGTACATGCTTGATTTCTGTGCACGTCTGCTGCGTGGTTTTCTGCTCTTTCTCTGTACTGATTTTCATGATCTGTTGAACCTGATCTAAGCAGAAAGCACACTTAAATGACACTGGAGACAGCTGTCTGTTAAAGTAGGACATACATGTGTGCTGCAATGGCACCAGTATTTTTTGCATTACTTGATAAAGTAACAAGCACCAGTAATATTTCTTTGTTTAATTTCCTTTTCTAGGTCACTGGTATTTCACCTTTGTTTTGTTTAAAGAGCTATGGTAAATTCTTACACTAAACTTTCATATCAGTTTTGTTCCTGTTATTTTTCTGATAATCCTTTTTGAGGTTATTTTGAAGTGGAAAGGGTTTTACGTTGTGTTTGAGACTCCGTGTGAGGGACTCCCCTCCCCAGCAGGGCTGTTTTGGAAGGTACGTATGGGAAACTTGGATAAAAGCAGAAACATATCATGCTCTGGAAGCTGATGTGTAGCTTTTTCCAGTTTTAATCTGTCTCCCTTCTTTGTATGGCAAGCTGAAGTTCCAGATGTTGTTTTGGCTTCAAGATAGTGAATGGGGGAAAAAAATGAGCATTCTTAATGTTAACAGAGTCAGACTGGCTGGTTCTGTGCTGACAGGAAAATGGAGAGATAAAAACTCCATTAATGCTGCATGCACTGCCTAACTAGCCAATAAAACAATGCCGTCTTCTGGAAATAAGTCCCAGATTGGCAGTGATCGGTGCCAACTGCGAGAGGAGACAGCTGCAGAGACTGAGAAGTATTAAAGTAAAACTAAACGTTAACTTGCTTGGATAGCAGTGGGGTTTTGTTCGGGTGTGCAAACTCCCCCCCCAGTTAAGTTAATTGTTAGTCCCCTTTCTCCTCCCCTGCCAACACACCTCTTGGCCCCCCTTATTCACCTCCTGTAGCCGACGGTGAATGGTTGCAGCGTGCGTGGTTGTGTAAAGCCGAGGTGAAGGGATGTTGCTAAATCTGGACTCAATGTGTGCTTTCGGGGTCAGATGGTCTCACAGCCCAGATGGCGTCCGTCTGGTCCTGGGGCACCGGTGCGCTTTTGGGAGCACCCCGCTTGCTGTGAGTTGCGGGGCTTGGCCACGTGTGCGCTGGCTCCCGCTGGAGGATGCGAAGTTGCCAGCCCCGCGGGCTGCTCTCTGGGGCAGCCTGGGGCCACGTGCGGCGGCAGCAGCTTCCAGCAGCTGGACCAGGCTAAATCTGCTCTGAAGTAAAGCTGCTGAAATGCTTGTTAGTATTTATGGTGGCCAGGAACACAGCTTCCTGTACTGGTCTGCAGATTATATGTATAGCAGTCTGTTGATCTTTCTATGCTGTATTAAGTATATAAACATGTGGCCTGTCTCTCTCCCTGACTTGCTCCTCCCATCATGCTTATTTCTAAGATGTATGAGGAGTTTATTTTTTAAATGACTTGCTGCAGTTATGCTTATTTCTTTAAAAAAAAAAAATCCATTGTTGATGATAGAAAATGGAAGTTTCTGGACAGTAGGCTGTTTCCTGCATCGTCTGCTCCTTCTGTTGTGGTACAGATGTCCTTCGGTCTTTTTTTCACCTTGGTGAGCAGCTCAGTTCACTCGTGTTGTTTAGTACCGTACAGCTAAGAGTTACTAGTGCTTACGCTGACTCACTGAAGTCATGGAGGAGCCAAGCTGTTACAGCTCTTCTGGTATCTGAAGTCGTGTCTGTGTTTGCTGCTTGAAGTCAGGATGAACTCGTCCACGTCACAATTTGTGTACTTTATTGAAACAAGGGTTTGGTTTTGTGTTTTGGGTGGGTGTGAAGGGAACTGGCGTGTGTGGGTGTAAGAGTAAGAGAGAGTTGGAGTGTGTGCAGTCGTAGCCCGTTGCCTGCGTTAACATACACATCCTAGGATTATAATGATTTAACCCGTTTTGCCACAGCGGTAGGAGTCTGCCTGGAGCCGGTTAGCTGACCGGCTGCGCTTGTGTAAGCATTGCCTGGCACCGTCCTTGGAAACCCTACAGGAGTGGGATGCAGGAACGGCTTCAGAATAGACAGGCTGTTGCCAGTCTGTTTGCAGGAGATGTGGAAGATGCAGAAAGACAACCTGGGTCTAGAAGGCTTCTGCTGTCTACCTCTCTGCTGCTCTGCATTCCTTCCCTCGGCTGCCCGGAGGCGGTGGTGGGGTGTCTTGGTCATGTGGTTCGTGATTCAGGCCAAGCCCAGATGATTTCATGCCCGGTCTGGCCTATTTTCTGAGAATAATTTTAGATCCCTCAGTCCGTTTTATTGTGGTTTCCTTAGTGTCTAGTCCAGCTGAAGTCGAGATGGTTCCTGGCGTAATTGTGTGCTCACAGGCAGGCATGGCAGCTACTGCTTTACCTCAGCAATCGTGTTCCTGTGAACTTCAGAGCTCTCGGAACTAGATCCATGTGTCTGAGAACCTGAGGGTTTTTTTTGTTTTATTTTGAGTGGAAAACTTTGCAGCTTGAAATTTAGCCTGTTTTATGGCCAGAAGATAAGTGAAAAGTGGACAGATTCCTGCGGAGGTAGGTCTGGCCTTGCTGGTGACTTTGCATTTTTGCTGGCTTTTGCTGACATTTGCTGGCTTTGCATTTCCACTGAGCTAAGGAGAAAGAAACCTTTTGATACTGACTGCTGGACCTCTTCATCAGTGTTACCAACTGCACTGAGAGGCTGATGGGAGTAACTATCCAGGGCATTCAAAATCTAGTTCATTGTAGCTTTGGCAATGCTCTTTGCCCCTTTTGTGGGAACAGTTTCCATAAAAGTTTTTTTGGGTGAAGTGTATTCACTCCTAGAACTTGTGTGCTCTCATCATGGAGAAAAATGGATTTATGCCAAATTCTTCTAGACACTAGAAAAAAAAAATGTATGATGACGCTCTGTATGAACAAATGCTGTTTTCTTTTGTACTGGATTCAGAATGGTCTCTGAATCCGTCGTGTCACAGTAGCGAGGCAGGCTATTGACTCAAAGCAAACTTGAGCACTTCCTTTTTCTTTCTCAGAAGCAGTTGGTGAAGGTTCTCTCTGACTTGTTGTGTTCAGTCTGTTACATTAACAGTTGTGGCTGGATCCTCTGTGTTGAGGTTTTGAGCCTCAGGAATTGCCAGTGGATGTATGTCATAAGCTTACTTTAATCAAGAGAGTGCACCTTAGTTTGTGTGTGATCATAGATGAGTTACTTCTAGGCAGTCTTTCATTCAGAAATCCAAAGCTAGGCTTGTCTGTAAAGAGAAATTTAGCTTGCGTTTTACTCCATATTTGCAGTTTGCTGCTAGAAGTATGTGCAAGGTCAGTCGCAGTAATTTAGCTGGTGAATAGTAATTTGATTGATTACTTTTGGCATCTCTAGCAGCAATTAAAATGAAAGTCTGAGTAAATGTATGGAACAATTTTCTGAAGATATACGAGTACAGTCAGGTTTGGCAAGGCCATGTGGGATACATGAATTTGAAAGCTTATAGCTAAATAGATGGAAAGGGAAGACATAGCGCAGAGCTCTGGAAAGAAGAGTCAAACTGCATATATTTGGAATAAATTTGATGTAGGGAGTGTGACAAGATGCTCAATTATTAGACTAAGGGTTGTGTACTATGGCAATGACGAATGTCTGTCATGACTGTGAAAGGATAATTGCTTTTACCGGGAGGGACACAGACGTTTGCCTGTAAGATCAAGATGAGCATTGCTAAAACAGTAATTAATAATGTCAGGACATAGTAATTTGGAGAGAAGGAATGGTCTGTAGTAGAGAACTCAAGCTCTTTCAGCATACAGGTTTGGATGGTAGCTGGATTAGCGTTTGTAGGCAAGGCTGCCACAGGTGAGACTTGAGAGGAACAGCGATGGAGACCTGTGGTGGAGGTTGCAGAGCCATATGAAACCTCAGATAAGAAAGGAGGACAGCTTGCAGGATGCATTGAGGGAGCAAGAGTAGAGCAAGGGGAAAGGAGCAAGACAGAGTAACGATGATGAGAACAGAGGGTAAAGCTGTGGTGTGAACAAGACCACCAGTAACTTTAAGGCTAATGTCGCTGGTCAGGGAGGGACGGAAATCTCATTGGAGAGTTCTAGGATGGAGGGAAAAATGAAACTGTTCTTTACCTTACTGGTTTCTTAAACTCGCCTTTGAGTTGCGTTCATCCTGAAGCGATGGTCGACCTTCCAGTGTCATATTTCTAGATTTAATGAAGTTCTGTATGCCTCTGTGAGGTGTTGTCCAATTTGCACAACTCACCAGAAGCAGAAAAGTTGCTGGGGCTGGGGAAGAACCTCAGGTAGTCTTAGAGCCACACCGGGTACATGCACTGGCCCAGCATTGAAGCAGGAAGATGGACCACCATGCCTGTAGTGTAATCTGATCTCCTCTGTACTTTGTATTTAAGAACAGAGGAAAATGGCCCTGGCCTGTCCAAACAGGCAAGACCAAATTGTAGAACAATATTGCTAAAACTCTGTGGTGGTGTAATATAATCTCTGAAGAATTTTGCTTTCTCGTGTAGCAGGGTGTTTCCTTCTTTTCTGGATTGCCAATTACATTCAGCTTTTTGGACTCCAAATGTAATAGCTAATGAAAGAATCTGATGAAATAAAAGGCTGTTCAGCGACACGTGCCTATGGAGCATTAGGAACTTCAGTTCTCAGTCTGATTGCTCTAAAAATATTTTGTTAATTTGTATTTGGCTTCCTTTGGCTTGCTGACATTTTGGCATAGTTAAGTTTTAAATGGTGTGCAAAACAACCACCTTTTTCATGTCCCTTAACCTTCCCTACTTTGCAGCAGCCCATCACTCCTGAAGAACGCCGCTCTAATCCCAGCATATCCCAGGGATGAACCGGAGGTGTAAAGCTCGCTTCCCAGAGCCCTTCCTCTCCTCTGTGCCCGACCGTCGAGCACGATGGGCGCACGTGGGGTGGCTCGGGCACACCAGCCCTGCACTCCGCAGCTCTCTCACTCAGTGCCAGCTGCGTGGTGCTTCGGTGCGTGTCTCGCTTGCCTGTCCTGCTTGTTTTTACAGATCTGGTGGCTTCATGTTAGCACACAGCTGTATGTTTGCTGCATCATGCTGCAGCTATTCTGCCAGAACAGTGAAATAGATTAAAAAAAAAAACAAACACTCTTTCAGCTGAATTTTATCAAAATACCATGGGTTGTATTCTGGTTAGGATGCTTGGGCGAGGGATGTAAGTAGAGTGTTCTTCTGTTGACATTGCAGACCATGTGAAAATAATTGTAGAGGTTCAGGTTTACCCAGGCAGGCAATCCCTGCTGGGATTATTGATGTGCAGATGAGGTTCCTTACTGGTGGTGAAACACCGAAATAGATGAGGGGTCATGGAGAGTCCTGCCTGCAGTGTGCCAGCGCTCCAGTCGCATTCCTTGAATTCCCTTGCTCGTGTTTGGCTCTAAATGATCCAGCCTAATAACATCAGAGGCTGAAAATAAAAAGCATTTGCACCTTTTAAGGTCCCTGCATACGTGAAAACAGAACTGGCCCACAGAGGGACACTGCTTAACACATCTGCAGGATCTAGACTGCGTTTTCTCGCAGCAGGGCTTGCCAGAGTGAGAGATGATCTTTAAATGCTGTTCATGTTGTATAATCAGGCCCTAGCTACTACACTAAAATGAAACAAAACAGTAACAGCTCAAGACTGAGATGTGTATTTAAAACTTACTTTAAGAAAATAAAGTATAGAAAAACAAAAAATCAAACTAATGTGGTGTTGAGAGAGAAAGGGATTTTTCTTGCAGAGTCCACAGCTAAAGATTTGTTTTCAGAAATGTTTGCCTTATGTTGGCTGAAGCGTTCAGAGAAACTTTTGACAGACAATCTGTCAAATGTTAAAAGTTAATAAAAAGCATTTAAAAATGGTGATCTGAGTTCAATAGTCGTTGATTTCATCTGTGCTGCAGCTTCAACATTCTCAGTTTTTTGGTGAGATTATAATGTAATTCTCTGGAAGAGTTAAAAACAAACTGCAGGACGGGGCTGTGTGGGGATATTTGGTATCTCAGCAGTGTACACAAACCATGGCACAACCTTGGACTTCTGTAGAGCCAGGGACTTGACACAGTGGTTTTAACACCTGGTTTCTGTCCAGCACGGTGATGAAACATTTGACTGTATGCTAAATTGCAGTACGGAGAGATCTTTGCTCTCCTATCATGCAGGTGGTGTTCTAAAACTTTCCCAAAGTTGTTGAAGGTTGTTCAGGTTTTCAAGAGCAAAATGTCATTTAAAGGGAACCTGTTTGTACATCCTCAAATGGTCTACTGGAAGCGCGAGAACCGGCCTGTCCGGAAGGTTTTGCTGAATCAAGCCTCTGTCAGGTGGGGTAGCTGGCAATTGGTTGATGAAAGGAAAGTGAAAGTGAAGAATAAAAGTGGGAACTTTTGTTTTAGACTGAACACAAAGCAAACAAAAAAGGATGCTCTCATCAGAGCATTACTCCAGGGTTTATGTGGCAGACCGTCAGTTTTGCTAACTACGTTTTATTTGGCGAGCTGGGGAGCGATCACCAAGACCCCCCCCTCTTGCTGGCTCCCTTGCAGGGGCTGGAGGTGCGTTTCCACGGTAGCGTTAAATCAGCCCACAGCTGCTGCTGCTGAAGGGGTGCTCGTGTGTGCGAGCCGCGTGCTCCCACCGCCTCTCCTGTGCCAGCACCGGTAGCGTTGCCCCGCTGGGCCGGATCAGCAGACCTTTCACGATGGGCTGGGCTGGGGGAGAGGCGGGAGCAGGGCGGGCTGGTCGGTGGCCCCGCGCGGTTCGCCCCGCGGCCTTGCAGGTGCCGCGGTCGGGGGAGCGAAGGGGCGAGAGCGTGGTCGGTGGTGGCAGCGAGCTGAGGCCAAGGCTGGACGGCTGGTCTCGGCACCGCTGTCTTACACTGGTCCAAACTGGTTGTGAAACCATACCCACCCTCCTCAGACTCTACTCTGATCTGCTCTCGAGCCACATACCCCTTCTGCGCAGAGATGGACTCAGCTCGGTGTTTCTGCCCATGCCTCTTGTTGCTGTCATCTGTCAGGACAGGCGCACCCAGAAAGGGATATGAGCAGTGTTTGATAGTGAATTTTGAAATGCCTACAAGCTGTGAAACTGTTTCTCCCTGAACTTTCGTCACATACTACACAGATAAGATCTTTATTAAATAAAGTATTGCCAGCTGGACGAAGGCAGGCCAAGTCTCAAAGAGGTCGACTTCAAATAAGTTAAAAGCAAGTAGCTGTCAGTGTGCATTTTTTAAGGATATAGAGACAGCTTTTACGTGCAACTTCTGAAAACTTGTCAGTTGGAAATGTTTGTGGTTGGGTCTTACAGCTTGTGGATAAATCCAGGTTTTGTGTTTAGGGTAGAAAGTTTATATCTTTTTTATTATTATATCAGTTCTGTGCTGAGATCTGACAGCAGATACTGGCTACTGCGGAAGAGCAGTTCTGGTGGGAAAAGTAGCATGTCGCACAGCAAGGTTTGAAAGACAGTATGTTTTCTTGCCTCTTGTGCCCAAGGCCCTGGCACAATTTAAATCACCAGATGTTAATGGAAATTGTCTCCACTTTGTGTGGGCATTCGGAATGGCATTAGACAACCTTGGGTACCACTCACTTTGCTGTAATTCTCAATTGTTTTTAACAGAAAAATGTCAAAGAAAACTTCCATTGCACAGCTACAGCGTAGCCTTTCTCATGGCACTTGCAGAATGAAGTGCTCCCCTGTGGTATGAACTGTGTTCCGTGTAATACCTGTGTAGCAAAAAGATGTGAGTAGTATAATAAAATAACGCTTGTTTAATGCTTGGGGTGCTTAATGAGCTCTTGAAAGGTGAGAAGCAACAATAATTCATGCTTATCTAACACGAGTGTCTTGAATTGATACCTGCTTGATGTCTCAGACATACTGAGATGAAGCTACTGCTTGCTTGACTGTTCACTTGACTGTCTCGTGAAATTGCTTCCAAATGCATACCTGCTATTTGCCTGTGTAAATGAAACCATGTGTAGTTGGCTCTTTGCGCATGTGGAATCGCATACGATTAACTAACTTCCAAGATGCTCACAGTGATTACATGATCAGTGAGCCATGTGCAGTAACTTAGTGAATGAGTTTTCCTAGGAGATGTTAGTGTGTGCAGGCTCTGCAGAGGAAAGCTTATCCATGGTGCAGTGTTAATACTTGATAGCTGCAAGCTGGCAAATTTATTTGTCCTGCAAGGCAATAAATGATGGGGTAAGACATGCATGTGGCTTCGAAGGCACCAGTTAGTTGCGATATTTAAAAATGTCTGTGATCATTGGAGCCAGCCATTCGCTGTCAGGTTGCCTAAGATGCCCACAGTGACGCAGTATCTACGTACAACCAGGACTGCTGCAGCTGGGCTTTGATGAGAAGCCACTTGTCTCTTCTGGCACCTTCAACCACGCCAAGAAGCTTTGCTGCCCACGCGCAAGGTTGCAAGTCCACCTGCTCACCAGCTCACCTCTGGGGGAACCTGGCTTGGGTTTTGGACTCTTCTGTGTCCCTTGTGCATCCTGGGCCCTGAGTGGCTCTGCTCGTTTCCTGGGGCTACCCCTGTTCTGGGCACAAGCGAGTTCTGCTTTCCCTTCCCATTGAAGCAGAGGCTGTATTTGTGTGGCTCATGCCGCCTTCAGCCATTCATGGGGCAGCTGGCCTGGCTTTGTCCTCTTCCTGTCCTCCTCTTTTCAAATGGGAAGGAAGACTTCAGTGCTTCTGGCCCACTGCTTTTGCCTAGGTAAGATATTTTCCCTCTTGGATAAGTGTTTCCCCCTGCTCCCCCAGACATTGTGAATGTTTCTAACTTGTTCTCCCATGCTGTGCAATTCCTGTAATTGGTGTGTCAGCTGAAGGCAGCGGGTGACAGCATAGGCAATAAATGGATTCTTGCATATGCCAGGAGGGAGACTGAACAGGATTTTATTTCTATAAGTGACTCTCATGCTTCGTTACCTCTTCCTTTTATAAAGCTAGGGAGTGGCTGTGCATGAGTATATTCAGAACTATAGCTTCATAAGAAGTAACTTTTAACTTTCATTGATGTTTTATGTTCTATAGGTTGTTTACCTCCTGGCAATTTTATTTACATTCAGCAGTGTCAGGACTTTGATTTGCATATGAGATGGGCATAGGGGAACCAGCATCTTGCACGCTTCACTGTCTTCGGTTTGCGGTCATTTGAATCTGGAACATTTAGCCTTTCAAGGTGGTGATCTCTTGAGAAGTTTCTTGAGCTGTAGTGCATTGATGTGTGCCTCGTGCACTTGCAGGTGAGTGCCAAATGGAGTTTGTGGCTGGTTTTCATCTTGCTGAGTTTTGGCAAGAAAAGAACATGCACCCGAGTTTGCCATTCTCCGATGTTAGTGTTGCCTTTGTGCTGCTCTGAGGAAGTTTGTTAGTTTCCGTGAGTTTCAATTTAAAACCAAACAAAAAACAACAAAATAAAAACATGTGAATTATTAGTTTTAAATGAACATCCTTCCCTTTAAAGATGTGGCTGTTGATGAATTTAGCTTGTGTGTGGCTATCGTGGATGGCAGAATTACAACCCAGTACTATGGATGTTTTCTTTTGATAAAAATCTGGTGAGGTACATGCAAAGTATGTACAACCCTTGGGCTCTTGGCCAGTTGCCACCAGGACTGTCAGTGATAGTGTGGATGCTTCTGATCTCATCAGAAAAGTCTGAACTCCTCTAATCGTTTCTGTTCCCATGTCTGTGTCATATTAAGATGAAATGCAATCTTAAATTTCTTCTCTAATTGGGCTTGCTCTTTTGTCTGGTGCGTTCTTTGCTGTGCATCAGGGTGGTGGCGTTAGAGACCAAAAGGAGTTTCCCGACAGCTTGTGTTGGTGTTGGCACGGTGTTTTTTGTCGTGCTAACTCCTGCAGTAGCTGTCTGGACGGTCCTGGCTATGGATCCTGGGGCTCCCTCACTCTGTCACGGCTGGGCTGTGAAGGAGTGTCTGGGGAGGAGACAAATCGCTTTCCTAAGAGGAAAAGAAGAAGGGGTATAAATATATATGTGCTGCAAAAGTGGAAAAGGCATGGGGGACAGGGTTTTCAGAACAGATCCTTTAAAATTTTGGGATTTTGTGAATACAGACTAAGAAGTCTGTCCTTGAATCTAAAATAATTAGTTGTGCATCTGTATGTTAAACTGGGTAGTCTTAACCGCATATTATTTCTGCCATATGATATGCTTATTCCTGCTCATTAATGTTTCTGAAAAGTTTACTTGATCCCTTCTTTGGAATCCAGAGCTGGCTTTCTGGTAGATACCTGCCTGGTCTGGAGCTAAATTTGCTTTGTCGTGTGCAGTTCCACAGATTTGTTTGGAAATCAGTTAGCTGCCGTTTTAAAAGTGATTTTTCTATTGTGACCTGTAGCAAGTTTCAGGTTTTCTAATTATATGCTTTTGTAGGGGTAAGAGTTGAAACAATTTTCTTTTCACTGTATGTAGATAGAAGTATACAGAATACTGTGTCCAGCTCTGCCATACGGCTTCCAAGACTGGGGTCGTGTGAGGTGTGGCATGAAGTGCATAAATCACAGGTACTCATGTTCTGAATGCCATCTAGTGGTTATTGCAGCTGTAATAATTCTCAGCATAGGACATGCCAAAGAGTTACAGTCAAATAGTAGTGAAGATTGATATGTCTAGAAAGGAAAATAAATTTTATGCATTATTTGCTGTCTGCTTTCTAGTTCCTCTTTCTTTGTCTGGATTAAATCCCAATCCCTCCCCTTTGGAACAAGTTCCTGTGGACTAGTCACCACCTGGTGTTTTAAATCTGTGTAGTTACGTTGCTATGGAGTTTTATTAAAGAATGTTTTGTTCTTTGTTTAAACTTTTCTTTCTCTAAACAAATACTAAGTGGAAGAGACATGCTTGCTGGTGTTACTTGAGCCAGATTTTGGTTCTTAGGTATGTGTGTTAAGTGCAATTTTTTTTAAAGCAGTGGAAGCAGGACTTCACACTCTTCTGCTGCTGCCTTTGCAGTTTGCATCTGGGATAACCTGAAAATGAAATGGAGCAAAATGTGTGTGGGCTTTGTGTGTCCACTCTGAAAGGCGCTGGGAGAGCAGCAGTGGGGAAGTCGGTCGGGAGACTCTGTGCCCGCAGGGTCCCCAGCCCTGTGACCCCGGCTGCTGCGCGTGCAGCTGGCTCTCTGGGCTTATTTTTAACTGCTGATGGAACAGGCGCAAAATGGCAGCCAGCAAGGGACTGTGACAACATCTCTGAGGTGTCTGGCAGGGTTTCAGCTGTGTGGTCAGCGTGCGGGCTGGTGCTGGTACCAGCATGGGCTGGTGGCGAGCCCCCGTCCCCCTTCACTAATCCCACCCGAAATGTCCTGCTCTCCGGCAGCAGGGGTTAAGGACTTGTCAGGGTTATAATGTACCGAAGGGTTGTATGCGGTGGTATTAATTTTCAGGGCGGTTAGGCCTGCTCTCAAATCACTTCTGAAGGAAAACGTGAGTTCCGTGGAGGTCAGAGGCTTGCTCCTGGCTCCTTCCCTCCTGCTTCGCGGCCGGGCTGCATGTGGCGGCAGGCCGGGCCCTGTGCCATGCTGAGGCCGCACCGATGTGCCGCGCGGGGCACGGTGCGTCGGCACTCACGGGGTGTGTCATGAGCCGGCACAGCTCTTTGTGGTGACAGCGGAAACTTTGGGAAAACGAGCATTTACAGGAACAAAGTTTCACAGAAGCGGGGTTTGACTTCTTGTGTTTGGCTTTTCCCCTGCAGAGGACAATGCGCTCAGTGAAACACGTGGGGTCTGTTCATAGTCTGGGTTTTGTTGCTGCTGCCATTCGCGTTCATAAGAGGAAAAGCCTACTCGTAAACGTAAGCCCCTCCGCGGAGGCTCGCGCGGGTGGCCGCTGAGGCAGGACACGGTCACTCGCAGGCCTTTCTGTAGGCGCTGGGCAAGTCGCCTCTGGCCCGCCGGAGCAGGGCCCGTCCCGAGGCTCTGCCGGCTGAGTCACTGCCGCTCCCAGTGCGACGCGGGCTGCGCGGTGGGGTCCTGGTGCCAGCCGCCTGTGTTACGCTTAGAGGTGTTCAGCAGAAATCCTGGTGTCGTCTCGGGCGTGTTAGTGAAGTCATCCTTGGGCTCTGCTGCAGAGGAACCTTTGCAGTGTTTTGGACGAGGGATGAAGAACAACTGCTGTCATCGTGGTTTTGTGGCTTTTTTCCTTATTTGATCCATTTGCTGAAGACTGGTTAAAAATCCTCACGCTTGCTGATGAATTGGTGGCTGTTACAGCCCATGCTGGCTTTGTCGTGAAGCACAAATGTGGGCAGGGGGACGTGGGGAGGCGGAGGACGCGGGGCTGGCCGTAGCACTGCGCGAGTGCTGCTGCTCGCTCGCTGCGATGGAAAGCAGTCGCTGCGGGCGGTGGTCGGCCTCCTCTCTGGGCGTGCAGCTTGGGTTTCCCCCTCTCCTCACTCTGGGAAATACAGGGCTGGGGCTTGTGTATGGTGGTTTTCTTGCCTGTTTTTGGTGAATCGTTATTGAAATAAACTGGTTGGAAAGAAAACAAATACTTGCAAACTTCTGGTTTCAGTATGCAGGCTGCTTCCTGTATCTTAAATTCCTTCTCTCCAGCATGTCTTCAGTTCACATTTCATGTGTTTTAATCTCATTTCCTAGCAGAACTGAACGAAATCCCTTGCTGTCTCCTTTGCAGCTCCTCCCTTCAGGCAGGCTTGGCAGGCACTGGGGCTGATGTGGCTAGGTGTTGGAGGACTTGTGGGCGGCCGATGGCTGCAAGGAGAGGCAATGGGCAAAGCTGATGTGCGCACAGGTCTCTTACCAGGCTGCAGCATCGGAGGCGGAGTGATGGTTCCCCACACGGGAAAGCAATGCTGCTTTTTTAATCAGGCGCTGGAGGATGCAACCACGAATTACAGACCTGTAGAAAACCAGGCAACTGCTCAGCACTTTTGGTAGAGCAGCATGCTGTTGTTCAGTGTGTTAACCTGCTCGCTCTCTAAACTCCTTTGTCTCCTGCATTGCCTCTCCCTCGTGCTCAGCATCCCCGCTGCCGGGCCCTGTCCCTGCACCGCTCCCCCGCGCCAGGGGCCCCGCGGCTGCTGGCTCGCCCAGCCCGCCGCGGCTGCGGGACGGCATCCTTGAAATCAAAGTTTCCTGCCTCTGCTCTTTGAACCATTGACGTGTTGAAAGAAAGAGGGCACGTCTCATGAGCCACCTCTGTCTAGACTTGCAGAAAGTTATCTGGGTGTAATGCAGAGAAAAATGCTCACGTAAGCTGCTCGGGTGCGCGGGGGGGACACAGCGGCTGGGTGGTGTGCGGGGGGACGCGGTGTCGCTCCTATTCCACACCGATCACGGGCGGCGGAGCCCCTCTGAGCTGACCCAGAGCATTAAGCAGCTAGCTGCTCTCTGGGACAGCTTCCTTCCAGTTTAAACCCGCTTGTGTTTGGTTGCTCAGCGATCACACTATATGTAACTTTATTTCATCGTGTTTCCAGCGTGACTGTTGAAGGTTAACTGTTGGTGTATATTAGGAGTGTGTTGGCATGCATCAGGAATGAGGAGGGCAAAGTTACTTAGGGAATGGGTGCTAGAAGTGAGAGTTTCATTTTGCTGGAGGTGAAGTGGTGAGTGCTGCTTGATCCTCCCTTCAGGCAAAGAATGTCTGTAAGAGCTAAAGTTCCGTGTGCTTGGGTTCTCAAATTCTTGACCATCTTAACTGAATGATGATGAAGCAATTACTGATATCTTTCCCATATTCTACAGAAACAAATCCGTGTCAGGAAATAAATACAGAAGTAAATGGTTTGGCTTTAGTTACCAAGCACTTAGGCAGCTAATGATTTGAAAAGGCAACAACAGAAGATATCTGAGAGAAAAATGGCAATATCGATTTTTTTCATGCTCCATCTGTTTCATTAGACCTGAATCTGAGTAACTGAATGTAAATGCTCTTTGTAAGAAGAACGGTAATGACTTGGTGCCTTGGTCAAGGGGAGGGACTTTGTTTTGAGCATACTGCTTGCTGCTATTTTGACAGGAATTGAACAGCACATGGTTAGGCCAGAGCATCTCTGTAGGAGCGAAGCAGCGCAGGACAGGAGGGACGTCTGAGTCTTCCAGCCCTGCTTGCTGGATTAAGCCCCAACAAAGGTTGATTGTAGTTAATCTCTGTTCCTTTGCAATGGTGATCGTTTCAGTGGAGAATTTGAGACTGCAGAAAAGTTTCTTTTCAGTGGCCTGTTAAATAATTCTTACTTCAAAGTGAAAAGAGGAGCTTTTATTTTCCTGTAAAGACCAAATATCCTGGAAAAGATTTGAAGTATGCAAGAGAATTCATCACTCCTTTATTTACTTTTTTTTTTACACTGAGCATGTGCCTTTACTGGTATGCTGGAAACACCCTGAGTTTTTACACAAGATGCAGTTACCAATCTTCAATAGTGGAGAAATGAAGCTGGGTCATTGAAAGGGAAGCCCTTGGAAAAGCAGCTTGAAACTGGAAATTGCTCTTCCAAGAGTAGTCTCTCCCTTAAATACGGCTTGCTTTTTCTCTTGCCATCTAGCACTGGTTTCTGCTGGTTAAAAGGTGTTTTTTTTGAGTTTTCTGGATGAGATCTCATTTTCTCTCAAAACCCAAACAATACATAATTTTACAGGACTTTCTTTTCACAGTAATTTAACTCTTTTAAAGTGATGGTTGAAAGAGCTTGTCTTCGATTTTATATGCCTGCTTGGCACTGAAAGGCTTCACGTTTTCCTGTTAGCGTAATTTTAAGTATGCACTGTAGTTGCAAATGATGTTTCTGTGACTATTTAAAAAAAAAAATTAAGAAATTGCAGTAAATTACAAGTTGTGTAGATGAGGGAAATGACTCGTTTAGGAAACGAGACCTAACTTGGTTGTTTTGAGTTTCATATAAGGAATTGATGGAGAGACACTGAGAAACACTGATTTTGGGGTGGTTACGTTTTGTGACAATAGTGAAAGTGTGCACAGCTCTCATGTCTCTTCTCTTTCCACAGTCCTACGATGATAGACGGAGTTATGATTCTTCCCCTGCTGCTGCTGCTGCTGCTGGCGTTACCCCCCCGCAGCATGCAAGGTGAGTGATGAGATGGCTGTGCAATAGCTGCCTCGTGATGGTGTGGGCAAGTTCCTCTCTCACGAATGAGGTGTTTGCTTTTCAGTTTTGAGTTGCTTCAGAGGATACTCGTTGCCTGTTTATGTATAAAGTCTGTAGCATGTGCAATTGGCATAGGGCTTAGCAGGGCCTGGGGAGTGAAATGGGAGGCCTAATTTGAATGGCAAATTTTTGAGGTACGTAAGGAGCAGTTCTTTGCAACACATGGGCTGAGGTGCAGTTGTGGTGCCTGCATTCTTAAAAGCGAGGTTGTTCTCTGGGCAGGCTCTTGTGTTTGAGTCATTTAGTACGCTGTTTGATAACTTCTCCAGTTTGACTGCTCCAGTAGAGCCTTTGGAAATGAAAAGTGACTTGTTATACATTGGTATATAACTGTGTGCATGCAAAGGTTTTGAGATGTGCAATGCATTTACGATTTGCTTCAGTGAAATGGGAGAAGGGTATTTCCACTGCCATGGAGAGGCAGTGATGGTTCATTTGAAGGTCTTCCGGATGTTTTGTGAGATGGCTACTTCCAAACAGCCTTTTTTCAGTGTTGAGTAAAGGTTTTCTGCAAGTAAGTCACTTGAAATGCATTTACCACTGAGAAAGTTATGACATGTATCTAGTTTGTGGCATACCGATGTTCTTTTGTATTTACTGTGTCAAATCTCTTTCTGAAATACCCTACTGAATATGAATATTAACATATTAAATGGGATTGTTAGAAGGGATTGTGGAAGGTGGTAAAAAATGCAGAGGCTTAGTGTTTGACTTTGTTCATGTCTATGAACACAATTAAGAAAAAATTTAAAAAGGGACGAATATTGGACAGATGTTAGTGGAAATACACGAAACTGCGAATTTTGTTGATACAATATTCTCTTGAAATAGGGTTTGATAGCACTTTTCATGCTGTACCTTGTCACTTGTAGTACAGCTGTTTCTAAAGAAAAAAATTCAACTTTCAGGTCTTATATTAAAAGTCTTATAACTAAACCCACGAGCCTTTCACATTGTTAACATGAAGAGCTAAATGGAGAAGAGAAATGTATAGGAGACATGCATGCTGAAGCTGGAATTTCTGGTTAACTTCACTTGCGTAATGTGCATAATTACATGCTAGCACTGCCTGTATAGTGCAACCTCTAGGACACAATAAGCCAGCCACTGTACCCTTCCAAAGCTACGCTACAGGTGTTAAAATCTTAGTTACTTGACCTGACTTCTGTTTAAAAAAGCAAGGTAGGTTTTAGGGCTGAGAACTTTATCTTTTTGTTGAAAAGATGCCAGTAGGTGATCCGCAAGAGAAGAGTTACTAAACCTGTGCCAAGACATTTCCTTTCTTTTCCTTCTTTCCTGGCAATGTCTGTCATGCTAAAATTGGAGGCATAGGGTCTTGCCTAAACTGGGAGCAGAGGCAAAATGGGACCAGATGTCCTGCTGGAGGGGCTGTGGGCAGTGCTGTGTGGGGGCAGGAACATGTGCACAGGTGTGCAGGTGCTGTCATCTTGTGGCCCCCCACCTGTGCCAGCTGGATGGACACCTGCAAAGACCAGTTTGCTGTTGTGATGTGAAGCTGCAGTGCCAAGGGAAAGCTTGTCTGATAACGTTTTTTAAAGAACGGTGTGTTGGGGCCTACGCTTCTCTCCCATGGTGAGAGCTCCTGTGACAGTCCTTGTAGAAGAGGCGTGACAGTCTTGCTTTTTCATTCCTTCCCTTCTCCTCCCCCTGTACTTCCTCTAGTGAATTTTCTTTTTCTGTGAGCAATTACTTGTCTAGTGCACTTAAATAACACTGCTGTTCCCCCTCTGCATGTTTGCCAGTAGTAATGCTGGTTTATTTTCTTTGGAAGTAGTCTCCTACTTCCCAGCTGATTGCGTATAGAGGCATTTGGGGAGGCAGACATACCTAGTGGACCCCACGCAAGCTTTCATTTAGGCCTTTTCGTCTAGATTTTGCCTGGTTGGTGAGGAAGCCATGCGATAGCAATGCCGGAACTCGCTGCTTTGTTTGTCAAACGTCTTTCAGCGCTGCTTGGCTTGTGAGCCCCGGAGGTGGGGCTGAGCCCAGAAGCACAGACCCGCCTGCAGTGTTCTTCGGCGGGAGCGGGACTGGGTGTTGATCCTCTGCCGCCTGCTCACCGGCCGTGAAGATGGGTCTTGGGTGCCCTGCCCAGTGTGCTTTTCTGAAATGGTTTAGAGATTGTTATTTTAGGGGAGAACAGTTACTTTGTATTTCCTTTGATATATGCATAAAATAACAAAGTTGCAAAGCCTCTGATTGTTTTTCCCAATGTGTTCTGTCACAGTTCAGTCCTTTTCCTTTCACTAGGACTTGGACTTGACTGTTTTACCCTTTTTCAAGAGCGAAAAGTGTCTGGGCATATCTTCAGGCAGCATGTAGAATTCTCAGGGCAGAAGCATGTCTCTTCCCTACTTGACTGTCCAGAAAATCCTTTTATTTTAAAGGTTTATTCTGTCTGTAACTTCTGTGTTACATCTTTGTTAGCCCTGTAAAGTGGCAAAATAGCTTTTCTTCATTTTTTGGTAAACTAAGCTCTGCTTAAAGCATAGTACTTACTAAATAACGCAATGCCTGTACTTAATATTGTACACAGAGTCTAATTAGAGTTTGAGTTTTTCACTTGCTAGCTGTCATGCACAAATGTTGCTTCCTGATTCTGATGGAAGCATTAGGGGCATGGTGCATGAAATCCTGCTCATGCTTCTGCCCTGTCTCGTAGCTTCGGGGAGAGGTGTTTGGGTCATGTTGTGACTGCACTGGCTGCCACAGCTCCTTGCTGGCCTCAGTCACTCTTGTGCGCAGGAGGACCGAGCTCGTGGGATGGGTCTCGTGGGCCAGGTCATGAATCGCAGTGTGGCCTGTGGGAGCTGCCAGCCCCCGGGGTGCTTGCCCACTCTGTGGTGGGGCAGACCCCTCTACACATCCCTGCAGCTTTCGGGCTGACCTTGCTGTCCGTAGCACTTCTGCTTTCCCTTTTTTTTTTTTTTTGTAACATAGCAATAATAAGGCTAAGCAGCTGTTTCTTAGTGCTGGAAAGGCTTTTGTTAAATTTGTAGCTACTATGTAAAATAAATTATTATTATGACAGTTGTATAGTGCTTGTTACTGAATGCACTGAGAGAGGAGAATTCTGAATGGAATAATCTCTGCAAGCTTATTGCTTTCTGTTTCTCTGCACTGGCTAAGAATCATAAAGGGAAACTAACAATCAAAAAAAAAATGTCTAATGTACAGCTGAATGGACTGTAAAGTGATTTTAATTTTTCCATGTCTGCTTTCCTTCATCTGCAACTCATTATGGAATGAAGCCCTAGCAGATTCCACTTCTTCCCCTAGTCCTAGTCATTTAAAAAGAAAAATAATATTGCTGCTTTTAAATATTTTAACCTTTTTGCATGAAGTCCTTTTACCCTACTAGAGATTTCAGCAGCTCTGTGACTTGGTGTAGGATTTGTAACCTTTGTAGCTTGATTGCAAGGCATCCTCTTTGAAAGGAGCAGTCCTGCTCGAACCCAGTGGCGAGCGTGCAGAGCGTCCGAGCCCCGCGGGATTGGGACGGGGTGGCCGCGAGCTCCCTGCGCGTGCAGCATGCGGTCACTGGGCTGCAGGAGGCTCGTTCGCCCACCCAGCGGCTCTGCCTCTCGCTTGCGTTTGTCAGCGTTGTACCCGCACTCTCTGTGAAGAGACACCTAATTAGGTGGAGTTGTTCCTCTTAAATGTGCGCGGCTATAAAGTCACGTCTCTCAGCTATGGCCCAATTCGTTCAATGCCTGTGTACCTCCCTCAGTTCTTGGCCGCCTGGCTTTTTTTTCTAGCCACATATGAGGAGGTCTTGTGGGTGTGTGTAGGTTATCCCTCTGAACACTCGCGTGAGTGCGTTCTCTCTAAATATATATGCTTACACTAATGTGTACTAGTTCTGTCTGCAAGCTGAAGTTTTGAAAGGGTATGCAGTGATGGTACATTGCATGGTTTTTATTCATTCATTATTTGCTGACCATATCACATAGCTAATGTAGTGTTTATTTCAAATCAAAGGTAATTGAAATCAAAGAAACTTTAAGAAACTGCTGCTTTACTGCCTGTAAGAAAATGTGGCCTAGTGCCTATTTTACTAGCTGTTTGGTTGGAAAACAAAGCATTCTTCTAAATGTAGAGAGATCATCTCAAAATTGAGATGTGTTATGAGAAGCATTTTGTAGTGTATCCCTCCTTGGAGGGTAGAATTTGGTGTTTTCCCGAACAGTTAGTAAAATGTTTACAATCCAGGAGTTGGATACAACATCAAATAAATCTGCCTAGATTGGTAACTGTTCTTGTGAAATAAAATTCACATAGAAGTAAACACCTTATCTTTGTTTCCCTGCATGTATACATTTCCATAGTTAATCCAAGTTCTCAAAATCTCATGGTTTGGTGTCATGTGGATTCAGATTGGAAAGGCCGATCTGTGCCTGCACACAGAGCACTGTATGCAGCACAGCATATTCTGTGCAGTCACAAAAAGGACCTCTTTGAAGAGGGTTAAACGCTGGAAATTCCATTTTACTGATTACAATGTGGAGTATCTTGGTTCTTGTGCTATTTAAATACCTAGACGATTAGAGTCAGCGCTCTAACTGTTGACTTTCACAAAGTGAATAAGCAAACAAAATAGAGGAACGTCAGCTGTAGCAGTTTCGTAGTGATGAACTGTGTGCAACTACCTTGCACGCAAAGCTCTGTGCGAAGTTCATGAAAATCTCTGCATCTGTGTGGCACGTCAGGATTTTTGGTGTGTGCAATACATATGGACTGAAAGTGCAGCAGTGCGATTCTGCGTTACAAAACCAACATATATGCAGCGCGTGTGTTCAGGCAGTGGAAGTATTTCTGAGCTTGGCCTCCTGCCCATGCGTGTTGCCTGGCTGCGGCGTATGGAGTTGGCTCGACTGCTGTCCATGCCTGGAGCTGTTGTGGAGCACCTCAGAGATGTAGCTCTGAGCATGATCGGCTTCCCCAGCGCACGTTTCAGCCGTCATCTCTGGATTGCAGCTGGCCTGTGGCTCGCTGGTCACCTCTGTCCCGCAGACTTGCTAGCACGGCTATGAGAGCTGTGAAGAAGCATCATCCAGCACAGCTTTGCTTCTTCTGTGGATTTACTGTATGCCAACAAAGCTGTGCTTTGCAAGTGCAGCTGGATTCACTTCGGGGAAATACAGCTAGAATAAGCAACCCTTTGGAGCTGGCTTTGTGCACACTGAGAACACGTTGTTGGTGTAGTACGGTGCTTAGCTTGTAAGCGTTCACTGGGGCATCGCCTGCAGGTGCTCTCGGGCTCCTAACTGGAGGTTTGTTGTAGCTGGTGGCCTGCTGAGGCGGTGACAGGAGGACTTGGTGCTTGAGCTGTGTCTGCAGCCCGAGTCAGCTTTCTTGTTTGAGCAAAACTCGGCCTATTTAGGTGAATGCGGCACTGCAGGAGCATTGATGGAAGGACCGGCTGGTGGGTGGTAGTACACCACAGAGCTGGAAAACCAACTAAATAAACAAAGGAGCAGTTTGGGCATAAGGAATAACAACTGTCGTGAAGGAGAGTGTCTCAGCTTCTGTCCCAGGAGTTCTTTACCATGAGTGTGGGACTTCTACAGCAGATAACTATCTGTATGGGTCCATCGGCATATGGGGATCTGTAGCAGTTCACGTGTGTGCTCACAGTCAGTGTTACTCTGTCTTCATGCTCCATTACACCACCTTCATGTCTTGTTGGATCACTTACCCTGCCTTCGGACTAGAGCGGTCTGGGCACGAGATGTGTAGTGTGTCCAGAGCCGCAATTGTTGCTTCATTGCTCGTAAGGGATGTCGGGTTTGCTCAGTGTGGGCAGGCGAACCAGCCTGTGCAGTTGCTTCTTGACCCATTTTGGGGTTCCAGAGCTCCTCCAAAAAGTAGTGTGTGAGTAGAGGTGGCTTTCAGCTAGAACTGTTCCTCTGGCTTGAGTGAGCTTCCCTCAGCCTCAAAGGGTCCTTGGGTGACGAGAAGAGGGAAACATTAGGCTGGAGCAGGCTGCAAGCCGGATGAATTTTCCTTGTGGGTCAAGTATGGCCTGGATGGTAGGTGAGCTGGCGTACTCCATGTGGCGGCCATTTTTGCTGTTACTTAATAGCTGGCGCAGCTGTTCCTGCAGCCTGCAAACTGCTCCAGCTTTGTCCTCACACGCCTGCTTGCTGGTGATGATAAAAGTGTCTCTCTCACTGGGAGGTGCTGAAGTCCTCGCTGCCAGCAGGCTGTCTGGTGCAGGCGATCCTTACCACATGCACGGCTCTTGTGCTCTCTGGCAGGTCGTGGTCATGCCTCCGGAGAAAATCCCTCACGCCTCTGTGAATGCCTTCAGTGATTTCAGCCAGATGAACCGAGATTAAGGGCTTGTGTTTTACAATGCCAGTTGTTTCATTGCTGTTGTAGGCGGAGGAGGAACAGAACATTGATTATAGGAAGCTGGCATCTTTTTTAAAAAAAAAAGTTCCACAAAATTAGCAAAGTTATTACTCAGTACACTTAAGTCAAGGTTTGTGTATACCATACTTGAAATCAATGTGACAGATGCTGTTTGATTTCAGGACTCTTTCCCTAATTTAGCTTTTGTTAGTGATTTCAAAAATAGGAAATTGTAGCTGTATATTTGTTCATTGTGGGAGGAGGGGAGAAAAACAAAGAGGAAAATAAGTTATATTCCTAGGGGGCAGACCGTAATGATAGGCTTGAACAAGTCAAACACATGGCAGTACACTGCTATTTTAGGGGCATCCACTGTATTTGTGGTTGGAAACTTTCTTGTCTGTTAGAACTCAGAGAATGTGAGTTAAGCTGCGTGTACACATGGGGTATGTGCAACAGTGGCACGTGTGTGCTGTACTGCAGTTATGCTCCCTTCCTCGGTCACTCGTGAGTGTGCAGGAGCCCTGTGCTGTTTACCGTGATGGGCACCTGTATTTTCCAGGACACTGAAGAGCCTTCAGAGTCTTCCATTCACTAGCTGAGTGACATCCTCTCCTGTAGTCAAAGACCAAAGCGACCGAGCACTGCGCATCAGGGCAGTGTGTTAAAGGCTTGTGCTGTTCCTGAGAACAGCCATGTGTGTGGCTCTGCGCGGGAACAGTGATTTTTCCACCTGGGGATCTCTGGACGTTTTGCTGAGGATACTTGGAAGAACAGTTTCCTACTTTATACTATTTGTCCTTGAAAGTTCTTCCACTTTCTTTGCTGAAATGTTTGGAGTTGGAAGGGATGTGTTGTACTTGCTGATAGTGCGTACTGCTTTTGTTTGCTTTTTGCCTGCATTGTTGTTCAGGTTCGCAAGCTACTTCTCACAGGCTTGTCATCCTTGGGAAGTTGGTCCAAATTTACTGTTCAAGCAAGCTGGTTAAATCCGCCAAGTCCTGTGTAGCTGTGCCTACTGGGAATTTAAATGGCTTTTATTTGGTTTAGTTAGTCATTTCCAGAATACTTGAGAGTAACCATTTCCATATAGAAATACAACGTAGTTTAGCAAATCTGCTTTAAATTTACACTTAGTTTTTCTTTGTCCCTGTGTAGATGACCCTCTTGTACTGTATACCCACAGTGGAGTGTGTGCGTGTGTGTGCGTTAAATGTCACTGAACTCTGGAAATTTGAGTGCTTGGAGTGGGGCAGATAAGACTGGTATTTCTTTGATGGTGCAAGCTCGTATCTTTGTCTTGCTGAATCAGATAAATTAGTATCGGTAGCTTCTACTTGATGGTTCTTCCGTGCTAACTGCAAGTGGTATTTCTTCCCTTAAACAGAAGACTGTTGTCAAATGATTGTTATCTCTATATATGTGAAACTAATAAGAGTATGATGGTATTTTTTCCTCAATTCTCCCTTTTTACAGACGATGAGCTGAAGCTAAATATGGTCCACTATGAATGTGTGTGTGAAGGCATGTCCTGTGGGAATGGAGATCGTTGCCAAGGCCAGCAATGTTTTGCTTCCCTGAGCATTAATGATGGTGCTAAGGTTTACCAGAAAGGCTGCTTCCAAGTCTATGAACAAGGGAAAATGACATGCAAAACACCACCATCTCCTGACCAAGCTGTTGAGTGCTGCCAAGGATACCTGTGCAACATGAATATCACTGCACAGTTGCCTTCTTCTAAAGGTGAGAAGTTAATTTATGTAATGAATTTTGAGAAAGAAAAATAGTTCAGCTTTGATCTGATGCAATGGGAGTGAGATGGCTTCTGTGCTGGTGAAAATTAGAGTTTAAACAGCACAGTGAGTCCCTTCCTACTCTTGTTATCCACCCTGGAGCTCACTGGCACACATCTGATGTCCACAGGTTGAGTGATCTGTATTGCAGGGTGAATGGTGGGGGCTGAAGTGCAGAGCTGAGTTGTGGGCTGTGAGCCGGCTAGATCCTGAATTCCCTGGTCATATGTGCGATTCCCTGTGGAAGGGCAGGGGTGGTTCTGATGGCTTTGCAGGGAGTCACTGCACTAGCATGCTTTGTGTAAGTGCATGCTACGTAGCTTTGGTTCTGTTATGGTCTCTCTTCCAGTTTGGGTAGCTACTCAGTTAAATGTTGTTGTCAGCACTACTGGTTGTAAGAAGATGTTGTCTGGTAATTCTAAAAATTTTCTTTTTTTGTTCTTTCTCCCCTTTCCAAGGGCAAACCCTTCAAGGAGAAGCTGCAGGTTACAGCATGGAAACACTAATTATTGTTATACTGGCTCCTGTGATAGTGTTGATAGTTTTTTCTGCGGTAGCTGTGCTGATCATTCGGAGAATACAGAAAAACCATATGGAGAGGCTCAATTCTAGAGATGCAGAGTATGGCACAATTGAGGGACTCATTGCATCAAATGTTGGGGACAGTACATTGGCAGTAAGTAACCTTCGTGCATTGCAAAAATGTATGACCCTTCTTCACTTCTGAACCCCCTCTCCTACTCTCCAGACCTGGCCATGTCAATAGCAGGACCTTTTGCTGCCAGGATGCCACTTAGCGACAGTTCTGGGGTGACATTCCTGTGCTCAAAGTCAAAAACTTAACCAAAAAATTGCTTTTGCTAGCATTGTTTCCTTGACTTGGGGAATTGCTATAAGCTGTAGTCAAACTGTTTATGCATCTACAAGCTATGTTTAAAGCCAGTGAGATCCTGACATACCAGCAAAACAGCGTATGTACAGTTGTTGGGTAGCTGAAAGTGGTATAAAGGTGTAAAAATGTATTGCAACTTCGATATATCAAAGCTTGAAAGGTTGGAAAAGATGTGAAGGTAGGGGAAGAAGAAAATACAGGTGTTCTTAACTTTAAAAACTTGAAGCCTGAGTCCCGTGATTTTAGTAGATGGGCTGTTGGATGACTAGGAAATCAGTGAAATTCTCTTGACAGAGCAGAGTAGCAGGCATTCGAAGAAATGAGAACTGCTTACTCAAAATTCAGTTTTTAAAATGTTTTTGGTCACCCAATCTCTGGAAAATAAAATAATATGGGGAAGTGTTTCCTTTTTTAAAGATTTAAAGTATCTTATCTTTTCACTTGATCATTTAAAAAAAAAAGTTCCCAGCAGCTTTCCCATCAAAACTGAGCACTTACTGCTTCAGGAGCAGCTTGAGTGTTAATTTCTGAAACCAATGGATAGATGAGAAGTTTTCTCCTCTTCATATTTCTCAGATAAAATCTTTAGATCCTCTTTAAACTTTGAGTTTAGGAAGTATTTTCCATGTTGGTACTTCTCCATAGCATACTTTCACTGAAGGGTTGAAAAGTGGCTAGAGGAGGGGAGAGAAAAAAGTCCAAGATGCAAATGTTTTTGACAATGTACTACTATATACATTGACTATTTCCTTTCTGTATTTTGGACTGTGTTTCTTTCAGTATGAGAAAGAAACTAGAATGGGAGTTTACTTAAGTGAGGAATAACCTTCTATGTCTTTGCTAGAAAGTGTTGGGTACCACCAGCTAGGGAAGCAGTTCGACTATGCCCAAAAACACCCCAAAAAACTGCTGCACCTAGTCAGCTGGGCCTTACAAAGCAGTTGTCAACTTTCAGGTGTGGGCATTTCTAAAAAGAAAGATCTGTGGGACCACTAAAAAGAGAAAAAATGGAACTGTTCTGGGGAACTGGAAATTTGTTTCCTGGATCTCTCTGTTTTGAGGCAGAGATGTTTCTAGAAAATACTGCTGTGAGTAAAGGCTGGAAGAATTGCTTGGAAAGCACTTTCATCACAAGACAAATCGTAGCAAATATGTTTGAGATGGCCAGTAAGGGATACCATTGGAGCAGGGAAAATTCTTCTCTGAGGAAAAATAGGTTAAAACTGAGTGGTCAGGCTCCCAGTGATCTAGAAGACCCCAGTACACATTTGTGAAACAGCCTCTATAGGGAGCAGTGTTTCATCCAGGAAGGACCTGGTTCTCCTGAAAGGGTGTAGGATGAAGAGGTGCATCGCAAGTGGTAAACAGAGGATAGATAGGAATCAGGTCTTCACCTTCCGCAGTATAAGAATATGGGGAGGCATCAAAATAAGCAAGGATAAAAATGGGAAAGGTGGCTATTGACACAGTGGTAATTGGACCAGTGGAACTCCTTGCCAAAGATTTTTCTAGGTGCTGCAGGTTTGTATACATTTAAAGAGAGGATGAGAGGACTGTATATTGCTGATCACATAGCAGACAACAAACAAGCAAACCACCAAAAAAAACCAAAACCAAACAAATCTAGCTGAGGGAGTCTCTGAGCTGAATGTACTTGGAGGCTGGGAGAGCATCAGAGGAAAGGATCTCACATATGTTACAGTGCTCCCGTATTTGCTTCTGATTCAGTCCACTTTTAGTAGCCTAATATCCCAATACCCCTATATACTTCTCCATATGCAGAGGGACACTTTATCAGGGAGCCTAATGATAGGACAAGACGTAATGGCTTTAAACGAAAAGAGGATAGGTTTAGATTAGATAGAAGGAAGAAAATCTTTACTAGGAGGATGTAAGGCACTGGCACAGGCTGCCCAGAGAAGCTGTGGATGCTCCATCCCTGGAGGTGCTCAAGGCCAGGCTGGATGGGGCTGTGGGCAGCCTGGGCTGGTGGGAGGTGGCCCTGCCATGGCAGGGGGCTGGAGCTGGGTGGGCTTTAAGGCTCTACCCAAGCCATTCTGTGATTCTGTAATGTCTAATACCCCAATTCGCTCCACTGCTAATACTATAATAAAGGGCATTGCTTTTCAGTACGGTCAGAGATGAGATACTGGTCTAGACAGACCTTGCAGTAGCCACTCTGATAACAAAGTTCTGGCTTTTAAATGGTAGTTGCCTTGGTAAGGTGGAGCAATGGAAGTTACCTCCCTCTTGAGCTTGAAGTATCCAGACAGTTCATGTAGTTGCAGAATCGAGTGTGCTGTAAACTGCAGCAGCTTCCTGCTACTGCCCTGCTCTTCTGCTTCAGGTTGGGCATGTATAAACTATACTTGGTAATCTTTTTTTATGTCTTTGGCTCTCATTAATTAGCCTAAAAGGCTTTATTCTCAGTTCTAAAACAGCTGGTTTTGATGTGTTCACCATGAGCTAGGTATGTGTGCAGCTGGTTGTCTGTCTTTTAAGCACTGGCTTCCAGCTTTTACCAGCTCTTGTCTCTTATCAGTGCAAGACCATTTCCGTTCCATTTGCAGACCTTTTGCACTTTGTCGTTTAATGTTCCTTGGAAACAGTAATTAAAGCCTGGGAAGAATAAATCAAAAAATTCCTTTCAAAAGAAATTGGAAAAGTTGCTAACTTGTAAACATTTGGTCTGATGGAGCTGTTTTGTTCACAGCTGTCAAACCCTGGTAGCTTTATGATTGTGGTGTGTCTGCTGTGCCTCTTGGGTGTTGGTGATGTTTTATAAATAAATAAAAATTGATAGTTCCTTGTCTCTAAATGTTCATCTAAACAGTAAGTCTTTGTCCCAGATTTTACTTCTCCATTGTGTGCTTTAAATCTCTAGCTTTGTTATACATCAGATTCGTTTACATTTAGGATTAGTCTCCATAGTGTAGCAAATACAGCCCTAAGCTTTCTAATGGAGAATGGAAAGAGCTGTGACCTCCTCAAATCTTGTTTTTACAGTCATTGTCGTAGATAAGTTTTTGCTTCTTTCTGATACAAGCAGGAAAGAGAATGAACTCTCTGTTTGTATTAAAAAACAAAATAGCAGTCTCCTATCACCCTTAATTGATAATTTTTCTTGAGCACTCATTTAAAAAATTGTTAGAAGTGAGATTTTGTCGGATCTAGTTGAAGTCCAGTAGTGCAGTTTGCTGGAAATGCTAGACAGTTGATTATGCTTATGCTTTTCTATCCTATTTTCCTTTCTAAAGAAGGAAAAGTCCAGTAATACAGGGCATCCAGTTGTTAATGCTTTGAACTGGTATAAAGTCCTAGCTATAAAAGTAGCTGGGTATTAGCATTTTAAAAGGCTAATAGGATTTTCACATTCAATTAGAATCTTATTCATGTTTTTTTGAGCTTACAGTTTAAAGTCTGGTTTCCATGCACTAAAAATACCAGAAGCTGAAAATTTTTCATGACAAGTCTTTCGTACAAGTTTTTTCAGGAGTATCAATTGAATGTCTAGAGTAGGTGATACAGGTAATACTCCCATCACCTTGCTTATTTCAAAACTGTTCTCAGTTAGTTGTAACTATTCCAAGCTTTAATAGTGGGGGGCCAAAACCTTCCCTGACTTACCTACCACAGAGTAAGTTTTTTCAAGGGAACGTTTACCTGCCATGGTTCAGCTGCTTTAATGGAGGATTACAATAAATTATTTGAGTTATGTTTTTTAAAGAAGTTTTAATTTGGGATGGGGACTTGAAATTTATCAGAGGAACTGCTTGTAGTGTCACAGGCATGCTTGGGGCCGTTCTTGGAGTTCTTGCTTTTGAGCCATTTCAGAAACTTATGAACAGTTTTGTTTGTTTGTTTTTTTTAAATCTTATGTGAAGAGGAGGGGTGTCAGCTTGGCAGCTAAGCTGAATGGGCTATCACTTCTGTACATCACCAGCTGTGCTCTTCCTTTTTCATTGGGTCTTGGGAGAATGAGGGGCGAGTAAAGAGGAGCAGAAAGGACTGCAGAACACTAACCAGCAGTTAGTCAGTGGTTCCCACTGCCCCAGAAGCAGAGCGGGGCATTCAGAAGTGAGGACATGGCGGTTGCTGCCACAGCCTTCTGCTGTTAGAGCTTCCTTCTGATGTGGTCCAGCTGAAGCCCAGCTTTGCATATTTTTTTGTAAATCCACGATCAAACTTCCAAAACCAGGGAGGACTGTGTGTGCGTGCTGAGACGGGGGCTGCTGTGCAAGCTCACCCGCTCATTCAGGTCTTTCACTTCTGTCTGTTGGACAGCTTGCCTCCAGGAGGGCTCCAGATCTGGGTGCTGGGTGCCACCATCTGGCGGAGCAGCTTCAGCAGGGAAGCCTTCTGCTGCTCTCTGCCTGTGGGTGAGCCAAGTGGTTAAGCAAAAACCTTCAGCCTCTTAGAGGCAGTGGCCTTAAATGTGTGCTTAAAAACTGAAACTCACCCTCCCTAAGTGCTTCAACCAAATGGTCAGCTGAGCACCAATGAGTGAGTGCAGGCCCCATATTAAAAAGGCGTTGAGAAAGCAAGTCATACTGCACATTTTTTTCCGAAATTCCAGCTGTGGCAGCTTTTTTAAGTATAAAATTTTGAAGTTCTCAATGTCTTTGTAATGCATGTTTATTCATAGGGATGCATAAAGCAGAATTTGAGAATACCCAATACACCAGCTCAGTAGGGCTGGGATGTGACCTGAGCTCTCATTAGTAAAACCATATTTGTGTTGCTGTGCCCTTCTAGTTGTCTTTAATAGGAAGAAACCAGAGGGAGCTGTAAGAATGGGAGAAGTCTGGATGAATGTTCAAAAGTAAATGCTTTTCTTTCTGCTAATTATATCAGAGTGAGGGTTTTAAGTGTAAGAGAAGTTGTCTTATTGCAGTGGCTCAGGTTATTGCAAGATGTAAAAAATTTTGAGGGGAAAAAGTTTATATTAACCTATTTGAAATGAATGACAGATAAAGAGTCAAGAGGTCATAAGCTAAGTAAAAGAAGGACAAAGTACTGAAAAAAAGTGTGGGTAGAATCTAATAACAGAGGATAGCTTGTATGCTGCAAGTGAGCTTCCAGGTTCACAGACAGTAAATGTCATTTAATTCTTCTTTTAAAAAAAAAAAGCTTGTTTGGAAGGAAATGGTACTGGAATGCAAAATAAAAAATAGAGACGTAAGAAGTCTGAGAATGAAACAATGCTTAATTTTTGCCGTTCTTCATTGTGTTGTCCATAAAATTTCCAAGAGAAACTGGTTATGCATAAGTTGTAGGTCCCCCTTTTTTTGTGTGTGTGTGATAAGGTCTGTAAGATGGTAAAACCTTGCAAAGAGCATTCTTGCCTGTCTTCACAGTGGTGGCAACAGTATATCCTGGTATATCTTGGTCCTGAGTGGCCGAACAGTATCTCAATGCCTCTGTTGATATTAACGAGCTTTAACTTAATCTATCCTGTGAAGAGATGTACCTTCATGTATTTAAATGGAAACCAATGTAGTTTGTTGTAAACTTCTGAATTTCCTTTTGAACAGGATTTATTGGACCATTCCTGCACATCTGGAAGTGGTTCTGGACTTCCTTTCTTGGTGCAAAGAACGGTGGCTCGCCAGATCACGCTAGTAGAGTGTGTAGGTTAGTATAAATCTTGTTCATGTCTAGTGCTGTGTCTTGGTAACAAATGCAGATAAAGCTGTCTCACATCCTAGTCACCTTTTCCTCAGTTGTGTGTATAATACATGAAACTTTTCATGCTTCAGCTTTCAGAATGTATTTCTTTTTGGAAGGTGGGGTGACAAAAAGCCTTTCAGATGTGTGTGTGCGGGAGAGAGCAGCAAATATCATCTGTGCTTTATATGGAAAAATTTGACATTTGTTCAGTAAGGTGATGCTAGAAAATACAAACTAGGTGTGTTTGGGTGCTGTGTAAGCTATGTAAACTGTATTTTAGGAAAAGCAAGCTCCATTTTTAGTCTGAAACTCACTAAAACACTTGTGAAACATTAAATGGTGTTCAATTGGAAAGCTTTAGAATTGGAAAAGGATCATTTGGACTTAAGATCTGGAGTTGAAGCACCAAGTGGTGTAGCTAAAACAATATTTAAAAAAATGTGTGATTAGAATGGGAACACAAATGATGTGGATTTAAATGCTCTCAGGCTAAAGAAGGCATTACTGTGGGAGTCTTGTATTCCTATGTGAATGTTCTGACAACTGGGAGTCACAGAAAAGGCAGTTTTCACCATCCTGACTTTCACCAGGAGGCTTAGACTTTCAGTTCCTGCAAGGCCCCTGGAGCCAAGGGACCAAACCCTCATTTTACGTGGGCTACAGTGTTGGCTGGTGTCTCAGTGATATTCCTTGCTGCAGCCTTTCACTCTTAACAGTGGTTTCAAAAGGACTTTGAAAGACAAATATTAGCCTCAAAATTTCTGCCCTTTTCTGATACATTTTGTAGCTTAATTGCTCTGCAGTGTTGCTTTGTGAGTGTGCAATCATGTAATATTGCTGCTCTATCCCCCCCTAAAGAAAGAAGCTCTATTTAGTAATTTAATTTAAATTAAGGATAAGTAATTCCTAGTAATTCTTCCCTAAAACTCTGTCTTTAGTTTTTTTGCAGAACTTTAGTGCTAATTTTAAGGGTCTATTACATTTATTTCAGCATGTATGTATTATTAATTGAGTAGTGTTAAAAGTGAATTTAGTAATTTTAGGAAGCATTTGGATCAAAGGTATCCTGAGGCAGACATCGAGCCTCGATGCTGTACTGGTGCTAAAGAGGTAGAGGAGGCATGATAATGATTGATTCTATTAGGTAAAAAACATTTAAAATGTCTTGTGCTGCTGCTTCAGTGATTTGAACTCAGAAGCAGTTAACACATTCCTGTAAGTCACTAAAAGTTTTAACTTGTCGGGGTCTTGATTTAAGCCTGGGACTACAGTGGATGACTTGCTGTGAGTCTGTAGGGACTGACCCTACATTTTGCCAGTGTTTCTTTGCTTCTGGCTTGTAGTATGTATTGAATATGCACACGTGTTCATGCTTCCATTAACTCCTAGCGTACATCCTGGGATGTGTGATTTCTCTTCATCAGAAACTGTAGAATATGATATGCATGATTATCCTAAGAGGTATCTAGCCTGCAATATAATGACATGTGTATCTGTCTGTCTCGTTGGAATTATGCCTGCACCCAAGTTAACTCAGGTTGATGCTATTTCCAGAGACTGCATGTTTTAGCCTACATAACACAGCCAGATGAAAGTACTCGTGCAGGAATTCTCTTCTGGGTGACAGCATTGAGGAGACAGTGTTAGGTATCTCATTTCATTTGGTTTTATCTGCTGCTGATTCATATGAGTCTCTGAGGAAAACTGAATGGTACAGCAGTGAAGGGCAGAATTTGGATATTTATAGTTGTCAAATCCAGCAGAATGCATTGCCTGTGAACCTTGAGGCTATTGTATTCCAGCTGCAATGAAGATGTTGATGATCAGAAGCTTTTCCATTGTGGCTTCTCCAGAATGTTGCTTTGTTGTTGGGCATTTGATAATTTCATACATGTTTTAAACTATTTGGGTAGAAGGTTTGGCATGCAGACAATGTGTCCTGATCCCCACCTAATGTTTTGGTTATGGTCTGTGGGGTGTGTGTGTGCGCACGTTTTGTTTTTTTTGTTTGTTTTTTAATTGGCATTCTGCATTTTGTATGTCTGGTTATACTAATTTTGTTTTTGTAAGGGCTGATGATGCGAGGGACAAGTGCAAAGGCTTTCCATAGCATTTATATCCTTTCTATCCTCCTAATTTCAGAATTCATTGGTTTCTTTGTATTTCGTACAGTGACCTTGTAGTATGTTGCTTAAGCAGCAACAGTACTTTCATTGCTATAGTTGAATAATTTCGCCTGCCCAATACAAACACTCAGTATATTGTACCAGCACTCAAGGAGGAGAGATCTACATTCTCAGTGTGCTCAGTCTAAACAGAAAGGAAAAATTAAGGGATGCTGGAATGCAGTGTGAGTGTAAAGTGGTAAAAAGTGTCTGCAGGTGTGGTAAAACTATGTCAGTGGGCCATGACTGAGTTTTGGTTTTGTGGGGAGAAGGGGATATTTAAAGAACTATCTCTAGTTATTATTCATCTCTTGAATTTCATTCATTGGCTGTTTTCAGCAGCATGAGGCTGAGGCATCTTTGCTTCAGGGAATTGTGTGTGAAGTGTTGTTTTCTTTCTAGACAAAGTGGAAAAGGAATTATTGCAAAGAATGCACTGTGGAAAATTTTAGAGGCAAATATTCAGATTGTAGAGAAAATAAAATTTTAGCTATGTCCTATAGCGTTGTTCAGCTGTGCTACAAATAACACCCACAGTATTTCATGCGTGTGCGCACAGATATGTACCATGTATTTATGCCTACTGGCAGCAAGCTCATGCTGTTGTTAGAAACTTGCTTGGGTTTAATGGCATATGTGTCTTTACATATTGTCCTGTTAATATTATGTAAGACAAAGGACAGTAATAAATACTAAGTTTTTAGTGCCTTCGTTTAGCCTGGGTGAATTTCGTCCTCCTGTCCTGTGAGGTTTGTTAGTTCACAACTATTACTGTATTTCTTCCCTGACCAGGAAAGGGCCGTTATGGAGAAGTTTGGAGGGGTCAGTGGCAAGGAGAAAATGTTGCTGTGAAGATCTTCTCTTCTAGGGATGAAAAATCGTGGTTCAGGGAAACTGAATTGTACAACACTGTATTGCTGCGGCATGAAAATATTTTAGGTAAGTAGAACAACCATATTCATGTAGCTCATAAAGGTGAGTTAATTGAACAGTTAACTTGTAAAGTACTGCGTATTTGTCACATACCTTGCAGTCTTCAAGAGTTGTCTCTTGTGTTTGCATTAAATGGTTGAAGAGAAATTTTAAGGGAGGAGGCTTGCAGGAAGGTGCTGAAATCTGAGTCCTATAACTGAAGAAAGTGTCTCAGCAACCATGATTCATTGTCCACCTGCAGAAATATTCTAGCAAGAAATGGTCAACTGGATTAAATGATTGCTGGCAGCATGGTGTGTAGAGAAGAAAGGAGGTGCCACAGACCCTTGTGTTAAGAATTCGGCCTTGCGGGTCTTGTTGCGGACTAGCAAAATGGCAAAGCAGAGTGTTGTGCAATGTGTAGGTGGAAAAGTTCTAGCAGGTTGCGTTTTGTTATAACTTTAGTTTTAACCTGGGAGAAATGAAGGGAGAAAGTGGGGAGGAGTTTACAAAGATGTTTAAATACGTGAATCTTTTTCCTTATGCCTGAATAAACTGTAGTATGAATCCATTATTTTCCATTTAACTGTTCTACTCAGAGTTTGGGTCAAACTGGTAAATCTTTTTTGGTATTTAAACTTCAGTTAGAGTTGCCCTTTATCTTGTTTTTCTGTAAATGTGAGTGTGGTGATTTTTAGTCTTCTGCATCCTTCATACCTTGTGTGCTCAGTTCCGAGAGCTTAGAAAAGGGCTTTTTTTATGTTGTGAGCCATGGCTGAAGTTTAAGTAGCCATTTTGATTCCTGGCAGACACGACCTTCTTTGCTGGTATGCCACCCTTACAAATAAAAGCAGCACCTTGTATTCTGTTTACTGGCTTTACCTCGCACACAATCTGTCTTACTTCAATCAGTTTTACTTGGGCTGCTTCTTCTCTGAGAATATTCCTTGGCTCTGTAGCTCACCCTGCTAGATATTTGTCTAATGTTTCCTGAAGCAATTGCTTTGTTACTACAAAAATAATTTGGTGGCCTCCTGAAATGTGAATTATTGAACTTTCCTTCCCCAGAGAGCAAGTAACTTGGCTGAAATTACGTTATGTGTTTCCCATGTTCCTCTGTGTCTAGTCTTTCTTGATAACTGTCAAATTTATAGAATACAGAATTTTTTTAGATGCAATATTAAACAATATCACAGATTACAAAAGTGTCACATACTGTGGCGAAACCTGACTTCTAGGAGAGAAAGTAGTGAGTGTTCTTTCTGACAAATGTCATATGTGGGCTTTTAGTAAACATGATTTGTTCCTGTCTTGAGAGCAAAACTTCTGTTGCTTCCTGGCTAAAGCTGTTGAGACCAGCAGCATGCTGACAAACTCAGAGATAACAGGAAGGATGCTACGCCTGAATTTTGGGTTCAGTTTTAAGACATCACACTTCTAAAAACAGTTCTTGAGATTCATGGGCTTAGAAAAGAAATTCCTTTCTTCCTTTCTAGAAAATCATTGAGATACAGCTGTGATGTGTAAAGGTGCTCTGCCTTACACCATGGAAGTAATGTGCACACCAGAAGTAGAACTGCTACTATTCCTGGTTTTGGTATGCTAATCTCCTGGTGCTGCCAAGCTCTCCTTTGCCATCTGCCACTCTGTATCCTGTGGCTCCCTTGCGAGCTGGTATACAGTTAAGGAGATCAGGCACTGGGAGGCCAGAGCCATCTCAGAGGTCGGGCTGCAGCCATCCCTGCGTGGCCTTTTAAGCAATCAGAAGTCATTGGAGAGGAAGTTGTTTCTGTGGTGAGATGTGCTTTTTTCAGTCTGTTTGATCTAAAGGCTGTGGCATTTCCTGTAGGGACAGCAAGCTTCTGACATGGGAAGGCTGATTGTTGAAGTGCTCCAGAGACTCACCTTGAATGTAAATGTGAAGTTGGTACAACATATAGTTTCTGTTTGGATGTGAAGCTTATATGAAGCACTTTTAAACCTCTTCTCAGAAGCCTGCACTGGCTGCTCACTGTCCTTGCTTAAAAAAAAAAAAAAGAAATTTTATTGCTTCTTTCCAGTGTAATCCTGTTGAGTGGACAACAGCAGATGTGCTACATGGTGGTTTCTTTGTTTAACTGGAAGTTCTACCTAACAAGTCCTTCAGAAAGGAAGAGAAGTAGGGGAGGGGAAAGAAGAAGAGAAAAACAAAAAAACATAAAATATATATTTTGGACTTCTTTTAAAGTTTGTGTTCCTGACAAGTAATTGTTTGGTGTCACTGTCCAAATAAATGAAGACATTTTTGTGCATAGACTTGAGTTAGAGTTCCAGAATATGTCAACTCTTTTTCATCATGGTAACACCTGCAGTCTGTTTTTAGAACAGTATAATAGAGGACAAGTTTTAATTAAACTGAGTTTTATTAAAATACAGGAGAGGTATTCTTTTCTTAGGGGAGTCTTGAATGAGCTTTGTTACTTTATTTTTTCTCCTTTTTCTTCCTCTCCTTTTTTATAATTTTTTTTACTTTTAGGTTTTATTGCATCTGATATGACTTCCAGAAACTCTAGTACCCAGCTGTGGTTAATTACACACTACCATGAAATGGGGTCTCTGTATGACTATCTACAGCTCACTACCCTGGACACTGTCAGCTGCCTGCGAATAGTACTGTCCATAGCTAGTGGTCTTGCACATTTGCACATAGAGATATTTGGAACCCAGGGGAAGCCTGCCATTTCTCATCGGGACTTGAAGAGCAAAAATATCCTCGTTAAGAAAAATGGACAGTGCTGCATAGCAGATTTAGGTGAGTTCATTTCAGTGCTAATACACATCGTGTGTTTCTGCAGTAATCAAATATATTGGGTAACTCCAACCTTAAAAGCCTTGAAGTAACCTTAAAATAAACTTAAAATTATCTGATATTACTTCCAAAGATTATGACAGCCGCTAGATGGCACTTATAACTTAGATTCTGCTCTGCTGCCACTGCTGCTCAAGAGGCCCAGTGCAGTGTCTCAGTTCAGAAATAGATCTAACGTTTTGGGCTTGTTCTTGGTTTTTTGTTGCTGAATGCCATTCATAAACTTCCACAGGTAGCAGTTGTTAGTGTTCACTTTGCTTCTGAAGTAATAACTGTCCTTCTGTTTGTAGTCTAAGAATTGTGCACTCACTGTTCCAAGCTCCATAGGTCTTAATGATGTCCTTTCAGCTCAAGTCTTTTGCCAGGTAATTCATTGAATCCAGAATTGAGTTCTTCTTGACCAGCTGGTTTTAGGCTTTAAGCTGGTAGGATGCTGAGAAAGAATTGCGGGAGTGTTCGCACCAACGGGGGTTGTCTGCCAAAACTCTTTTTTGTAAACACAAGGGAGAAGATAGTGGCAGAATAATAGTATTGGGGAGTCATTGGCTAGATGAAAAGTGTATTGAGAAGTGGGATTTTTCAACAACTCCAGTGCATAATTCCTGTCATTTCTCCTGTGGGATGTGAGGTACACCCAGGGAAAACATGAAAGCCACATACCTCAGCCACAGAGGGATGGCCTATTTAAATTTGCATTGGGAATAGTAAGTGAAAAATGGAGCTGTATGTTGAAAAATACAAAACTTCAGAGACTGGCTCTTAATTCATAAATCTCACTGAGAAGGGGCCAGTATATACTGGCATTGATTAATACAACACTAATAAGGTGAAATCTACTCCATTATTTGTCTAGAAACCTCAGAAACATGAGGGATTCTCTGGGATAGCAGTCATAAATGTTTCCCAGTTAGTTTTTATGATGGTAAAATAGCTATTTTTTTTAAACGTGAAAACCTCAGGCATGTATTTGTGATGCATTCTTCATTTGTTCCTTATGTGTAAGGAGGAGATTTATCAAAGGGTTTTTTGCTTCTGGGATGTATTTGTGCCCTTTTCCTCTATAGCTTTGTCTTTTTTCCCCCTCCTCTGGTGGTTTTCTCTCATGTTTCAGTATATGGGCCATTTAAGAAAAGTGGTGCTTAGAGACTGATTAGAGCAGATAGATTCACTACAGCTGCCCAGAGGTAAGCTGGACTTGGTTCTGTCTGTCACACCAGGTTCTGGATTTGCAATGCACCCATTAACAATAGGCATCAGTTTAGAAAACTAAGGAGTAAAATTGCTTTGATGTATGTCTCATCATTGTCTGCTTGGAGTATGAGTTTTGTGTACAACCCAGGTGCTCCACTTCTGGAGCTTGGTGCTTGCTGCCATTCAGTCCTAGTCCTTGTGACTGGCAGCAAATGCAAGAGCTTTGTGAATTGGCTGCTTGTCCTTCAGCAAGTGTGCTGGATGTTAGTATCTCAAACAGCAACCCAAGTATCCAGAGCTGCAGTTACAAAATTGGCTGTTTCAGGTATGTCCTAGCTAAGCAGAAACTGTGATAAAGTCCAAGGATAGATGTCAATCTCACTTCAGTCTGTCAGCACTGTTAGATCTGGAAAAGCTCTGCCCTGTAGTTAATTTATTCTACTTCTAAAGCAATTCACATGTATGGTAATAGGTCTTAGTTGAGTAATGGCAGAATAAAGCTTATTTAAAAAAAAAAAAACCTCAACCCTCCTTGTATTCCCTCCTTTCACTCTCCCTTCCCTGTAGAGTAGTGACCATCGATTTGAAACAAACACTAATACTTGTAAGGAAGGTGTAAAGAATGCTAATGAAACACAGTTGCTCAATTTCTGTTTCTGGAAGATACTCCAGTATACTAAAGGTGATTGTTCTGGCGTCCTGAAAACCAGTGTTTCATCAATTTGTATCCCTGTGATTTTTTTTAGAGAGTTAGTATTTTACAGTAAGAGCTCCTTTGATTTAAATGTGCATGGAGATCTCCTGAGGTGAAAGGAAAACGAAGCAGTGCAATATCTGCTTCCTAACTTTTGTAAGCAGCATGGATGCCATCATGATGAGAACCTGATTACAACATGGTTGTCCCCTGACCTTATTGCAACACTTTCTCAGTTTGTAGTGTAGAGGATGCTGACTTGCATCCCTCAGCCCTAAACCTTTGACGCTGTCAATCTATTGAATCTGTTTTGCCCAATTTGGATGGAGTATTATGATTTTTATCAAGAGTTCTCCAGTCTTGACGTATTCAGAGTTTGCCAGGAAATTTTGTTTTCTAGCCTGTTTCCAGTATGCAATATTAATATATATANTAGGCTTTCCAAATTCACTTCAGTGGCAACAGGGTTAGTAGATGGCACCTTTCTAGAGGTGCCATGAGCATTTCTTAGCAACCTGAATTTACTTGTAGGGCATTTAAATTGTAGGATAGAGTTTTCCAGACTTGTTACTGTGAAGTACAGACTGTCTTTTTGGAAAGAAAAAAAAAAATTGATGGTATGTAGATAGGTTAATGTTTTGTGGGACTGAAGTAAAAGCTTTTTAAGTTTCATCTAAAATAAAGTTGTATTAAATGTAAACAGTATATGTTATTCTTACAAGAGTTGTTGAGGAAATCACAGAGTCTGTGTCTTTTCTATTGCTTAGTTATGTCAGGCACCTGTTGCTGTTCAATTTGCAGTGCTCTGTTTACCATGGCAAAATAAGTACTTTGCGTGTTTCCAAATTTACAGTAATTTAGTCCCTCACATAATGTTCTTTGCTTAAATGTTTGGTAATTAGTAGAAACCAGGTAGAGTGGTTTTGACTGACTCATTTTAGATTACTTTGAGGATGTTTGTTTTTCAAGCTACTACAAATATGGTGGGTTTTATTTTCCAGCTTTATTTTTTTTTAACTTGTGTATATCCATCATGCAGTGTTTTTCTTCTTTTCCCCACAGTTTGGTTATATCCGCCTACCCAAAAGTTCTATAAATAAATTTGAATGCCGGGTAAAATTGTTTTCTTCTAAGTAACAGATGCCTGGCCTTCTGCATATACGTGCCTAGAGCACCGGTGACATCCAGTGGCTGCAAAACATTTAGTTCCAATAATAACAACATTTTATAACAGTGCAATAACATGCTGAATGGTAATCCCTTAGGAGATAATTGGTCTAAGTCTATGGACACAGTGGCTGTTTTTGATAGCTGTTTTGGAGCTGACCCAGTTGGTCTTTGGACGGTTGGACTTTCAGTTCATTCTTAAGAAACTGTGTCTGATGGGTGTCACTGCTCACATGTAATCTTAAACGTATGGTTTTAAAGGGGATTTAACTGATTCTTTTTGTTGCGCAGGCCTTGCAGTTATGCACTCCCAAAGCACGAATCAGTTGGATGTGGGGAACAATCCCCGTGTGGGTACCAAACGCTACATGGCTCCAGAAGTCTTGGACGAAACTATCCAGGCAGACTGCTTTGACTCTTACAAAAGGGTCGATATCTGGGCTTTTGGGCTGGTCCTTTGGGAAGTAGCTAGACGCATGGTTAGCAATGGTAAGTATTTAGGACTTCTGTCTTTGTTTTTAAAATGTATTAAGCTAATAATTTGCTGCGAAGCATCTGCCACTGGAATACATAGGATGTACAGCAAAATACTGGACCCTCCAAAGTGTTTCTATTCCTGATACTTTGCTGCCTCTTTTGAAGTTGTTGGTAGGTTGGGTGCCATAATGAAGTATTGTTATGGCTTCTCTTAAGGTAAAGAAGGAGGGTCCCTTGCTAAATCCTAAAAACTGACTATTTGTCAAATTGTTTCTCATCATTAAAGCTAAACTTTTAGACCATGCAATATCAACTGTTCCATATGCCATTAAACCATAGTCAACACTTCTAGGTGTCTGTTTCACATGACAAAACCTAAGGAACAGAGAAGGAAAACATGTAGAAAGTTAAGTGATCAGAATTCAGGGATGCTCTTGATTTACTGAGTTAAACAGACTCACAAAGCAGGACTTCGTTGAAATACAACTCTGTTCGAAAAATTGAAATTCTGTTTTGTAGAGCACAGTATTGCATTGTTTCGTTGACAAAGGGGTCTGAATTTAACAACCTTGAAGTTGGGTATCTGCTGGTGTGGCTTCTTATCCTTGTCAGTCTAGAAGTCCTCTTTGATTTTTGTACCGTGGATTTCGTTCTATGGCGACTCTGAAGATGCCCTTCAGGTATGTGTGCAGATGCTAGCAGTGACAGGTTGTTAGTTGTGACACATTTAAATCCGAGGAAATTCTGGATCTTCATACATGTTTATTACTTTGTCATGTTACTCCCACTAAAGCCATAACTGGGGTTCCGTAACTGACATCAGACAAAAAAAAATCTACTTCAGGAAAGATTGGTTGGTTTTGTTACTGCGGTGCCTTTGAGACCATACTGGTGGTTGGAAGCCCACAGTGCAGATGGCCTGTGTCAGCTGGTCAAAGTATGAACTCAAATGAAGGAAGCGGTCAGAATGGCAGGCAGTAGTCAGAGCAGCTCAAACTGAAGAACTGAGTTTGTGTTTTTTTCTGGGAACTATTGCAAGTGAGAATTTGAGGGAAGACTTTAAAGGATTAGGATAGCTTTGCAGATGTTCCCAGAAAGCACCTGCCAAGAGCCAAAGGAGAGAGTATGTTTTTTTGCTGAAGAGAGATGGGTATGAATGAGCAGTGAGTGGCTAGAGGTAGGCTGCCCTGAGCTATGACAGTGAAGACTCATGGTAGCTAATGCAGAATAACAAAACCTGGCTCAAATGCCAGAGGAGGTTAAGGTATTTGTCTCGTGGTGTTTCTCATGCGTTATCTCCCCTCTGCTCCCTGATGCCAGTGGAAATCCTGTCCAATTGGTGTCTCATTGGACTCCAGGGAGCACATAGGTGCAGCAGCTCTAGTAGCAAACAAATACTGTTATCCTGTTAAAATACAGGACTTCTAAATACGAACCTTTCACTTCATGTTATATATTGGTGGCTAAAATAATTTACCTGTGAGTTTAAAATATATATATATATATTGTTCCCTTGTCCAGTGGTAGTTCTCGGCACAGCAGCCACCAGGCAGCTAGTTGTCTCCACAAACACAGCTGTGAGACTTGTTTTGAGAAGGGCCCAGGAAGGTGGTGCTTTTGAGAAGATCTGCAGACCTTCCAAGTTTGCTGGGAAGTTCCCTGGGGTCTGAAGCTCTGTCCCAAGCACCTGTCTTCTCTAGGGTATTTACAAGGTGCTTAAACAAAGCTGTCTTGGAGGTAGCAAAATGCAGCAGGTAGACTCAGCAGGCTAATTTAAGCTTCCTTTATAAGCCTAGAGGTTACTTTGATAGCTCTGAAGAGATCTAAAATGGATTCTCCTCTGAGATCAAAAGACCAGGGTAATCTGTGTGGCTGGCGGCTGTTATGGGGCTTCACTTGCAGGGGCCATAGTGAGCAGCTCCTGGGTGCAGCCTCGGGAGTGACTGTAGGAGCAGAAGGAGACATCCACAGGCTTTCTGTGGGTGGTCAGAGCATAGCTTGTGAGCCTGCCACCTTTCTCCCTTTCCCGTCAGAGGAGTTCCTTGAAGAGGGATGCAGCAAGAGGAGGAGGGATTCTTCTGGTACAAGAACATACGTCAGCTGGATCACAGAGGGATGATGACCTCATGTGAAGGTGTATGTGGTTAATTAGAGAAAGGAAAGCGTTGTGACTGCATGGTGTTAATTTTTATGTACTCTGCTTATTGGCAAATGTATGTCGTAGGCAGTTACGAAGCCTTGCTGATTGCATTTCCCAGTATTTGGAAACCTCTGGGTTGCAGTTCATGTCAGCTGGAGTGCCTTGAGGATTTGAGCTGTAACTTCATTGTTTTCAGTGCAGTTTTATGTTCTATGCTTTGCCTGTTTCAGGAATCTGTGAGCACTGTAGTCTGCCAGCTGCTGTAATGATAGGACAGGGGCTGATTAATTCACTGTGTAATAGGTAGTGCTCCCTGTGACAAGGATGGAAACCAGTGTATGAGATGAGACTTTTTGTGTTCCTCTGTGCTTACTGAGGGATGTTGTTTGTAAGCGTGGCTGGTGGGACCGGCAGAACTTAAAGGGGTTCATGCTTCTTTGTAGGCACTGTATAGAACATCTTCTGTTTGAACCTAGCAGTCTACATCATGATGAAACTTTGTGTAAGATTTTGATATGTTTGCTTTTATTGCTAGTCTTAAATTTTGAGTAGCTAATCTGAAATAGTTTGCCACAAATTTACCACAAAATCTATTATTTTGGAGGCTGGTAAACCTTTTTTGGAATATTAGATGTCTTACTCTTTTTACTATAAATGTTTATATATATATAGCGTGCATATGGTAGATCATATTTACACACAGTCTTACCTAGTTACTTCTTGAAATGAAAATTCTGTGAAGGGGTATGTATTTTAATTTAATTAAATTAATTTTAATTTTATTTGTGTATTTAAATATTCCCATACTGAAATTTTGATATATTTATTGCTGCAGTGACAGCAGTTCACAGAAGACTTACCTGAGCTAATTTTAAACTAGTGAGTTTAGGTTGTGCCGGCAGCTTAACCAAGATAGTATGAAACTCAGCATGGACTGCAAACCTACCAAAGAAGATAAATAAAGGCTTCGGTAATTTAATTCAGGCTGAGCTCAGTGCTACCATGGAAGCACTTTTAACAGTAGTAATATGGATACCTCGTGACATTAGTGATGTCAATAAAGTCTTACGTGTAAGGCGACTGTGGTACTAATTGAACCATTTCCAGTTGTTCTTTATTTCTAGCTGTTGCCAGAAGTAATTTCATTTCCTTGCACTGGTTTGAGGTGAAGTAAACATTTTCTGTCAAAAATCTAAGTGGCTGTGTGGAAATCATTATTTCATCAGGTGGTCAGTCAGATAACCCTGTTTGATCTGTAATAAGACTTTGGCACTTGAAGTGAGTGTGCTGAGGTCAAGGTAGTTGAAGCCAGGTGATAGCATATGTTATAAGGGCAAGAGACAGTTGTAACTTATGTATGCTGCAAATTTTTGCTGTTTATCCTATGCTGGTGGATACTTGCCATCTATCTTTTACCGAGTGGAAAGGCAAAGTCTATTGCAGTGAGTCAGCCTATTTTAGTGTGTGCATTCTTGGAGATTAAGTTGCTGTAAGCTGACTAGTATGTCTGAGTTTTTTTCTCTAATGGTTTGGAAGGTGACACAGTGATTCTTAATACTTTTCTGTTGTAGCTTAGTATAAGGAGGAAAATACGTTAGGAAACTCCTCCACAGCCAAGAGTACTTGTGTATTGTCTTTGTGCTGCGGTAGGAGCCCCTCAGCATTTCTCCCTGTACTTGAACATGTGATTTAAGCCCCCCAAATCTCTATTTTGCTCTATGTAAATAGAGCAGTGCTTGTTCCCTGCAGCGTGGTTGTTCACCACTGCTGAACGTGCTCCCTCCCTAGTGCACAGTGCTGTGGCGTCTTTGTTTACCTGGCATCTGACACAGTTCAGTTCCTTGTGGATCTTCATTGTCATTTCCAGTATTGTGGTCCTGATAGTAAAACCACAAGCTGAAAGATGGTTGCTGTTCAAAGCCACCACTGGCGTGTGATCAGCATTATATCTGCAAGGCTGCATCTCTTGCTCAGCTATTTGTGTAGATCTTACATTGCTCCAGCAGTATATTCAAGTGTGCATAGGATAAGTTTTCATTAAAGTAACAAAGGATAAATGTGGAAAAAAATGCTACTCTCTGTGTGAGTTCCAGTTGATTTGATTAGCAGAAAGCCAGCTACCCCAGGGAGAGGGAAAAAAAAAGTGTATTGTCAGTGACAAAAGTCATCTTAAAACCGTCCAGAAAATGGCAAGCTGTAGGTCATGTTGAACAACTGTAGGGTCTTTCTTGTAGTAAGAGGCTTGTTTTCTTTCCTCTGGAAGTGGGAAAGGGAAGCATGTCATAGTTCAGAATGACAATTTCGTTAGGACTAGTAGTGTGGGCTAGAGGTTATATTGGCTTGCTGGCATAGCAGACAAGCTGTTGCAGAGCCAGTGGTGATCCCACAGGGTCTGTGATGTTTGGCTGTGGTAGATCAGAGTACTCCAGAATTACTCCAATAGAGTAAAGGCTAGACCAAGTTCATTTTGTATGTAATATTATGTCTTATCTGAAATAGCTGTCTATATAATCTGTGTTGGAGAGACCACATGAACATAGTGAACTAAAATAGAGCTGGACTCTCTTAGTGATAAAGTTCATCCATTAGTATCTTAATGACACTGGCAACACTTGGAGTTGTGTGATGTAGCTCTGAGGTTTTGCATTTGAATTGTGTAAAACTACTTCTTTTTCTATACTTCTGTTTCAGATGATACAGATACGTGAGAGCTTTTTCGTAGTCTTGAATTCTCACAATAAACTTTATTTTGTGTTCTGGGAGGAAACAGGAGGAGTATAAAAATAAGTTTCAGCCTGCTAGGCGATGTTCAGTATATGCAGTTAAGAATTGCTTGAAAATGTAGGGTGATGCTGCTTTGTGCAGCATGTGGCACATGTAGTCTGTCCTTCATCCATATCAGAAAACCATAAAAGCAAACCCTGCAGTCTGTTAGTTAGTTTTTCTGGTAACTTGCTTGGGTAGCCAGATCTTTGACCTACGATTTTCTATGTGAGTTGCAGTTTGAAGACCAGTTCTTTTGATTAGTCTTCATAGATAGGGATTTACAGATTTTTACAGAGAGTCTATGGTATTTTGATTTTCATCTCCAACAGAATAAGAAAACTAAACCCCAACTACTGTAGCAAAATTCAAGAACCTTTTTTCTACTTCAGTATATCCAAAGCAGTGGAAAATGTACTGGATTTCATGTGCGTCTGACTATAGGACAGCTGCTAGTCTGCTAAAAAGCAATTTTAGCGTTGTTCTGCTTGTTTCTACTGTACACAGAGGGCCTCATTTGCTCAGTATTTCTCCAAGCTGCTGGCCCGAACGCCTCTCTTTGAACACCAGCTTTGAACAAAGCTTTTAGATTGGCCTCCTAAGAAAGTTGAGTTCCCTAGATCATTTGTGAGTTTAATCCACTGATGAAAGAATGGTGCTGCACAAATGCCTTAGCAAGTAGGCAAAAGGCATTTTAGCCTGCTAGTTTTATGTAACCTGGGTGACAAGTCGAGCGCGCACACATTTTTGTTTCATCCCTTTTCAAAGTGGGATCTTTGAAAATGTGTTCAGATACTGGGTGCCACAGACTTTCATGTCTTTGGTTTTGTGGTGGTATGTGGTGCCAAATACACTAGGCATTTTACTATTTAATAGCAAGAAATAATTTTATGTGAAGCATAGCATGAGGGTCTGTAGATGCTGATGTCCTTGTTGGACTCTTTCATGAATCATAAAACAATGCAAAGTGTGTGATAAGCCTGTTAAAAATGACGATGCAGACCTTGAAGTTTTTATACTTTGCTAGTAGAAATCCTAATTTTCTGGTAGTCAGTAAACCTCTGTGCATTACAAAAGATGGCCTTCTGGCAAGAGAATTTATTTCTCATCATTTCAGCTCAAGCATCTGCAAAATTGATATAGTTTTTAATTTGCAGAATTAGAGTATGTGCCAGTTAACTTTTGGGTAGGAAAAACTCTTACTCTTGATAATAAGTGCTATTGGCTAGATCATGTATATTCTTTTTGCAGAGATGCTGGTTCACTGACAGTCATTAAATAATGCCTCTCTTGTTCGTATCTCACTAGGTATTGTAGAAGACTACAAACCACCGTTTTATGACCTGGTTCCAAATGATCCTAGCTTTGAAGACATGAGAAAAGTGGTCTGTGTAGACCAGCAAAGGCCGAACATTCCCAACAGGTGGTTCTCAGACCCTGTAAGTGGATATGCCTTTGTGGTTTGCAGAGGATATGAGCTGACCTTTCTTCTGAACTGAAGTCATGCAAGCTATTTTCAGTTATCACTTGAAATTGAAATGATCTCAGTGCTACTTGCCAGGAGCATTACCTGTACAGATTTCAGAACCAGGCGTATGTTGACCTTGATGTTGGAGAAGGAAGCAAACTCAATGAGCAAACTTTTCACTGTTAAGTCTGAGCTATTGACAGGTTGGCCCTTCAGTAACATGAATTAATAATTGTTTTAGAGCTGCTCTCATTATGTTTTAATTCACTCTCCAAGGGGAAATTTCTGTAGGTAAGTTAGCTTATGTAGGCCTTTCTGTGGCTTGTTAAGCATGCAGATTTACAACAGAATTTTGATCCCTCTCTTGCCTACAGGATAAGGGACTGTTCTTTCTGTAAGGCTTCTGGTGAAGCATACTTTTCTACATCAGAATCAGTCTGGACCCCTCAGGTTGACCAGCTGTTTTGTTCCATGTTACTGAAGCTGTGGATCTCGGTTTGAATCTGTACAGCTGGTTAGGGCCCACACTGACAAGATGTCCCATGTAGAAGGTTTTCATTGTGGAGCCATGACCTGTGCTGCCACACCAGCTGCTGTAAATCCCAACTATTTCAACCTGCTCTGGATGTGATGAAATCACAGACAGAAAATCTGTACCTTTTCTGGTTTTCATCACTGATCTTGTAGGAGTCAGTCACTGAAAGGAGATTCTATAGGGTATTTTCTTAATAAACAAAATTTGACTTTAAGTTATGGTAGTTTGACACTGCAGTTACCCTATTGTCTAGTTACTTTCTCTTTAATTATCGAACTCTTTTTCAACACTTGAAATTTGTATATTTGAAATACCCAAATAGATAGCAGTAAATTATCTGTAGACTCTGAAAATTAACTGTGAGTAAAGCAATAAAATGGTAGTGTTAGTGCTTAACAGCCTGATTCTGTCTTGTGATTTGTGTACTTACATGTGTGTTTTGTGTTTTCATTCTTTTCCCAGACATTAACATCTCTTGCCAAGTTGATGAAAGAATGCTGGTATCAAAATCCATCAGCAAGACTAACAGCCCTGCGAATCAAAAAGACTTTGACCAAAATTGATAATTCCTTAGATAAACTGAAAGCTGACTGTTGACCTTCTTCTCGTGGTGCTCTCCTGATAGGAAGGCACTTATCTGGTTCAGAAGTAGTCTAGCCAGACAGTTTATATAATTGGTCCCCATGTGGCTTCTTATAGAGGCAGAAGTTCCTACCAAGCCATCTATTTGGGAGACATTGGAACCATATGGACTTTGCTCAGTGACTACAATGGGCATTTCACAAATGGTCAAGCTATAAAGACTCATGCTGGATGTACTGTTGCAAAGGTAGTGGCCTGAAGGAAGACAGAGAAATCCTAAGACAAGATCAGGGCATTAAATAATGGCTTTGAACAGCTCCGCCCCCCCCCCCCTTTTTTTTTTTAATTCTCCTAATCACTCCCAGGGTGAACACATGGAAGTGGTAAATTTTAATCAGCAATATTGCCTGTGCTTCTCTTCTTTATTGCACTAGGAATTCTTTGCATTCCTTACTTGCACTGTCACTGTTAATTTTAATGACATGACTTGCCAAAAATATGATTGGCTGTATACTACATTGATCTATGCCTGAATTATAGGAAATGAATTTGGTAAACTGAAAATGTAACTGTCAGATTTTAGCTGCATTTTACATGTGTACTGATGTTTACAATAATGCTGAACATTAGGAATTTCTCGTTTATACAAAACTTGCAAATTATTTATTACTAGTGCACTTGCCAGTTTTTTAAACTGTAAAATAAGTGCATAAAGTTAAAGCTTATTTTTATGTGGCCTCTTTCATGATTTCTTACACAAATGTTTTTGTAACACAATATAACCTGAAACATAAATTGTTTTCTGTATTATCATATTACAACTCAATAGTCACGTTTTAAGTGCTTCACATTTGTAGGTGTGTGGTCTGTAACATATTTTCAGTTCAAATACGGAACATATATATAGCCATTACCCACATGACAATGTGTCTAGAATCTTACTGATCTAGAAGAGGAAAGCAGTGGAGGAATTAACTAGAATTTTAGGTCATGAATGCTGTGGGGAGAATGCATTTTATTTCTTCTAAGCTATATAATATGCATTTAAACTCTGCCAGAAAAATAACTATTTTGTTTTAATCTACTTTTTCTATTTAGTAGTTATTTGTATAAATTAAATAGAATGTTTTCAAGTCAAACGAAAGAGTGTTTTAGTTCTCTTACTGCCTATTATTAGTAACAAGTGTGCACTAATGCAGCAATGGGTATTTTCCAGTTATATACTCCCAGGTAAATAGAGTTGGTCCACGTCAATACTGGATTGAACACCAAGGTGCTGAGGCTTGTTAGCTGTTGTTTGTCTGGGTGTGTTTTCCCTGTGCTGAAGTGGATCCCAAAATAGTACAGCATGGAACTGGTGTACTCTTTTTGGACGTGACATCCACTATGTCCATGCAAACCTCCTAGAGCATGTCTTGCAGAAGGGGGTGTGTTGTCCCCTAATCCTATGGGAAGAATTCAGCTTTGTACCCAGAGAACTGTTTCCTCTGCCTGTACCTCTCGATACTCGTATCCTATTTGTTAGTCCAAGTGAGAGAGTAATTTGGGAGTGACAGTGTCCTTTCATCCTTTGGAAAAACTCCTTTATTTGTGGGCTTGAAATCCTCCAGGTAATCCAAGGAACTGGAGAGTAATGAGACATTAGGCCATGTTTCATCTCTGGATTCAAGACTTTCTCTGAGGTTCCCTTCTGGGCTGTATGCCTGCCAGATTTTGCTCTCCTGTTTCTCTATAATTTCTCCTTCTGAGCCTCAGTCTTCCTTGTCCTGCTAAGACTGAGTGACATGCCTTTCTTTTTGTTTCTATTTGTGTAGAAATAACAGCCTAGTTTTCTAGTTTGCAGATAGGCACTCCAGGGGCTAAGAGATTGCATGGTATAGCTCTGCAGAACAGATTGAATTGCTACCAGTTGCCAGGTCTCTAAATTATACTTGAGAATCTGGGAAGATCCAGTGCTGAAAAAAAAAAAAGGGTGTGTGCGTGTCTGATTTGTCTGATTTTTTTGTTGTTGTTTTTTAATAGGAAGTCAAAGGCTCTGTTGCCTGAATGCATTCTGGTTTGCTTTGAGTTAGTTTGGGTATTTGATGCATGTGGGGCTAACTGTTAAACAACTGCAGCCTGGGAGGGAGAGTGTTTCAGAAATGAGTCAAATGAATCAATCTGTTGGATTGAAGGTGCTGTGTGAATGGAAGTAACAGTGAACGTCGCAACTACAAAATCAGTAGCTATGTTAGCGATAGTTTTCTGATACAGATCGCCTGAAGTTCCTTAGTTCTAGCTGGCTGGCGCACACGTATGCGTTTCTTCCATATGTATTTATGTGGCGGAACAGGCACCAGTACTTAAACGGGAAGCGAGGCAGCCTGTTGGTGGAGGTCGCAGGCTGCCACAGTGCGCAGATGAGGACAACCAGGGACCTCCGGGCAGTGAGAGGGGAGGTAGCTTTACAGACAGACAGGCAGAAAGCCTGAGGCAAGAAAGTTCAGTGCACAATGTGAGTTTGAAATGGGTTTTGTTAGGCTTTTTACTTTTGAGTTTTCACCTCTCTAGCATTTACTAGTGCATGTGTTAGAGCAGAGAGACAATCTGTCATGCTGGTGATGAACAATTCTGGCAGTGTTGGCTGAACTAGTGGTGCCTTTCTCAAACGCTAAAATATTGAATCACAGCATCTTACTAGATATTAGGGAAGATGGTTACATCAAATACGTGATCTTTGTGCTGCAGCAGCTTCTGAAAAGTGCTGTGTATGCAGAAGAATGACATGAGTTCAGGCTGGAAATGGCTCCATGTACTCTACAGCAGCTTATTCTGCTCTTTCTGAAGGTGTGAATTTTCTGACTGCAGCACTGGGCACCAGTCCTGTTACCTGTGTGAGAACCAGTCAGATTCCTGCGGGATACTGGGCCTGCTGGAAGGAAGCACACAGTTTTCCAAGGGGCTCTTCCAGGACAGGGCTCTGGAAACCAGTCTCCTTCTGAATTTGGATACAGACTTGACTCAGGAACCTTAGTATAACTGGAGTCTTGGTTTTCCCTGTCCATAAAGCAGGGATAACCGACTAAAGGAAAAGCACCCAAACCTCAGTAACCTTTCATTTATCCAGTGTTAAGTAAAGAAGATTTACCCTGCCAGTAGCTTGCCTGGATTAAAAAAAAAAAAACAACCCACAACAACAACAAAAAAAGCCCTGTTCAATGATAGGCACTCTGCTAGAGTGGATCACCTCAATTGGTGCTGCTGCTAGTAGCTTCCTTCAGCATATCAGAATGTCCAGGGATTTTTTTAAACAAAACCTGTGTTCATGCCCTGCCAATGAAGTATTTTTGGTCCAGGCTTTGATGGAACAATTTGAAATGTTAACTATTTTTTAATTCGGTGAACATTCAAATGTACATTGAGAAAATTTCTCTGAGTGGGAGCAAATCATAGGAAGTAATTTGTTAGTGTTAGCAACAAGTCATCCAGTGCTGTGCTTTCCTAATGTACAGCTGCTGCTGAGTGTAGGCACAGTCCATGCTTTCAAAACAGCAGAAATAGCAAAGTGTGCTGAATATTCTTTTGGGAACTGGAGGGTGGTGCACCCAGGATCAGAGAAGAAAGAACTTGGTGATAGACAGCAAGTCTCATTTTCAAGGGTCTGTCTGAATAGTAATGGAAGAAAATCTGTTGCTGCTTTCCCCTCAAGGTGTCATGGCTTGGGCAAGGGGGGGAAGCCATTTCAGAGTTTCCAAGTGATGTACATGACGATACCTCCCCACCCCCTGGTATTTTTCCTGTGCATTTATTAATGGATGTTCCTCTAGTCCTCCCATAAAATCTAATCTTCTAAAGAGATTTGGAGTGCTTATATATAATCTGCTGCACTAAAGGCGTTGCAGTATTTATTGCTATGGAGATGGCACAAGCCGTTCCACAGTTGATGTTGAATTATTCATGTGGCTAGCAAATCTGCGCTGAACGCTGCCAGTACAGAGCTGGGGTGTTGTCATTCAAACAGTGCCAGGCCATATGTCAGAGCTCTAGTAAGAGGAGGCTCTGTATGTAAAAATAAATAAAATGAAGCATCAGCACATGGGTAGCACTGTCTGTCTGCCAGTTGTAGCAGAAAGGCTAGGCAAAAGAAAAAGGTATTTCAGGTTTTTGGGCGTTACTCTTTTGTTTGCATTTTTTCATATGCAGTAGGTTTGTTTATTACTAGTTAGGATTATGTCGCACTTTGACAAATGCATATTGGGACAGCTGCCTGAAGAAGCCTGTGGTCAGAGGTTTGTTTTAGTGTTGCTGGGAATATGTGACTGAAGTCTTCCACTTGTTTGTAACTTTTCTTATGGGCCTTCTGTGCTGAAAGTTTCCATGAGAAATCCCTATCAAGGCTTCCAGATGTTTTTTATTTACCTGGATTAAACTATTTTGATAAAGAGGGAAAAGGAGGAATTCTCTTCCCTCTGGGGACAAATGTCCACTGTGCAAAAAGATCAGCCTTGGCATGGCTGTTGGCACTGGAGAATGGAAACAGATGTTACAGGTGCTGTTCTATTTGTATACAGAAAATTTAAATCTTTCTCAAACACAGAGTACGCTTTCATATTTTAAAGATAAGATTTGTGTGGAAAAAGTGTTTTATCAAATGTAGAATTAATTACGTACCATGACAGATGCTCTCACCTGGGAATAACACATTCGCTTTATCCCCAGTTGGAAGAAAAGAACAACCACCAACATTTCTAGTGTCTGAACCAAGTGACCATGCCAAGACACAAGCCAAAGAGTGCCAGGGAAAGCTAAGCTCAGCCATACACAGTTCACGTCCATCTGGGCCGATCACGGTGGAAGAGAAGGCTGCGAGAGGCACCTCTAGTTCTCCTGGAGCAGGAGCTGCAACCTTGTCTGGAAAGCGCAGTTCCTCACTGGTTATGGACTTGTGTCACTACCTCCAGAGCCTGTGTGGCGGAAATTGAAGCCATGTGAAACTTCTTTCACAGAAGGAGTCTGCAAAAGGGATCTTCCAAGGGGCTTGGAACATCTTTCTGCTCGTGGGGTCAAACCAGTTTTGTAGAAGCCAGACTCCTTAGCGGTCCAGGAACAGGATCCTGTTGGGGATGATGTGTACCACGGTACACCAAAGTGCCTGCCAGCTATCAGACTTGAGAGACTTAGATAAATAAATGAATGAACTTGTCCCCATTCTCACCACAGTCGCTGCTGCGTGTGCTGCTCTGTGCGTGGTGGTGTTTGCCAGAGCAACGCGTCAGAGCCAAGGAGCAGAGCCCTGGCAGAGCAGTGCCAGGACGCTGGCACGCAAACCCACGGCCCTGGAGTCGGCATGGCTCCTTGGGACTCTTTATACTTGCAGCTCTAATAAATACCTTTGCTTGCTCTTGACCAAACAGTTACTATCTTCTTAACGCTCAGGGTTTGGTGGACAGTGCTCTGCAGCCTCTGGGCCCGTGCTTTCTCTGCGACCTGGGGTGAGGTGGGCATCACAGCGGGCAGGGAGGCAGGAGGAGGGAGGAGGCTGCCGACAGAAAAAGCCGCTCCGTCGTTGTCCCGCAGGAAGGGTGGTCGTCTGGCAGCGTTGTTTCAACGCGTGTGTCGAAGCGAGCCAAGGGTTTTATACCAGGGTTTATAATCTGTGAAGTGTGAATGAGGAAGCAGCTGATTCACAGATGTGAGGTGTATTTTTAACATCAATAACTTTAAACTGCTCTTTCCCGCTGCAGTCCCACTGACACTAACCACTTGTCTCAGTGCAGTAAGTGAAGGATTTTGCTGTCAGAAGTCCCAGGCTCCTGAAATCAAAAACATTCAGATACTGGTATCAATTATAGCAACTTTATTTGTTGCTATGCTAAAATCTGTTCCTTACATGAAAAGGAAAGCTAACATTGCATTCAGCTTCAACACCTGTATTTTTCTTCTTCCTGTGCGCATCTTGGATAGCTCTGAATTTTTTTCTGTCATGACTCTCCCAGTACATGGAAGGAGCCAGCACTCTGAGCTGGTTAGCCGTGGTGAAGCTGTGCTTTAGGAAGGAGGAAGAGGGAGAGAATGCATTGGTTGCAGCACTGTGCTACCTCCAGGCCAGCTTGTAAGTTAATGTTATGCTTTAAATCAGTAGAAAGAAGCGACCATAAAGCTATCAGAGTGCCTTTGTGGAGTAACGCTGCAATTTTCATCTTGTCAGCATAGAAGTGACAAAGTGAGGTCTAACCGTGGGAGCTGCGTGAGCGTTTCACCTGGTTCCTGTGTTTTTCTCGTCACTGTAGCGAGAGCTTTCAGAGGCTAGGCTTAGGAAGGCTGGGCTCTGTGTGTCACCAGGTGTTTGTGCCAGCAGCCGGGCAGCTTCGCCTGCCAGCAGCTCGGCACTGTTGCTGGAAATGGGTAAATGGTGCAGGTTTCGGGTTTTCCCCGGAGTGATTATCCAGGTCTCTGCAGCACTGGGAAGCTTTCCTGAGCTCTCCGCTTGCTCGTCCCGATGGGGTCAGCCTGCGAGGCCGCACCGCTCCCTGGGCGAGCCCATGCCCCGGGTGGGCAGCGGCGGCGTGCGCCCTTCCGCCCGCGCCTTTCGTCCGGGAGACTGCTGTGCGCCCGGCCGAAGCCCAGTGGCGGTTTCTGGCTGGACTGAAGGACTTGGTACTCCACCAGCCCTTTCCCCTGTAGGTCTCTGCAGCAACTGTCTGAATTTTTCACCCTCCCCTCCGCAAAACACCTACCCCAAATGCCATAGATATTTTAGATTTGAGGTATAGATTTCTCTTCATTCCTGGAACATTCCGGAAAACCTGGAGCATATCTGGAACCTTAAAGTATGATACCAGCCAAATCTTGGGGGGTGTATGTAGTGGACTGCCACTTGCTAGCCAGGAATATTATTCTAACATTTGCAAAAACAGCCATCATATTACATTGTCCATCTCAATAAAGAGAATGGATCTTTAATGTAAGTGCTGAAGAAGTAGAAATTGAAAGGTGTAAAGGGCAGTTTATGAGAATAACAGAACTGCTAGCAAACAATGGCTTACCAAAACTCAGTCTACAAAGAACTCGTAAAATAAGGAGGGGAAAATAATGCCTCTTGTCTGCCCATTTATCCTTGTTTGACTATTTACTATGTGTGGATCTTGCAATCTTTAATGCACAGAGTTAAAAATAGGTTAATATTTGTTGTATGCTTGAGCTGTTTAACAAATGTGGAAGCCAGATGTTAGTGTGTTCTGACAGTAGGTCAAGCACTGGACATACGTTTGGACAATGTAATTCCTAAACTATAAATCAATTGATCAATATTGTGGTTTGAGTTCAAGTGATTGTATTTCGATTTGTATCTAAAACAAGCTGAAAACTGTGACAAATTTACTATGTCAGGTCTCTTGTAATGAGCTTTTGTATGAATTTAAAATGCATAACGACTATCCATCTTCATTAGGAGAAAGAACACTGATACTGAAAAAAAAAAAGGGATAATGGTGTTTTACTGTTTCTAGTTGCTCACTGAAATAATCTTAAATTGTATTTTCTCAGCCAGCACCTTTTTTTAAAAAACTTGCAGGAGAAAATTCATAGAATTCAATGTTCTTCATGTCTTCTGCACTGCTTTACAAGGATCTCAACTTGAAGTGGCAGCTTTAGGGGAAGTGCTCTGACTATTTCCTTTGCTGTTTCCCTTCGTTCCCTCGGCCACTTCAGCAGTTACCAGCTGGTGGTTCAGTTTTCCTTTGTGGTTTCTGGCAAACCTCCTCTCACTTGCTCCCACAGGAGATGGTTCCAGAATGGGCCTCGAGGAACTTCCCAGACCAGAGCAAATATACTGCAAAAGCCCACCCTGTGCCACTGCAAACTAGTAAGCCATTCCTTTGATTTCTGACCCCAAACCCTGGTTATTGTTGCAAAGTGATAGGAAGTCCGTACCAGCATAGCGATGGCTATGACGGGGGGAACATCTCCAGGAACATCTCCGTGCGGCTGTCCTCCCCCGAGCAGCAGTCTGCTTGCTTGTGCTTCTCGCTGGTGGCTCGTGGATGGCAGGCCAAGTCCCCTAGTGCATTAGGTCAGGCGCAAAGCAGGGCACAAGCTAAAAAGCAGCCCCGGGCTTGGTTCTTGCTTCACACCCAGTGCTGCAGAAGGCAACAAGCAGGAGCCAGGGCCGAGCACCTGGGCTGGCAGCTTCCTCCCGCTGGGTGCTCTGCCTGCTGGCCCCTGCCCCTGTTGCCCCGTGCCGTGGCTGTGCTGCCGGCGCTGCGAAGAGGAGGAGGAAGGCGGCACCATCAGCGCTGGGATGACGAGAGGAGCACAGTGTTGGTCATCCCAAGAGCAGAGGTATGAAGCAGAGGAGGCAGTCCCATCAGAGAGTTAACTTTTAAACTATACTAATGCTCTTCCTTTGGATGCTTTCTGTGTCTGAATGGTGCTAAAATGTTCTAAGAAACTCCATCACCCTCCTCATCAAAAAGACACCCACTCAGGGTAATACGAACTCTTCAACTGATCCAAGTGCTACTTTTTAGAAGGATTTCAAAGCTGCAAAAAGCAGTGTTGGGGGCGGTGGGGCGCGGGCAGGATGTGGAAGCATATGTAAGAGCAGCCAGGCCGCTGCCTGCTGGTGAGGGGTAGCTGCCTTTCCACCAGCGCTGAGCTGAGCGCGAGCTTTCTGCGGGCCAGGAATCCAGTAGTACCTTTAGGTTACGGATTTGTTAGTTGTGGCTGTATGTGTCCTCGCCTAGAGGAATGCACAAGCTCATTGAGTCGCTTATAATAAGAATATGCCCTACTGGTCCGACTGGTGGTCTAACTAAGCCAGTAACCCGAGTGGTGAAGGAAGCGCGGTGGGGTGTGCGTGCATGCCCGGTGCTTGCGCTCTATTCCCCCGTTAATGTCCAGCATCCCTAACTGTTGTCCTGGGGATAGGTAACTTAAGTTGCACCCCTGCCTTGTCATCTTAATATCCATTTAGTATCTGTTTATGGACCTGTTGCCCATGTGTTTCTCTAACTCCCCTGTGAATTTGCTGATCCCGTCTGCTTCCACAGCCTCCTATGGCAGCAAGTGCCACAGTTTCATGGCTTGCTGCGTGAAATTGTTTTCAACCCTCCTCCTATTTGCACTAGTGCTTCCTAGTTGTAATCTTGCAAGATATGTAATCTTTCTGCATGGGGCAGAGGCTCTGTCCCCTGGATAATTTTGGTTGCCTTTCTCTCAGACACATGGTTTGACTTTTGATTTTTGGGTGGTCCTGTGTGAGGCCAGGAGCTGGACTTGGTGCTTGTGGGTCCCTTCCAACTCGGGATATTCTGTGATTCTGTGCTCTTCTCTAACACCACAAAGTTCCTGCAGAGTGAGACCAGAACTGCATACATACACACCTCAGATGAGGTCACCAAGGATTTATATCCTGGTAAAATAACACTGTTTTGCTTGCAATGCCCTTTGAAGTGGTGACCAATGTTTTGCTGGCATTTTTGCCTGCTGCAGCAGAGAGAGCAAATGATTTCAGAGAAAAGACAATGATGACACAGATTTTGTTTCCTGAGCTGCGACTGCCAGCTGCTTTCAGCATCACACAAGCAGGGTTTGTTTTCTTCTGAGATACGTTTGCCTCTCATCTCGCTCCCTTCTCCTGGTCACTGGTGAAGCTGAATCAGCCAGTCCCAGCCCTGACCCCAGGGGACCATGCCACGGCTTCTCCTCCGCTCTTTTAAAAATACGGACGTGCTGTGTCCGCTGGATCCTGTCGTTGGCATGCAGATCCTTGCAGGATCTCTGGCCAGGCAGCGAGGCTGGATTTCCCTTCACAGAGCTGTGCTCTCTTACCGCTTCTTCATGGAGGCTTGGCCAGCCTGGAGGTAAAACTGATGCTTCTGGAGTCCCGCGGGTTCAGGGGTCTGGTGGCAAGGATATAATTCTCCATTGCTATTCCTGTAAAATGTGTTTTCTAGAAAGAATATTTCAGTGCTTTTTCCTAGGTTGCGCTACCTCTGTCAAAGGAGTTCACGTTACCCTGTTTTAACTGTGATGTAAGGAAGTCCGGGCTGTTGACAACGGGTTTGGTCAAGCTGGTTCACCTAATTTGTATGCTAAAAGTGTTCCTGCCCCATGTCATGGTCTGAAAGTGAAAACTGAGTGGAGTTGCTTCAGCAGAGCTGCTTTATGAGCTGGCTTAAGAGCAGATGTTCCTTGTGCTTGTGATTTTACCTAGCTCAGTTCAATGCACTCCATACAAGTACCAGTCACCAGAAAAACACTAAAATGGTTCTTGGAGCAGTTTGCAAATTCTTTGATTTTTTTTTGGTTGCCGTGATCAACAGTGTGATGTTTTTGCAGAGATATCATTCTGATGGCAATTTTGGAAGGTTTCATTGGATCTCTGGATGAACAGAGTGGGAGACAGATACACAGCAAGACAGCTCTGTAGTTAGGACATGGACCTGGGATGTAGAGGGCTAAGGTAAGTGGTTACTGACCTGCTGGCTGTTGTCTGCATTTTATTCTGTTTTGCTTGCACGAAATTTCAATAGGTCTTAGTTTGCTCCTGATGTGGAGCAAAACAAATTACAAAACAAAATTCTTGTTTTCCAGCCAACTCTAGAAGTACGTCCAGTTGGCAAATGTTTTTATGGTGTTACCCATTTCCAAAGACTCTTAAATCCCTGGGATATGCTATTACTGTCCTACTATGAACCATGCCATGCAAGCATCGAACTTGGGAGCACATTTGCCTCCAAGTGTTTTTTATGTTGTTTTTATTCTCCATTCCTTATTTTTGTGTGGTTTTTTCTTTTCATTTTTTTTTTCCTCCACTGGCACTTGGTGTGTCAAAGGCCTGATGAAGACTAGTGACCAAGGGTGAAAGATCAGCGATCACAGGTAACTGGGGACCCAAACCTGCAAATCACCGAATGCTCTAGAAACATCGCGAGATGCGAGTCACTGGCTCTCCTCCCCGTCTCGGCCCCAGATGAGCTCGTCAGTAGGTCCTGAAGCGCTGGGCAGCTTCAGCCAGAGGTCCGCGAATACGGATTTCTGCCTCGGCTCAGAGGTCTTCAGTGGGAGCTGCCCCCGGTGTCTGCACTCGCGGACCTTGGCTGGCTGCAGGGGACGGAGAGCGCTCGCTGCTCCTCATTTTTACTTCTGTACTCGTAGATGCAAGCAGAAAGAGCTCCACTTTTGAATTGCAGAAGTTCAACTTAAATTCAGGTTGTTGTATTTTCTACTTTTATCATCTCAAACAGATGACCAAATTTATGGCTTTAGAGTAAAGCAATTCTGGTAATCTTTGGAAAACAAAAAAAGGCCAATGTTCAGAGCGTGAGCTTTGTAAAAAGCATATTGCTGCTGCTTCAGCAATGGACTTTATGTATTGTAGTAACCCCAGGTGCTTCCGAAATAGTGGTTGAGGTTAAGGGCTGGAGGCAAACATAAATGGAGAGCTAAGGGGAGAGAAGGGTTGAGAGAATACCAGTGAGTTTGGGGTTGGCTCTTCTTTTAATTCAGTTTCAAAACAGTTCTGCAATGTAAGCAGCTTGTAATTTTGCATCAATAATAGTTATAATGATTCCGATAAACTCTTATTTCAATAGGCTTTACAGAAATAAGTGTAAGACCCAATGGACAATTTGAAATGTATTGTTCCAAATCATGCAAGCATCATATACGACAAAATATAACAATGTATGAAGTGCCCAGACAATTAATTTTTAATAGCCTACAAGGAAACAAAAGGTCTCAAGTGTGTTTTGAAGACACACAGCATTATCAGTATTAAAACTTCTGAAGGGGGCCTTGTTTAAAATAGATAACATCAACAGCATTGTCATGTGATGTATGAAAAGGTCAGAGCGTTTTGCCTAATCGGTGCAACAGAACAATGTTATCGCTATTCTGATAGAATCATAGAACTATGGGATCATTTAGATTGGAAAAGACCTCTCAGATCACCTATTCCAACTCTTAACCTAGCACTGGTATACTACTTCTATTTCATTAATACAAATATAAACTAGGCAAAAACTGAAAAACTTGTCGGATAATTAACATACTGCCGATATCCATGTTCTAAGTGATATGGACCAGTTTTTTGTCAGCAAGCCTTAGAATTTCTGTTTTCTAATAGATACGCATTCAGGTCCCAAATAAAATGCTCCAGCTTTGGCACACAGATATCTACAACTTTGATTTTCATAAGCAAGTCTTCAGTCGTTTAAATTATTCAGTCCCTCACCCTACTAGGATTGTCTAAAGCGTGTGTGTGTATAGTGTCACCAGGTTTAGAGAGGACTTTTCCACTGTTATGTCCTCTTAAATGTCATGTCTATTAGATGACTAGGACTTCTGTCCCAGAAAACATACCTTATCTGGGCTCATAGTATGTTTTCCAGTCGTTAGATGTCTGGCATCTTCTCCTGAGCTTAACAAATCTCTTTTAAAATGAAGTTGTCTCTGCTCAAGTCCCTAAACGCTGGCCTGGATACATCCAGCCTCTGACAATGTGGTCAGTGCCAAAGGCTTTGAAATCCCTTAGGATGAGCTCTACTAGTAAACAGGGATATCAATTTATTCATGATACTTCACGGCTCCCAATATGTGTGACTTGAATAAAAGCACAATTTTTAAACTATATATAAAAACTGTGTAAAGCAACACATATAATCTCTTGGTGGGAGTTGGATAGATGTGTTATATTTTCCTACTTGTTCAAAGAGCTGGGTGCTACATTCAGATGACTAAATTGTCTTGAATTTGGCTGGAATTTTTGCTATCCATTTTAGCAGAACGAGATTTTAAGTATAAATTTCACTGAAACTTTCTTGCCTTAATGCATCATCAGTCATTTATCATAATTCCAACCAAAAAACTCTTCAAAACTGTTTGGTTTGCACCCAGAAATCTATCTACTTTTTTTTCCATGTAATTTCTCTCAGCAGTGTATTGAAGATAACTTACCACATCTTGTGCAGGGCTGTACGCCATTGATTTTACAGATGTTATCTTGGAACAAAGTTAGTATCATGATGGAAGAGAAAACACAATTTCAAGTGAACAATTTTCTCTAGCAAAATTTTCAACTCTTTGCATCCTTGACTGTAGTTAGAGATAACACCCACTATATGAGCTCTTTGAACTCTGGGGCATTTTGAAAGAAAATGCAGCATTCATTTAACTTTCAGCAAGTTCTGAGCAAGAAGTCCTTGTTCAGGGTGAATGGCCGAGGGGGGAGCCCAGGGAAGGAGCTTCTCCTTAAACAGCTCCGCCCCAACCCCAGTCTTCCCAAAATCCTGCTGCACAGCAGTGCATAGGAATGGTGTCACTTGATGTATTTCAGTCCTTTAAGGTGCGTGTGTGCACAAACCTTCTTTGTATGCCAGAAAGTTCCAATTTTACCCTAAGTAGGATTTCTCATGTGAGCACTTCCTTTTCAAAATTATTTTGGTTTTAGTTATCTGCTTATCTGCTGCTCCTGATGCAAATCTGCCCATCCAGTTCTCATCAAGACACAAAGATAAAAATGTTCTGAAATGAAGTATATTCAGGTGAGAGAGAACTTTCTGTGAATCTCTTCACCCCAAAAATGTTATATTGAACTGGTGTTAGACTGCTGGAGGGGAAAAAAAAATGAGATGAGAACTGTTTTGGAAAATAGGAAGCCTGGAGGTGCTAGGATTTCAATTCATCATCTTCAATTTTGGGCAAGCTTGTGGTGCTCAAGACTTGTGTGTTGCATTCAGTCCTCCCTTAAGTAACTGGGAGGATAGGGCTATCCTGCTTAGAGACAGGATTTCTGAAGTTAAAAGAACTGCACTTGCATGTAGTTAGTTTTCCCTTAAGTTCTGCTGCTCTTTGGTTGGTTGTTGTTTTATTCCATCATCATCAGCTACTGGTCCTGTGGCCAAAAAAAAAAAAAAATCACATTAGTGTTATTTCCCATTTTTCCCATTGCTGGGTGCAAATAATTCCATGTGATTTTCATGTAGTCTTTGCATGGCAGGAGTACAAGGATACAAATTTGGAGATTCCTTGCGAACAAGGAAAAGAGAACTGGATTTAAAAACTGGATTTAGAAAATGACAAAGCATCATTCATGTCCTGTCCCCCAGCTCCCTGGATTCTTGAGCAAACCTGTGAAACCTGTCTTCTGCACTTGAGCAAGGTACTCTATCAGAATGCAGAAAGCTAATATTGTTCCTGGTAAGCATTAATTTTAAATGTGCCTATAACAGCCCTCAGTCCTCTTCTTGCCTCAGTTTGTCACACATTCAATCCCGGTGAAGAATAAGGAAAGCACCAAGAACATTCTGGCTTTTCAGCTGACTCAGTTTTATAATAGATGGCCATGCGTGATATAGTTAGTTATGCAGTTTCTGATCAGTAATAAGCTCTCCAGCCATACTCGTTCACTGATATATTTGCAAAACAATCTTGTAATCTTTGTGCATTGTCTCATTCTGATGTTTTTGGTTAGATTTGGTCCAAGCAAGAAATAGTTGTTGATGGATGTTGTCATCAGATTTATAAAGGGGAAGTCATATAGAACCTGGCAATTGAATAACACACCAAAACCCTGTAATTTTAAGCCATTTCATACTCTTATCTCTGACTGAGTGCAATAACCAAAGATAGACTGGTTGCACATAATTTATATATATAAATTTATTCTGTATATATTTCTATGGTGCTTATTGTTTCCTTGAAAACATTCTAGAGCAGCCCTCATTTTTCGGAAGGAGAAGAGATTTGGTTAGACATTTCTAACAGCATATTAATCATAGGTGTTATTTCTTGGACTAGATCTCCTTAACTACAAGATGTCTCTCGGTGTCAATGAGTAAAGATAAACTCCTGCTTATATGTGATTAGGGATGGTGGGGAAGGGAGGAATAGCAAGGAGGGGATTAAGGTTGCTATAACACATAATTGCAATAGACCTACTGTGGGATAATTTAAATATTTTAATGTTTATATATTTTTTTGATTTAAAAAAAAACAATTATGATAGCAGGTGTGAGAGGGAAAGGAGATTTAAAAAAACAAAACAAAAAAAACAACCCCAAAGCCAGGATGTTGGCCAAAATAACACTAGAAAAACTCTGTATCTGTGTTATTCAAGGAATGATGTAGACACTGCTTAAAAAAAAAAAAAAAAAAAATTGGGGGGGGCAGGAGGGAACAGAAAACTGGATATTTTTCACAAACTTTTAAATTAAAACTATGGTTCTGCATTGCCCTATTTAAATAACTTTAGATTTAATAGTCACTTCATAATTGTGTGATGAAAGTGCAAGGGTGAACAAAACAATCTCTGACAGAAGTATACCCAATCCAAACTTATGTAATTTGTTGTATGCGTACATACAAGACAAGTGGTGTTAGCTATTTATAACCTTAGCTCCCATTGACTTCAATGCAAGGTCAGGCACTTTGCCTTTCTGAAAATCAACCTAAAAGATATTAACATTCACAAATATCACTTAATAAAAAACATGGTACACTAAGGACAAGCTAATTAGGACAAATGGAGTCTGATTTCAGCATGGCCGATGAGAATATGAAGCATGGTTCTTCCATTGCGTGCTGCAATTAAGAGAAATTAAAGCAAGCAACCCAGACTTGAACACAGAAGAACAACAAGAACAACAACAAAAAAAGAGGAGAGAATAGTGGTAACTGCGAGTCGATCATCAGCGTTCTCTTCCCCCTAGGACAGGAACACGTGCCTACGCGTGGCGCTGGCAGCCGGTGGAAGCGCTGGCGGGGTGGCCCCGAGCGCGGGCCGCGGGCTGACGGGCGTGCAGACCTAGCTAACCCCTGCGTTTTGTGCACAAATGGTGTTTAACAAATCCGCCCCACGCTCAGCGAGCACTTACTAACTCCCTGCTTTCAGAAGGTAAGGAGTCACAAATTGTACTGCAAAGATTATTTTATTGCTTTGACACCCAAACCTGCATTCTGGTTCTAATTAGACCTTGGCATATATTTTCTAATCACTCTCTATGTATAAAGCAGCATGGCATATAATATGGTGCTGTGTGATATTTCAGTGTGATATTACACATCTGTAACTTTTTAGTCAATATGTTGGACTTAGTAAAACTAAGTTGTTGTAATTACCATTGCATTTAACTGAGGATGGGGTGCCATGGAAGTCTCATATACCTTACCTGGATATAATTGGATGACAACTACAAAAAACAAATGTAGAAGCAGCTATTTTTTTATCTTATCCAATGTCTACGTAATTCTAGACTACTCGGATTTCATTTTTTCTGTATCTTCAGTTCTCTTTTGGTAGAGGTTAATTCATTTTCTTTCTAAAAGTATTTAGTCAAATGATACTTGCTTGTGACAATAATCACGAAGAAGCACTCAAATCTCGTAACATTAATTTCAGCACATTAGTTCAGGCAAGTACATGATAAAATTAAGGGAGCAAACCCACAGCACTGAAACAAACAAATATGCTGAGTTTGCTTTACTGGATTCCAGGTCAGTCCGTCTAACCTGATGGCCCTTGACCTTCAGAGGAGCACGTTCAGCAAAAGGTGGTGGTGTTCATGGGAAGGAGAAGGGAGGAGAAGACCAGACATTCCTGCAGCATGAGGGGACAGCGGGACAAAGGGATGCTCAGGTGCAGCATTACCCTGTACCCCAGGTAATTTTCCTTTGGTCTGTGTCTGAACGCTAAAGTAGCCAGGGAGGAAGGCAGTCATGCTCCTTTGTGTGTTCTCTTCCTTTTCCTCCCTCCAGAAAGCCACGTCCCTTGGATACACCTTTCATACAGGAGGTCCAGAGAGCCCTCAGCACATCTGGGCTCTTTCCTGAGAGCTGGAATATCACTTTCGGTTGCAGAGGGAATCGAGCCCAACGTCCTCACTAAGACTTTCATCGCTGATTTTATTGTACAGAGGTGGGCACTCCTCTGAGATGTTTTAAAAGAACTCAGTCTGATCCATGTAATGCCTCAGAAGCAGGCTGAACGGAGGATCCCAGGCTCTGGCTGCCGTGTGGGCAGAGGTGCCTCGCTGTGGCCATGACTTGGTGCCTAAGCTCAGAGGCTGGAGCGGGAGCACCAGCGCGTCCATGCGCTCGGCGTCTGCTGCCGGCAAGCTTTCACTCAGGTTATTTGGGTCTGCATTCCAAAGCATCGGACTCTTAATTGAAACGAGTCTTAAATTAATTTCCTCACGTTAGCAGTAAAGCACAGGAATGCACTGAATCCCCAGCTCCCAGGACCTTGCTGAAACCCCTTAACTATCACTGCCTCCAAGGAGCCGCTCCGCTAGCTCGAGTGGAAGCAGCCACTCAGAGGGGAGGCTCAGCAGTGGCTCTACAGTGGAGAAACGCGGGGAACTAGGAGCTGGTAAAGACCTTGTGAATATGGCCAGTGTTGTAGCCCTGGACAAGTACTTAAGGAAAACACATGAATAAAATCAACAGCTGGGGATGACAACGGGATTTAGTATCATCACGGAACCTCTACCAGTTCCTTTGGAAACATCAGGTAGAACAAGGTAGGCTGCAACAGGCCAATGTGACAAGGCCACTAACTTCAGTATTCAAAAACTGGGAAAACAACTAATCTTGTAAGCATCTTAACAACATTATTAATTATTTGACTGGTTAGGGAAGTAAAAATACCATCACATTTGTTTTACTTAATGGAATTCCAGAACTGATTCAGAGAGAGAACTGAGATTGAAGGAAAGTAAAATAAAATAAGTGGCTGTAAGTGCTGTTTGGGTGCCTGAGTTCATTTTGCTTTTTTTTTTTTTTTTAAATGAGCTGCAAGCAGTTTAAATTTTGTGCTGGTGATACCACAGTAACTAATGTTGTGCTCACTAGTAATAATAGTAAAAATGTACTACATGGAAAGTAGAACTTAACGGGCAGGAATGTAACAATGCATGGGAAGCTGGGCTCTTGCTAGCATCTTTACCTTAAAACAACTACAGACACGTGGAGCATGTACAACACCTAAAGACAATTCAGACTACATCGTGTGCTCCTCTAACCTGTTTAGAAAGTACTTGATTATATTTGAAATGTCACTGACTTATGATGATGCCCATAAGCACTATTGAGGCTTCTGGGTTACAGTGGCACAATGCGTTAAAAAAATTCCATAGTAGTTTGTGGTGTATAAGAGAGCTTTTGAGGCTGTAGGGGATGTTTTTTGAGGGCCTCAACATGGAATGGATAACAGGATATTGAAGGAGTGCTGAAAACAGCTCAGAAGCTGGAGAATATAAGTGTACGTGGAAAAAATCGACATGGCTTTACAAAGCAACTAAGGGGAAGGTGCTGTAAATCACTGGTATTTGGGGGAAAAAGAAGGAAAAAAATGTGAGGAGGAACCGTGCTTTTCCAGCAGCTTCGTGTCACCTGCAGCTGGGGCTGCGGCAGGCTGCAAGGAGCCGCGCTACCGTGCCGCCCTGCGCTCGGGCGGCCCCGGGGCAGGGGCGGGCGGCGGGAGGCGCGGCCGCTGGCGGCC
>VXAL01018967.1:82398-171759 GCA_013399475.1 Chauna torquata
GACCCCCCGCCCGAGACCCGCTCCGTGCCCCGGGACCCCTCCGCCCGGCGCGCCCGCAGCCGTGCCGCCGCCCGGCCGGGTCGGCGTTGTTTCTGGGGAGGTTAAGGAGCTTACTGCGTTTAATTGTGGTCACCGCGTGCGGGCGAGAAATAGGTCAGGCGGGATTTAGGGGGAACGACCGGCCCGGAGCTGGTTCCAGCCCACGCTCTTAGGGTACCGGTGTCTCGAAAGTTCCTGATCGCTGGGCTTTAACGACCGTACCTGGCATACCGCGTCTCGCCCCGAGAGCGTCTCAGCGCGCAGCGCGGCTCTGCTCGGCGTTTCCCTGGGGCTCAGAGGCGGCCCGGCAGCCGCGCTGACACCGGGCGGGGAGCCGCGGGGCCGTCCCCCCGCACCGCGGCCGGGGGCTCTGGGCAGGGGCGCTGAACGCGCCCTGGCGCCAGGGGTCTCCTGACCTCCTTCCCCCACGGTGGTCTGGGGCGCTCGCTCCCCTCGCTCTTTCCTTCAGAAGCTAAGCCGGCGATCTCAGCTGCAGGTCTCCAGAGCAGTATTTGCCTTTAAGATAAAGTATCACGGTGTGCGGTAGAGGAGATTTTAATTGTTCTGTTAGGCTTACTCCAGTGTGCTTTTCTGTCAGTGTTTCTGCCAGAGGAGTTTCTTGGTGCTACGCTCACCACACTGTTGCAGAGGGAAGTGGTCACAGCCCCAAGCTGAAGAGAAGGGCTGCTGTTGCTTTCATGTCAAGGTACTTGTATAGTCCCTTCTTTACAGAAAGGAGGAGCAACAAAGCTCAACTGAGGTTTTGAGTGTTTCTGTGTAGTGTATAGTATGATACGTCTAGTAAATCCTTGTTTCCTCCAAGAGGCATGAAATCTGGTGCATCCCTTCTTTCCTTGCCTAGATTTCTGTTATGTAAGTGTGGAAATGAACCACAGCAACAGGCAATCCTCTGCTACTCTTGTTTTTCCCTGGTATGCCTGAAGTGAAGCATCACCAACACCGTGGCCCTTACCGCTTCCCTCTGGTGACATTCAGTACGCTAACAAATCTTATTAGCTTTGTTTGTTGTTCGTATTCAACAATCTTGCATTGCTTTAATCTCTTAAGTTGCAATGGTTTCGTCCTTTGTTTTTCTCACCGTTAGTTACCTCCTCAGAGCCAGATTCAGGGCTGGTGTGCATGTATATGGTCCAGGACAGGCAGACACCCTCCTCGCAGTTCCTTAGAGGGGGCACCAAGTGGGGTTGCCAGTATGTAGATGGGGTCTTCAGGTCTCTGCAGCAGTGGTTGCTGAGCATCGATCATTTAGCTGTGCATCTACGCTACATCTGCTCGTACTCCACTACGAACCTGTCTGGTCAAGATACATGACTCTGGTAAACTTTCTTCCCTATTCTTTCTCTAAAGCAAGTTTGAAGATGCTGTGCTGGGTAATGGAGGTCTCCTGAGGAGCTGTTGTTGTGCCCTAGTATGCAGGAGTATTTGTAGGATTAAGAGGAAAAGTATTTCGCTGCTGATGTGGTGAACTCTCCGACTGTTCCTTATCTTCTCATCCCTCAGGTGGGCTTTCTTGAAATTCAGGCTTTCTCAAAATTGCCTTCTGTTGGCATTTGGTTTTTATGATTTAACTCCTTGCTCCTGACACCTTTGTTCCACATCTCCTCGTCTGTGCTCTATTAAATGTTTAGCATACTCTGCTATGCTCATCAGAACATTATTTTGGGGGAAGTAAGGAGCGCTCAGCGTGCTGTAACATTTCTGGATAAACCAGAGTTGAGGGTGTGGATTGCAGTAAGGAAATGCGTTGCTATGCACGGCGGAGGCATGTGGGACTTGCACAGCGCTCGGTGCTGAATTGTGTTGTTTCACGTTTCTTGAGAGACTCCTTAGACATATTCTTAGTTTGTAAGAGTTTGTTTCCCACTTAAATGCATTTTACTTTTCTAAAAAGCAAAGCGCGCATACCATAAACTATTGCAGATGTACGGCAAAGATGCCTGTACGTACAGGAAAACAAGTGGGTGTGGAGCAGCAAGCGCGGCTCTTTGCCGTAACTCTGGGAGTGCCGTCAGTTTGTACAGCTGAAAGCAGAGCGGAGAGCACATGTGTGAAGCTGCTTCTTATGACCAGGTGTAATGTAAACTTTTTACTTGCTTAAGAATGAGAAGGAAAAGAGCTTGCTATTGAAGGCTGCCAGGTAAGGATAAATCTGTGAAAATAGCATAAAACTGGACTCTGGCTACGTGAGCAGTACTGTATTAAAAAGAAAACAAACTTTGCCTTCTTGTCTTTCCCATGCTGTACAATATACTTGTATTATTATAAACAGTTGCTGAAATGCCCTGTGAATCTTAAGACTGATTTTTTTTTAGCGCAGTCTGTTTACGTTCTATAGGAAACACTGGAATAAACTTGGTAGCAAAGCCCCAAGTCCTGAACACAGGTAGGTATAGCTCTTGCCCACACACAGAGCTGCAGACCAGCACCTGCACGTATGTGTAGATGTCGGTCACTGACGAGTCCAGGCAGCTGCATTCTGCAAAAAGTACCTTCATTCCAGCTTCATAGTTTGGTGTGCTTACTGCTTATTAACTGCTAATATCAAAAAGTCTGCATGTTGTGAAGTTCCAAAAATAGTAAGTCCTCAGAAAAAGGAGCAGCAAAGCAGTACTTCACTAAACAATTTAATTCACTGCTCTGTAACAAATTATCAGTATGATGCTATTTTCTCATTTCTGTGGGCTACTGAAGCTCTCTTTTTGTAGCTTTTAGTAAAAAGCTTTAATAATAAAAACAGCTTTAATAAAGCAGTGTGGATGAGAACTGCAAGTACTTAATGGTCTATTAGTTTGGCCTTCCTGAGTGTAAATCCTGACTCTGCAAGCTACCAGGGTGTCTGCTGATAATTCTGACAGCATATTAGATAAAAGACTATACGTGGGGTGAGTGGGTGTAACTTCGTTCTACTTTCTTTGGAGTAGGCTTTAGATTTTTACCAGATGCTAGGCTTTAATCTGGCCGGGAGATTTTGTCATTTTCGGGAGCATGGCTGAAGTGAGGGCGATGCGGTCTCCACACGCACCGCGCGGCACAGTGGCCGCTCTGCCGTCGGTGCAGGCAGCGAGCTGCAGGAGGTGCCTGCCGATCCGGGGGTTCTGCCGGGGTGCCTGCCAGAGTGCCTCGTGGGCTCTTGAGTTCCAGGTTATGGCACTGAGATGCCAGAGCTCTCAGCTATGATTCGTAGAAAAAGGGGTCTCGGACATCATGCCAAACCCCTGCGGTGCTGTAGGGTATTACCACGGGCTTCTCTGTGTCAGGTGCTGGCAGGCGTAGTGCGAGGGGCTCTTTTCCATGCCTGTTTCTGTGGGCTAGAAGTTCAGCTTGTGCCTAGCTGTGAAGGTTCTGATAACCTGGTGGTTAACCAAACAGTGACATGGAAGTGTTGAGCAGCGAGCAGTTAGGGAAGAGATGCTTGGGTAATAACTCCATCCCAGTTAAAAAAATGTAATTTCCTCTCTCGTACCTCAAGTGCTATTAGGCTCCGAATTGTCCTTCGTTGTCTCTGCTTGCCATGCAGAGAACAAAGTCCTAACTGAAGCCCAAGTGGGATGCTTAAAAGTAGGTGTCGTAAATACCTTTGAGGGAGGAAAAACACCCCATACTGGCGACTTTGGACAGGTGTAGAGGAATCTGGGCATGTGCAAGTCGCTTTGGTAGCAGTTGGCAGTTCTTGTCCCTTGAGCACACTCTGCTGTCCTGATTGCTTTCAGTGACGCTGTGATCCTGGCATCTCCCAGAGGTGCAGGTTCTGCCCTTACCGCTGAAGGGATGGATGTAACCACGGCTGTGCTCGTCTCGGGCTTCATTCAGAGGCAGCCGCCTTTTGCTGCTGGATGTAACTTCTGAAGCACTCCTTTCCAGAATGAATGGTCTTTGCAAGTTATGTTTTTCTTACGCAATCAGCATCTTTATCTTCCTGTTGTTGATTCATCTTCAGTTTGGTGACAGCAAGAATAAATAAAGTATATTGAAAAGTCGATGGTTATCTTGATTCCATTTTTATCAGGAAGCTGATTCTAGGTAATCAGAGCGGTGTTTGCAGAACTCACCTCCCCTTTACTTCTCCAACGGCACGCGCGTTGTCAGTATGACTTGGAATTGTGCAAAACCAATGACAGTTCAGTAAAAGAGATATTTTAAGTTTCCAAATGTTGTTTTGAAATACTTTAGTCTTCTTATTACAGTAATTTTAAAACATTTAAATTTTCATCTTCAAAGTCACATTTCTAAGGACAGTCGTTCTTCAGTAATACCTAGTTTTTGAGAAAAGCAGGCGGTGTTTGGCTGGAGAGGAGCTGTGTGTCAACAGAAAGCAGTGAGTGTGACCTGCGTGTAAAATACCTTTTCAAGCTGTTTTCACGTGTTGGCTCTATTCATCTTTCAGCTCCACCAATTCTCCGTTACGCACGGCCCCTCAGACGTCGAGTCCATGGCTGCTGCCAGCGCCGTGCTGTTGTGGCAGCGCCCGCAGCCTTGCCCCTGCCCGGCAGCGTCCTCCAGCGCCTCGCGGCAGGCTTCTTCCGCCGCTTTAGGTCTGTGCTGTGTTGCACCAGATTCTTGCCAGTTACTTTAGCGTTGTGCCGCATAGCTTATGTTACACAAAGTATAACGTTTCAAAGCCAACAAGCAGTCAGAGAATGCCCTTTGACAGTTTATTGCAACAAGAACTAATTTCACTGGGTTTTGTTGCCCTCTCCCTGCTCAGTTAGTATTAATTTAAATGCCTGGCCTCGGTTTCTGTCCACTGCGTTTTTTGATGGTTGCTAAGCTTTTCTAGAACGGGGACTTTAGCACCTGTTATCCTGCTTCCAAAATCAAGATACTTGCATGTACTAATAAAATCACTTCCATACCTACTTTTCAGAAATAAAAACAGTGGAGATATTTAATGTCCCTCATTCTAAGACATTTTCCTCTGTTCCAGAATAATTATTTTCCTCTTTTCTCAACAGCTTTCTAGCCCCTCCTGTCCCACCCCCCTGGTCGGATATCAGTCCCTTTTGCAGGAGCGAGCTTTTAATCTACTATAGCTCCTAATATATATATTTTTTTCCAGAGTCTTCTCCAGAGAGAGAGAACACTTTTCTGTGTTTTTCAAGTAGTCCAAACAGCAAGATTTTTTAAAGACCCGTCGTTGCTCAAGATTCTAGTTTCTTCTTCTGAGGAAATAGTTTCAAGAAAATAAACTGATGGTGTCATGTTATCACTTCCATCAATGCAGCTTATTATAGGATACGGAGAACTCTCTGCCCTTAAGAGCAGGCGCAGTGCTCTGGGTGGGAATAAGTGTTTCTTGCTGCATGTAAAGACTCGCAGATTTCAGTCAATGTTTGCCAGTTAATTCTCCTCCACCCGGAGCTGCCGGCGGTGCGGGAAGCAGAAGGCTGGTCCCAGCGGGCCGGGCCGAGGCAGCGGCTGGCCACCGCTGCTCCTGCGGCAGCTCGAGGAGGGGGGTTACGGGTGAAGCGAGGAGAGGGCACGCTTTCTGCCGGTGTACGCTCGCGGCTGGCGGGTGAAGGACTGCGAGCGTTGCATCGTTATGTGTAGCAGTTTCTATGAATCTGTCATCCATAAAGGTGGATTTGTCTAATGATTTTTTGAATACAGTAATGCTTTGTCCTAAATGGTGGCGACAAGACCTATGCCTAATGCTGCTGGGGAAGGGGCAAGGGAGCATGAGAGGGAAGAGTGCTTCCTCTTGCTTGTTGTAAATTTGCTGTCAAGAACATCTGTGGTGCCAGCAGCTTCTGAGGTGTGGGAAGTGATGACTGGCTGATCCCATTCGTCTTATCAGTATGATCCATGATTTCTGTATAAAGCTACGCAGAAGAGCCTAACTTCTAAATCTCTCGTCCCCCTTGCCACCTGTCCAGTACCTCTCTCTAGCTCTCCTGTGCCCTTTGAAATGGGGCTGGGGCCGACCCCAAGTGTTGGGCGACTGCAGTGGTGGTTCTGCGGGCATCTGCGGACAGCGAGCCGGTCGGAGCTGTCTGGGGCGGCACAGCCGCCTGCTCCCGGTGGCAGTAGCGAGCGTGGGGCCCGCTGCTGTGTGCCCGCGGCTGCAGCTGTTCTCGCCCTGCTCCCACTCTCCTCTGGCTGTGGATCACTCGGCGTGGTGAGGTTCCTTCGCGATGCTCTGAAGTCAGGTTTACTTTTTCTATTTTCAGCAAATCTTACTGCCTCATTATTGATACCCCTTTCCAGATCACTGGAACACGCTGAGCACCACGCATTTCTGCAGAGATAACAGCCTCTGACTGTGAAAACAGACAGCTTTCCCCCCTACCTTTCATCTCAGCTGTTAAAAGATAAACAGAATAACCTCTGGTTAAAAGATGGAAACAGCTCTGCCTCATGGCAGCAAAGTTTCTTTTCACATGGTCGATACTTGTTTTCACATTTCATTTTGAAATGCTCTGTTGCCATGTAGGCACCATAAGGAGCTGCTAACTATTGTGGATAGTGCCGGATTATGACTTAATGGAAGATTAATGCAGCATTAATCTGTATAGTAAAGAGTCTGTGTTAAATGTAAAACCTGTAGCTCAGAAGAGGTACCGAGTCCCATCTTCTTTTCCCATAGTTCTTAGCTTATACTTCCAGTCCCACATTATTAGTCAGTTTATGCCAAATGCGTGCCCTATTATTTCCATTTAACTTCTGAAGTTGCACTACGTCTACTTGTTTTAATTGTTAGCTGCTTTCATTAAGCTGGTGTCTAAACTCATTCTTCCATCTGTTGTTTACATGTAGCATCATTCTTGTTCCTTACGTATCTAGTGATTCATGTGTTTGAAGCTGACACTTGAGGTGAAAAAAGCCTTCTTTCGTGCATCTTTGTGTTGATTTGTTTGGAATCCGATGCTGGTTCAGTTCTTCCTGCTGCATAAGTTAGATTCACAGGGTGTTTGCCTGTACTGTGTGTTTTCTAATGGCTGCACTGAAAACTAAAAAGAAAAAAATGTTTTTTATGTAAGTCATGTAGGTTGTTTTCTGCTCTGAAGAGCGAATCATTGTCTTTGATTCACAGTGGGTCTCATCCAAGAAATTACAATATAGCCGCAATTCCTATTGCAATAACAGGAGAAAGAAGTCCTTAAAAACAACTTACATCTTAAAAATTCCCAAAACAGGGAACATCCATTCCATGTGGTCTCTCTTATCTAAAAGTCACTTTCCTTGTGTATTCGACAATTTGTGAACGGACTTGACGGTTGCCTCGCCTGGCTGTTTGTTCTGCCATTCGCTCGGGTCTGTCCGAGCACCGCGCTGCTCTGCGGAGGGCGGGAGGAGGTGCCCACCTCCGTCGGGAGGCTTGGCTCCCATTCCTGCGCCCTGCCCATGGCCGCGGAGGTGTGGGGCAGGGCTGGTGACAGAACCGGTGACCATTGGTAACCGTGCCTGGATGCCTAGCATAGCTCTGCGAGGCCGCGAAGTATTTCAGTTGTCCACTTTCTCCTAATTTCTCAACACAAGAATGCAGTGTTTTAAGGGAAATGTTGTTATGCTTGAGTAAATAGTGGAGTCATGTTTGTTACTGGGTTCAGTGCCTTATTTTGAAATTTTGGGAATGCATTTTCCTCCTGCCCCTTTGGTCCTTTAACTCCTTCGCTGTCCCCTTGTCCCACCTCTTGCTGGCACGGCGGTGCGGGACCCTGGTGGCGGGGCTGCAGGAGCACACGCGCCTTCTCCAGCAGCCCTCGTGCGTTTGTGCCGCCAGACAGAGACTCGGAGGAGGATGCACGGCTCAGAGGTTGGGTTGGCTTGAGCATCGGGTGAGGCGGGGGGAACTGTCCTCTGCTGTCCGTCTGGCCTGTGAGCTGGGTGGGTGTCCTGCCAGCTTATCTGGGACAGCAGTGGAGGCAAAGGACAGCAAAAACTGCAGATATGTCGCGAGAGAGCTTGAAATGGACGTCACGTTGCCACTGGATTGTAGAACTGATTGTGGACAATTTTTCATAAATGGAGAAGGATAATAGACAAGGTTGTCGTGAATAAACTGGAGCAGCACTGGGCCATGCCCAGTGGATCAACACAGATAGGTCACGAATTCCAGCGAGTCGCGTGTCACTGAGTGTGCCAGTGGGATGGAGGCTGAGATGATTGCACAAATCTGGGGCAAGCTGCGCGTGTGGCATGGTACAGGGATGTGATGTGGCACAAACTGATGGCTGATGCTCTGCAATGTACTTTTGTGGTTATATTTTAAGGTGATCTTCCTGCTGCATTAACAATGGATTCTTGGTGTACATAAATGTTGGAAACAAGGTCAGATATTTGGAGCTGTTTTGCGTTTTCTGTACTGATCTCTACAGGATAAATTAGCCAGTAGCACAGGCAGATATCTGGGGAATCTTGCACTTCTGTTTTTGTTTTAGGCATATCAGTTTTTGAGATATTCATTCCACCCATCTGTAAATGTTATGGATGACCGTTGAAGAGATCAGAGATGTTATCAATTTCCTGTAATTTCAGACTGTTAAACTTGTCAGGCACTTCTTATTGTAATGTCTGCCAAACACTTAATTTCTGTTCAGTTTTTCCACACTGGATACCTGCTTCTGGATGAGTTACATTTAAAAGTGATCTGTGTAAATCTTCTACGAAGAAAGTGTCTCATCTTGCCCACAACTCACTTTGATCTTGTCTTTGAATAGATTTTGCTGCACTGCCTTTCTGGTTTGGTGGTGGTTGTTCTTCTGAGCAAGGGCTTGAAATTGGGCAGCATTTAACCATGAGTGAGCAATGGCAGAAGACACAATACTAGGAAAATCTGAAATACAAGGCTGGTGGGGGCAGGCAGTGCAGATTTCAAGCCTCAGTAGAGCCCCTTTGCATCTGGTCAGCAACGAAGATGTGCGAAGCCTTCGTTCTTGCTGACCCCTCTGTTGCTCCAGATCTCACTGAGTTGTCCCTTTGACTTCAGCTATGTGTCGTCCAACAGCCCAGATTTGATCCATCCCAGAGCACCTTGGTTTAGGAAGCCTCGGCTGGAGGAGCTGACCTGCACGCTGGTGCAGCGCTGCAGGAAGTCACTGCGAGCAGGGAAGCCTCTCCCTGGTGCTTACCAGCGCATCGCTGCGCTGCCCCGGCATGCAGCAGGGAGAGGGCAAAGCCCTGCCTGATGTGGGGAGTGATGGGGACTGAGCCTGATGAAACTGGGACTGACACGCTGGGAGGGCTAATGCTGCAACTGGCAACCTGATGAGAAAGAAAGCGTGACCGAGAGCAGGGGAATAAAGCAGGAACTAGGAGATGGTGAAGGAAGAGAGGTGTGGACTGGGAGGACGCTTCGATGAGTCTTTGGGAACTGGCAGGGTATAAATTGTGAGCGTGAGCCCTCCTGGGAGGAGCAGAGGTAATCAGAGGAAACCACGAAGAGGAGCTGCAGGCACCACTGGGACAAGGTCCTGTGACTAGATGGCACTGGGGGCCCACAGCTGCCTAAAGGTGGGGAAATGGGACAGGGCAATGGGGATGGGGTGAGAGTCAGGACCAGAACAGAGAGCTGGAAGGAACTGGGCTGAGAAGCACAGGCTGGAGACTTTGTTCCCACTAAGGCAGTGGTTCTCAGCTTTTTTCAAAGGAATCTTGGAAAGAGGCAGCAGTTCACATGTGGCGGGACATGCATACATTGAAAGGTTTTTTAGGATGTAATGGTTTGGGTGTGGGCAAGTTTTGCTCTGTGTGCTCTTCTACCTCTTCCAAATTGAACCTAGTGTTCCCATCAAAACTTTGTGTTTCTCGCGTGACTTCTGTGTGCTTGGTATTTCTGAAGGAGAAGAGGGAGTGCTTATAGAGTCACTTTGGTCTCCAGGACTTCACAGTCTCCAGTGGGCAAGAAAATTCTCTGGAAGTATTTGAGTTCAATGTGCTCCTTTCCCTGCTCCTCCCAGCTTGTCATCTGGTGGCTGAATGCTTTCACTTTCAGAAGCAATGATATTGTGATTGGACTATACTGACAATTTTTACCCAAAAGCTTTTCTTCTGCTGCTGCTTGGCCTAATGGCTTCTTGCAGAAACAACTCTCTGGGGAATAGCCCTGATTTCCATAGGTCTATGAACTTTTAGTTGTAGCCAGTAAATTGGACAAGTCAGTTCCAAGCAAAATATTCAGAACTACTAGGAAAAATGGGCTTAGACTCTTTCTTTCAGACAGTCTCAATATAACAGTAGGACATACTGATCTTCATGTGGTGGCACTCTTTGCTTTCCCTGCAAGTGGAAAGACTGTCAGACTTGTCTGCTTGTGTGACTTCCAGCCACCTCTGGTTACGAACAGGCTTGAGGTGGAAGAAATAAAGCCCCTTTATTCGGGAAATAAGTGACAATCTTAGCTTGGTCAAAGTGGTGTTGCAGAGTCCCTTAGACACCCTTTTCTCATCCTGTGTTCATGGTGCTCAGAGGAATGCCCTTGGAGCTGTTCAGGAACTGCAGTGACAGTTTTGATTAGCTCTCCTTTCAAGCAACCCTCAAAATGTCAGGATATAGATAAAACAGTTATCTACTGTGGATGACATTGGAAAGACCATTTCCTATTTTATTTTTAGCCCATGAGAAGGTGGGAGAAAACAGCATAATGGCATATCTGAATCACTGAAGACACTTGCAACAGTCGTTTATTTTCATTTCCTCAAGTAATCCTTTTATTTTGCAGCATTGATGATGATGTCTGTTTTTCTTCTGCCACGTCTTTTATTTCTTTGGATCTGATGAGTCTTGCTCCTGGCATCTCTTCCAGGGCTATGATAATGTCTTTGCAGAAGATTCACCTGTTGCTGGGTGATTGTGCTCACTTCCCTGTACAGAGAGAAAGCTGAAACAGACACGCAGTGGTACGGTTCCTGGCATACCCTGAATCCAGGATAAACATGAACATATGGTGCCAAGGAAGTTTGTTGCGGGCCCGAGTTGAAGATAAACACTACAAGCTGTTATTTCAGAAGGGTAGCATAGGATGAAGACTGTTGTAAAGAAAACAAATAGTGTCACAGAAACAAAAATCGGATTCATACTGACATCTGTCAGGGCTTCTTGGCTCATCCGAAGAGTCTGCTTGAGCTGAGAGTCCCTGTTACTCCTGCCGCAGCCGTAGGTCACCTCACGCTCTTCCTTAGACGTGAAAGTGGGGCACGATAAATTGCATGGAGGGCTGGGGCACTCTCATGGAAACTAATTTTTTGTTGGCTGCCAGCTTGGGGTAATGGCAGAGTCTGATTTAGCTCCCAGTTTGGTCAGGGAAATGCAGCACTTAGTGAAATGCTTCATCTGTTCGGCTACACTGGCTTGTGGAGTGCTAGGTAATGATCAGAATTAAGTTCTTCTCCTGGTGGCCATTTCAGATTCTAGTCATCTCATGAATTTACTTTTTAGATGTCTGTTGTCTTTAAGTAGAAGAAACAGTGTTCTGCACCCTCCACCCAGTTCCCAAAGAAAGAGAGTGGATGCATGGATTATTTTTCTCTTTTTTTTTTTTTCCAGTAGAGTCTAGCTCCTGTCAGTATAGCAGTATTCAATCTTGCAGAGCTACAGCTGACCTGGTGAAGGTGTACAGAATGTGTTTTGGGGACCATGTGGTGGGGCAGGAATTGATTAAATCAAAAGATGAAGAGATCAAGTCTCTGTACTCTAAAATTATTGTTTTTTCTTTTAGCAGAAACAAAATAATCATATAAAGTGAGTTAAGGAAGGGTTTCCTGTAGAAATGGTGTTCAGTCCAAGGTTAAGATGCGTTGGTTGTTATATCACTGCTAATATAGGCTCCTAAACTTGGCATGAAGCAAGCAAAAATTGTTTGTTATTAAGCAGGTGAAGAAAACAAGGAAGGCAAAAAACTTGTCAGCATCTGGTGTTTCACTGAGGTGATGTGGCTTTGGTTCCCTCCCCTTCCTGCAAGAGAGAGTCCTTTAAAGCCTGAAAATGTAGCAGTTATTGGTTAAATGTCTTACAAAATCAGATAGAAACACATGAAGATATGGTTAAAAGCATGCAAAACTTGGCAGTCACCTGACTTTTGCACCAACAGAAACTGGGCCGCTATTTGCGCGCACGAAAAAGGTGCATCGTTTCGGAGGGCGTGGGGAAGAAAAGTCTGTAGTTGCTGCCCGTGTCCACTTGCAGGGTGGTGCGTGCCAGAACTTCCCATCGCACCTTGGTGCTTCCTCAAGCCCACTGCTCTAAACCAGCCGGTTCTCCAGCACGGCGTGCGTGTTGGTGGCTCGCGGGTGCCTGGCTGGCGCAGATGAGGAACGGATGTTTTTTTTGGGAAGTCCACACAGTTACATAAGCAGCGGCTGTTGCTGTTGTTTAAAATTTAGTTCCTAATGAACATGCTGTGTCTAAATATACATTTTGAAACTGAGCAATGTGCACGCGTGTTTGGTGTGAGACTCACGGGAGGTGTTGCATCGAGTCTGTGAGAGCTGAAGACTTGAATCTCTGTCTCCCCGTCTGAGCAAGAGACAGCTTTTACAGAAATTTGTTCTGGGGTGGTCAGTCTTCTCCACTATGCGGGAGAGATGCTGTAAGCTCTCCCATGACTGAGGGCACTCCGTTCAAACGTTGCTCAGCTGTGGGTGCTGGCGACTTCTGCTGTCGGGTGCCTCCCGCTGCCCCGAGCCCCTTGGCCAGCGCAGGCTCCTGCTGGTCGTGCGTGGCCCCGGCTGCCCGCGGGTGCTCCTGACCTTGGCGGCTGGCAAGGTGAACCGGCCTGGGTGTCACAGAGGTCTGCCTTCCGCAGGTTTTCTCATGGAAAATGGAAATGGTTTTTTTTTTTTTTTAGGTCTCAAGTGTGTGTGCCAGCTGTGCGAGCACACAAACTTCACCTGCCAGACAGAGGGAGCATGCTGGGCTTCGGTCATGCTGACCAACGGGAAGGAAGAAGTGGTCAAGTCCTGCGTCTCCCTCCCGGAGCTGAACGCTCAAGTCTTCTGCCACAGTTCCAAAAACATCACAAAAACCGAGTGCTGCTACACCGACTTTTGCAACAACATCACCCTCCGCCTGCCCATAGGTACGTACTGCCTGAATGCAAAACGGTGTTCGAGTGCTTGTGCGATGGCGTGGGAGTTGCAGAAACACTGAGCAGAGAGCACGGCTGTGAGAGCAGCTAATGGGGATTTTAAAGGCTAGCTGTAAAACAAAAGCTGGTTTTTTTCCCAACTTACCTCAGACTAGTTAGTAAAAACTAAACTGCGACTTCGGGGAAAAGTGAACTTCTTGCATCTCGTAAAGATATTCCAGATACTGTCTTTGTTATCCCATGAGGCATTAAACATGCAGACAAGGGGAAGAATCTGAAGGAAGCAGCCTTGTCCCCTCACAGATTTTTATAGGCTGGGGCATCTCAGGTGAGTTTGTGTTTTGAATTGGCACTAGTCTAGATCTTGGGAAGGTTTTGGCTGACGTATGGCATGCATCAGCAACATGCAGCATCTGCGAGTTGGTGGCTGTGGGGAGCTGAGCACCGTGTGTTGCGGGGCTAGCGGATCATGCATTAACTTGTGATTTGCCAGGAGATAACGAGGACCTTACACTGGCCTAAGATTTACAGCCTGAAGCGTCTCTGTGACCAATGTAAAAGACCTGCTTTAGATGGATTGGGTAAGAATTCAGACTAGACAGGTGTGGAAAGAAGGCAGTTGTAGATGCGTGTTGCCAGTGGTATGTGGGAAATCCACCCCGTGCTTTTGGCCAGACGAGGGTCTGGACTCTCGGCGAGCCTGCACCAGGATGGGGCAGCCCCCGGCGTGCGAGGAGCCGCTCTCCTCGTTCTCCTTGCGCCGTCTGCGTTGCTGCCTTCCTGGTCTGGATCGCCGAGAAGTCGCTGCCGCTGGCGTTAGAGGCAGCGTGCCTGCAGCTGTGACCGGCAGGAGGGCAGGAGCGGTACGGGCTCACGCGGTGTAGGGCTTGCTTGGTGGGGGGTGAGAGGGGGTAAAGGATACAAAGTCGTTGCTGGGGGAAATCGTTGTGTTTCAGCTATCTTGTAGGTCTGTCTTCAGCTTTTGGCTTCTGCAGTTCATTTTAGCAGCTTGTAGGGCAGCTTTTGTTCAGTGTTAAATCGGTATCATTGATTCTTGCCCAGCAGATACAAGAAGGTGCGAGATTCCTGGTTCCAATGAGAGGGAGGAAAAAGATTTACGCTTCCAGGAGCTCTGTATATTACACAGCTGGTGCAATACTTGAGTCTGGCAGACGTGGAACTGTGTAATTAAGTTGGTTTGGTCCATTTTAAAAACATACATTTACACTATTTTTAGATTTAATTATTGATAAAATATTTCACTCTTCTCTCCAGGGCTTGTGTTTAATCCAAGCTTTTTCGAATAAACTGTCAAATATACTACTTTATCAGATGATAACTTTCTATATACTTACAGTAGTGAGAGATGTTACAGGTAAGAAAGATGTAAATTAATATGTAATTTACAGTTGTAACTTGTGCTTAAGCTGCTATTGTGTAGTACCTAACAGAATTAAAACAATCTGTTACTGGGAGCATTTGGTGCTTGAGATATAGGAGGGCAGACCGTGGGGGGGGAGCTGTTAGTGAGGGGAAGGGCTCCTAAAAAGCTAGATTTCTAGACGAGGAGCTGAAGGAGATTGCATCCAGCCAGGGCCAGAGGAGGGGCCTGGGGAAGGAGGGCTGGCAGACTTCAGCTGAGGCGAGGGGAGGTGATGGCGTGCAAAGAGACCCATTTAGGGGGCAGTTAGTGCCATGTTGGCAGAGACACTTGTAACTACGTGAGTAGTGGTAGTATGAGTAGACTGGTGTGTAGAGTGATGGATGAGAATTTTGGATCTCTTACTATGGGGACGCAATCCAGTCTGCCTTTTCAAGCCCGTTCATGTGCTGCGTTACTTCTCTTCTTTGGTTCATTGTTGCCCTGCTGTCATTTGCATACTGAAGATGTTTTTGGGAATATTTTTGCCTCAGGGCCTGCAGACCCCGCAGGACAGCACACGCCGCAGGTGATGGGTGCGTGGCCCGGGTGCCTGCGCCTGACGGGAGCGGTGATGGGGAGCCTGCAGAGCGCTTGGGAAGGGAATGCCGCAAGGGAGCGTGGCCAGGCTCGCCCCGGGGACTGTCGGCGTCTGGTGCTGACCGAGAGGGACCGGATGCTGCCAGAGGAAGGTTGGCGCCCACGAGCATCTCCTGAGGACCAGGGCTGGGTAGTGGCCTGATAGCTGGGGGATCTTCCCTGTATCTAACCTTACCTAAGGAATAAGGGTTATTTAGGTATGTCTTTCAGTTGGACACAGAAGGGAAATACTAATAGTAGTTATGCGCTAGAAATATAGAAACAAAACCCACACTTTTTTAGGTTGGGATGCTGGAATCTTGGGAGAAAACTGCTATTTATAGATGAGCATGGAGGCATGTCTGTATTCCTAACACTTCAACTGGTAGTTGCAAAACCTCTGGTTTCATATTTCAGTACCGGAGAAAGCTACTTACTTAATTTTTAGCCTGAGCCCTTTGCTCTAAACATTTGGGGGAACTCACGCTAGTCAAAAATTTACAGTGCCAATGTTATTTGTTTGCTGGTCTTTTCTGACAACCTTTTTTCAAATAATTCATATTATATGAAAGCTTTATTTAGGCTCCAGTAAGAATAATCTTTCTTAGGGGTATTGCTGAGTATGTAGGTGAAAGAGCTGGGCTGCAGGAGGCTGGGGTTGTGCCGGGCTCGCTCTGCAGTTCCAGCGTGCTTGGCTGCAGGAGGCTTCCAGCTGGAGGTCTACCTGCTGTGGGAAAACGCTTTGAACACCATTGCCTCTTCTGCCTTGGTGGGGGTATTCCTTTGCTGAGGGAGCTTGTTTCCAAAGTGACTTTTAGGCAACTCCTTGCTCAGCTTGCATTTTTTCTTCTTTCTCTTCTGGTCTTATATGACACTCAAACATTCAAACTGAGGTCTTGGATTCATCACTGAGGGAAAGAAATTTAAAATGGAGGCACCATAGCAAGTAACCAGTAGGCACTGGAACTGTCAGCTGGTCTGATATTAAAAAAAAATAAAAAAAATAGAGGCAGTTCTAAGTTTAGAACTTAGTAATCAGTCCAGGATCTTGCTGAAGTGGTAAAAGTTTCTTTTCCACCACTGTGTAAGGATCAGGCCAGGATTCACACAGCTGGGACTTGTGAAAGGGCTGTGCTCAGAGTGTGCTTGTATAAGGCCCCAAAGAGAATTGGCTGGCCCAGCAGCCCATGTGTGGTGTCACCTCGTTCTCTGGCATGTCACCACATACCTCCTGTATGGCTGTTCTCATGCTGGTCATCCCTTGCCAGCGGTGGTAGGAACTAAGTCACTGGGTCTTTCCATTGGTGCCTGACTTTGCCACGCAGGCCCTCTGCGTTCGTAGACCTATGGAAATATCAGGAGCGACTGGAAAACAATAACATGGCTTGCACCGTGAGGATCTCTGAGGCAGAAAGCAGTTCGATTGCCCATGCGTGAACTTCCATGGTAAGGCTGTAGGTGGCATTGCGCGCCTCATTCAGCAGCAGAGCTCTCCTTGCTGTGTCCTGGGTGAGAGGAGGTTGCTGTTGTTCCGAGTCGGGTTTTTTACAATGTGTGAAAATAAACGTTTTTAAGGGTAGATGCAACCTTCATATCTGCTTTTTCATGTACTTGTTGGCATGGACTAGTTTCCAATAACTAGGGTTTTTCTGTGTTACCCTGAATTTACTTCCGGGTTTCTACGGTTTAAACTACAATACTTTTTGCCAAGCCAGTGACTTGAGATGACCTTTCTCTGTCAGTGGGGTGTCATAACAGGTCTACAGAAAATGACTTGCATGCCGCTTCTTCGATGTTCCTTTCTATGAATGTGTCTCTCTGAGAAATTGCCTGTGTTCAACTCAGCATGTTGCAGACTGTTTTGAGGACTTGCTAATAAGATCTTGAAGACTTCTTCAAGTCATAGACTTGTATCTCACAGGGTTATCAGACTGTATTTCAGATTAGGGGGAGGGTCCTTGTGGTCTCTGTCCCCATCCCACTTCTGAGAGGATTTTCCCCTCTCAGTAGCCTGTTTGTAGGTGACAGACCTTTACCTGCAGCCCTGGAGTAGGTGGCTCGAGGTTCTCATAACTTGATGCTTGCATTTGGTTATGGTGGAGGGTGGTATTTGAGCCCAGTAAGTGTAAGTACAGGCTGGGGAACTTGTTTCCCATCTCTTCTCCGGAGCAGCAGCGTTAGTGTTGGCTTCAATCACCTCCTTAGGTGGAGGCAGTGACTCACCGACTGCTGAACCCGAGCCTGAAGGTTCAGACTTGTTAGATTTGTTGCCAGGTACAGTAAACAGGGCTTTCTTGAACTCTGGTGTCTTTGTCTGTCTATAGATGTGTGGGAAAAGTTCATGCTATGCTAATTCTAAACTCTTGATCTCAAAACACCTGGTGATGCTGAATATTAAGTCTCCATCTCTATAGATGCTGAAGACTGAGGCTGGATGGGTGCTGGTAGGTTTGCAAATTTGTCACGGGGTTAGGGGCTTTCTGACCAGCCTGCTTTCACTGACTGGCTAAAGAAAACCTCGACCTGTATGAGAAGAAACTTGACGATGTGTTCAGTGTGTACAACTACACACCTGTGAGTTGGTGGGAAAATCCAGCACAACAAAAAAAGTCTGTGCAAAAGCTTTAATTCTAAAGCTTTTTTTTTTTTCTCCTGTCAAATGTACCTCTGTGGTTCCAGCAAAAGGCACCACGCTGCAAGAACGGTCTCCTCTGTGCTCTCTTTGGGACACCTGGTGGGGCAGCATCTCTAGAATTTGAGATGAAAAGTATACTGTATGATGTCAAATGAGTCAGAGGAGTGAGGAGGATTTATGGAACAAGATTAAGGTAACAGTGGGATGAACGAACTGTATTGTAAGTAATTTGCCAGCTCTCCTCTTTACTGCCATTGCCCAAACTGTGCAAAGGCACAAATGGCACACGCATCACCTACAGTGGCACACAGCAGGATGAAAGAAAGTGAAATATAGAAGAAATTCTAAAAACAAAAATCCATTGGGTATATTCCCGTTAATAAGACAGATGATTTGTACTAGGTAGACTAATTGCCAGGCAATATTCTCTCCGCCCCCCCCATTGTCTGCAGTTTTTTATGAACAAATAATTACTTTTCACTATATTTACCTGTTTGAAAATGCCTAAAGACATTAAAACCTTTCTAGATGAGTGGAGTGCACAGATATATTAGTATTCGAGAAACTGGGTATTACTGTTCTAGAAATTTTATGAGGTACATAGTAACCCAGAAAATTAGAAAAATCAGCCTTCAACTTTCTGAATAAAATGCAATGTTTGAAAATCAGTTGTAAGGGAAATATCTTCAATTGTTTAAATGTTGTAAGAAAAAGCAGCAACTATTTTCCCTAATTTAAAGAAAAAAAAAAAAAAGCCATGTTAAGGAACGTTAAGGCTGTAATTTGGCTGTTGAGAACTTCTCCAGCTCCTGAAGGGCAGATGGGTGAGCAGGCAGGGTGTGGTTTGAGGGAAGGCTCTGGCTTTCCCTTTCCTTTATTCTTGGCATTCATTGCCTGTTATTGAACAGGATGTAACGGGTTCTGTTTGTTCTGCCAGCACTAACTCGCTGAAGAATAGATCTAGAAGGAAGGTGCAGATAGTGAGTGAGGAGGCAAAAGACAATTCATTGCACTAACTTCCTTAAAATGTTACTGATGGATAAAAACGGGGAGGATGGGGAATGTAGCAAAAAGAGAAGAGGAAGGGAAATATTTTGATATATTTTTTCGCTCTTCTGTGTGACCACTTTGTTTCCTCTGAACTGATGGGTTTGGAAGCCAGTGCTAGAGTCCAACGCCAACACTAACAGCTTGTGTTACTACTCTGCTGCGATGCAGTAGCAGGAACTTCATTTAGTTGTTGGTTTTTTTTTTTCCTTGTTATGAACAAGATGACATTGTCCACTGTGGCAGGGACATCAAGAGGGTGGTCAGGACTGGAAAACGAAGGGGGAGGAACTGCTTCTGGTGTCCAGCTTCCACCTGAGTTTGGTGCCCTCCAGCCTGCTGGGGGCTGGCTAAGCTGGTCAGGAAGCTCTGGAGAAGACGTGATCGCTGGGACCCGTTTAAGCCATTGTGAGAAGTGCTTAAATCCAGCAGCAGCTGTCCTGAAGACATCAGCCTCTAAATTATAAGTGTTGTTTGTCTGGCCATTAGGAGGTTAGCTGCTTGTGACTCAAAGCATGGGGTTGTCAGCATGGATTGTAGTGGTGCAGAGCTGTTCAGAGGTTAGAATAACTGCATGAGATATACTAAACCTGTTTCCTCTGCATGTTCTTCCAGTTCAGTGCTATACCATTGATGCAATTCTTAGGATAATCTCACAGTTCGACTGATCTCTTGAAGTTCTCCTTGAAAGGATCCTGTAGGCAGTGCTGCAGCCTGTCATAGCTGCTCTGTGAATGTGTCGTTCTGCAAATATTTCACATACTGTTGAATGTCTTGGCTGTCCCAGATTCATGTTCTCTGGAGGGGTTTATAAAAATAAAGCCATTTGAAGAGAAGGCAGGGAATAGGGGAAGTAGCAATTTATATAATGCGTCTGTTTATCTCGTAGTTGTATCCCTGATGGCTTTGCTTGAACCTCTGGATCCTTCAGCAGACCTTTTCCAGCTGATTTCTGAATGTCCTGAAAGGGGTGACAGGGTCTGTAGTCATGGTGGAGGCTGGAGAAACTTGATTTTAGTCTCTTGTCCAAATTACATATTTTCGAAATTGTTTAAAAATATTCTGTACATCTGCCTAGAGCTCTGCATTAGATGCAATATATTTTCTTACAGCATTGGAAAGAACACATGATTCCCCTCCCCTCAAGTAGTTTAGGAACTTAAATATGAATAGTTTAGGGCTCTTTGAAGTCTTAAGGTGGCCATTATACATCAAAAGCCAGGCAAACATTCTGTGTGGGAATGTCTTTTCCATTGGAGGGAAAATAACTGTCCTTTTTTTTCCTTTTTTTTTTTTCCTGCCTAAAAGCACTCTTGTTTACACAACTTGGAATATAATTGTACCATATTGTGAAATTGCTAAAGATTGCCAGATGTGCTATTTTTGTTTCATACATGGCAACATGTCTTCAGGGTCTATTTGTGATCAGTAAGTCATTGAATAATACATTAGAAATAGGATTGCAAAACGTTTTGATTAATTGTGTTGATTTAACAGTTTTAGGTAGTCATGAGATTTTCTTATTTCCCAAGTAGTTTAACGTTGCACAATTGCTGTAAACATTACCACGCTTATTTGGTGATTTAGTCTTAAATTACTGTTTGTACCTTTTGTGTTGTGTATTTTGCACTTGTGCTATTCATCACTCCTTCAGCATGTGGTTTTGCTGTGGGAAGCCCCAGGGTATCATGGTGTCCAAGCCCAGAAACGGCGGGACATTGAAGGGCCTGGCTGCAGTGCCGGCTGCAGGACACCATGCCGCGGGGGGTCAGCACTTGAAGATGGCCTACAACCAACTGTAAAGCAGAAATCACGACGCTGGTAATTCTCAGCTCTCCCATGTAAGCTCTATGAAGAACTGGAAAGGGTTTGAGTGGTTGTCACCAGCCTTGATCTACGCTTGTCTTTGGTACAGCCAGTAGACTAAGGGATGACGAATGTGGTCTCCAGCTGACTTCTTCCAAGAAACTTCTCTAGACAGTCAGGATCTCTTCATTTCCCAGGAACTTGGTGGAGATGCTGTGCAAACTGGCCCGGATGCCTCAGCTTCCAGTCTCACTGCTACCTCGCCATCTGCCCTTGAGCTGTCTCAGCTTACAGCAGCATCTCAGAGGAGACCTGTAAGCATCACTGAACTTGATTTTATTCTGAGCAACCATCACTGCTTAAGTCATAAAGTTGGCATCTGTTTGTGCTCCTGATGCTGGATGTCACCCTATTGAGTGGATGTGAGAGTGCGTTTGAGTTTTGTTTCTGCCTCACTGATGTTTCACTCTGAGTCCCCAGAATGGCCATGAGTGTCTTTGTCTCTGTGTCTGCTTGCCCATCCTCCTGCTTGACGCAAGTTTTCTTCTGCTCCATGCCTAAGGTCAAAATGCGCTTGTTGGCCTGCTGTGCTTGCTGTGTCCCTGCTAGACCTGCCAGGTTCTCCAGCCTGTCCTGCTGCTTGCCTGGCTTCCAAAACACTGTACTGAGAAGGAAATATCTCTAAAAATTAAGTTCTCTTCAGTTCTCTCACAAAGCCTGCACTGCTGTTCTTTTACAATACAATTTTGCTAATATATATATATCCAGTGAAAATGTATCAGATCACCCTGCTGCTACAATTTGAGACATTTTTTCCTGATAAGAATGGTTTTGTGGTTTTTCTTAAAGGAATACTGAGTGTTTTTTTGAGTGCCTCAAAATTCTGCCATATATAACCCCTTTCAGCAGCACGAACATTCGTACAATGTACAAACAGTGCACTGTAAGTTCACAAATTTCAAGCCCCTATTCCAGAAGCCCAGAATGCATTGTTGCCCCATTTAATTCTGTTTGCAAATCCATGAGCCAAACCTAGATTTGCAGAATGTATGACATGGAATTGTAGGCATAGACACGATAGTAGTATCCTTTAATATTAAAAACCCATCAAAAATGGGTACTTTCTTTTAGGTTCATTGTGTGAGTCAGGAGCATGTCCTGCAGTGAAAGGAGTGCTCGTGGACGTGCACGTTTCACCACTCACCTTGCTCAGGCCTCAGTAGCTTGTGCTTGCTGTCATTACCCAGTTTCAGCAGATCCTGGAAAGTTATATATATATACATAGATAAGTATATAATTTTAAGATAAAAAGAAAGCCAGAAGTAACTGTTACTCCTTTTTGCCTGTACAGGTTTGCCACCTGTGACGTCCTAGCTTGCAAGGGAACTCACAAGGCTTGAAAGAAAAAAAAAATAAAAAGGAACAAACCAGATGATTTTAAAGAAGTTTGCTTCTGAAAAGAATGGTGCTCTAAAATGGAGGGTGCTGTGAAAAAGGATGAAAGCGAAGGACCGGGAGGGGGATATGTGACAGCAGTGAATGTACGTGATGGGAAGGGACGGAACTGAGCTTGCAGAAGACCATGTGATGATGAAGTAAAACGTCTGCCCAGCAGAAGCAGGTGTGTGCGTACGGTGGAGGCTCACAGAGAGGAGCAGGAGGCACAGGTGAAGAATGTCCTGTCAGGGCTAGTGCTTGCTCAGCCCTCCCGCAGCCATTCCACGTGTGCAATTCCACTTCTGAATGTTTCTTCCCGCTGCTTGGTTGTTGCTGTTCAAAGCTTCATGAGTATTGCCCTTTTGGTGCTATTTGCACTGGCCGATTGACGATAAAAGTTTTACATTTTGCTTATTTTATGTTGTTGTTTTTCAGCAGTCGGTGGAAGGAATTGATATTTTAAAGTAAGCGTCCTGTGCGCATTTGTCTGTACCAGCCGCTGCTGGTAGATAATGAATCTGCTTAGATCTGCACGCGTGGGCATTGATTGGCGCGATGCACTGGAAGTCCTGGGCTTTGCACACCAAACACCCAAGCGGCAGCTGCTTGCCCTGGCTCGACGCGCCAGTTGCGTACCCTTCCGTGCAGCGCGGCAGCCCTCCCCGGGGCCCGGCGCTTTGGCACGGCCAGCACCGCCGCTCAGCCCCGCGGTTCTGCGCAGCCCGAACGGCTCTGCAGCACCGAGGTTCGTGTGATACAGGATACCTGCTTACTGCGCTTCATCAGTCCTTCGGAGGAGGTCTCTGCCGTGTGGAAACGTAATCAAAAACAGCTTAGGAAATCACAGTGCATCAGTTAACAAGCAGCAGCCACAAGGAAGAATCCTGCTTGCAAATCCTCTTACGAATCTACCAGCTAACCCTGCAAATATCCTGTTGAAAAGCCCACCGGCAAGATGTAGTGACTTTGTTTTCAGAATAGCTTGAATTGTACGCTGTGAATAGACACGGGACTGTCTGTTGTTAACATTTTATTTTCTTTTCTCACTTACTCAAAGTGCATAGTGCTAAAAAGTGAGGGAGAGAAGAAGAAGGAACAAGCTCACTTTCCACAGTTAACTGCTGCTTCTGGCACTTTGGAATCATGGAGTGCATGTCTTGACACTGTCCTTTGAAGAAAAACTACTTCTGTTGTAATATTAACGGGAGGAAAGTAACCATCAGTACTGAGAGCCAGGGAACTCATCAGGCTTCCTCTTCTGAGACTCCAGAGTAGTGTCTGAGCTCCAGCATGCTTCTGAGTAGCAGCTCAGCTACTCCCAAAACTGCAGTGTACGCGTTGCCTAGCATTTTCTGAAAGGGAGAGAGGGACTTTTTGTTTTCTAGAACCACTACAGGGGTGACTTTGTATGGTGTGAAGTTCATGATACTTGAATCTTCTACAGCCTTTACGTCCACAGTGTGGTACTTGTGATTGTGTTTTGATTCTGTGTGTTTTTTTTTAAAACTCATTCACAGTTTTGGGGGCAAGAGAGAAGACTCTGTGTGTGTGTGTGAATGTGCGAGTAAATACCTTAATAATGTATTCCTGCAGCTTCTTGATATGTTTTTTACCCCTGTAGTTTTAAAATGGAAAGTAATTTAGAACAGTCCTGTTTCTTGACACTTGTAAAATACAGCTTTGTGAACACAAGTTTCAAAATGTTCTGTCTTAGAAATCCTTTTATTGCCTCACTTACTAGATCTTTGTATTCCCCTATGCATTAAGTGTTAGGGAAACAGCTTTTCCAAGGATTTGTTTTTGGCTGAGATGGTGAGTTGAGAAATTCATGCAAGACCTCTAGAAGTAGAAAGGGCACTGCGCCCGCCGGTGGTGAAGCTATCGGGTGTGCGGCGCCCGTTCAGTTGTGCTGGGTGCACAGCCGTGTTTCAGCCGTGCCGCGGTGCCTCGCGCGCTGCTGTGCCGGTGCGGCCCTGGCACCGGGCTGTTTTGGTTCGTCCCGCTGCCGGCTTGCTGGTCTGGTCCTATCTCATCCGCTGCCACGGGGCGGCAGGGGTCAGCCAGCTGCAGACAAAGCGTGCTTTGCCAACGTGAACAGACTGCAAACGCGTTCTCTGCGTGCCTTCTGCGCTTTTGGAACTGCGATTGCACGGCAATGTTCTTCAGCTGCTTGCTGTCTTTGCTGGTGCTGTGAGAGGTGGGGTGGGATCAGCTGGGGAAGCCGGTGGGGAGGGTTCGGCACTGTGGGGAGTCTGTGCGGGTTCCTAATGGTAAGCGCGAACCCAACCAGGCGATGCCCTGTGGGGAAAGGCCGCACCTGGGGAGCTTCCCGAGGGCTGGCTGTAGGCGCCGCGCGCCTGCTGTGCCTCCAGCCCGGCACCCTTTGCCAAGTGTCCTCACTGTTGCTTCCTCCGGGGATCGCTGCTTGCTGCGATCTGTCTGCGAATGTTAGTGGTAATCGCAGTGTTGACCTGAGCCCAAGGTACATGCAAAGATGGGGGGGAAAGCCTCAGTAGCCTGCAGAGCCTTGGTCTGTCCGGCTGCCAGCACAACTCAGGGAAATAATTAAATTTCAATGTCTCGTCTGCTCAGCAGTCCCTCACTTACCATCTGTTTTCCCCCACTCTTCCCTCGTCTCTTCGTCTCTCCTGAAAGCACCCGAGTCCCCCAGCCGCACCGGCGCAGGGCCCGTGGTGCTGGCGGTGACGGTGGCCGTGCCCGTCTGCGTCCTGTCCCTCGCGGCAGTGCTGGCCGCCTGCGCCTGCAAGGGCCAGCGCTGCGCCTACGGCAGGAAGAAGCAGCCCAACGTGGAGGAGCCGCTCTCCGAGTGCAACCTGGTCAACTCGGGCAAGACGCTCAAGGACCTCATTTACGACATGACGACGTCTGGCTCCGGCTCCGGTATGTGGGCATCTCTGGGCGTGCCGTGGGGAGCGGGGCTGCCACGCTCGCCCCATGTCAGGGTCCCTGTAGAGCTTTGGAGCAAGCGCTGGTGGTGCTTAAGCCAAGCACCCACCTGGCCTGTTGAGTGATGGCAAATGTGCTTTGAGCGCGGGCACCTGGGATCTGCTGCGGGGGTCGGGGCGAGGGCACCCCCAGGCTCCCACGCCTGGCACAGGTCACGCGTGGAGTGGGGCCAGGAGGGCTGGCCGGGCTTTGTTTTTTCTTCTTCTGTCAAGTAGCAAAAGCTTGGTTCCTCCTTCCAATGCAGAAGTTTAAAAAGGTGATTCAGAAGTCATTGCTGGTGCTGAAAGGGACATTACTGGGTAATCTGTCATAGCTGTCCTCAGAACATACTGGCGCTAACTGGATGAGTCAGAAACCCACTCCTGACATCTTCCTGACGGTGCCAAAATACCATTAGTCCAAGTACTGCTTTTGAGCAGAATTCTGACCTTTTTAATGTTTTCCCCATTTCTAATATCCTAGCTGCTGTGATGCCTCCACTGCTATTAGGAACTTGCCAAATCAAAGAATCACAAAATCCCAAATTCCAATTCATCACGTTGGTGACATATCTGGTGTGTATGGCCCAATTTGCTGTAACTAGAGTTTTTTTTAATCTGAAAAATACATAGATTGTGCTTAATTTTATGTGTGTGTAAATGATGCTTAATTTAATTGGCTATACTTTCTATGAACTGCATACCTTCAGGATTAATTTATTGTTCTTCCCTGATGCTTCTTCATGGATATAATGAGTAAACTTTGGCTTTGTTTACCTGAAGGTTTAACTGTTCATACACAGCTGAGCTAACAACAGGGCTGTCTTTGTGCCAACCCGCAGTGGAGGCAGAGGAAGCCTTTGCAGGCGCTGGTGCAGTTTATTCTGATTTCGCTCAAATAGTGAGCGCGTTCCTTGCAGCCTGGCGGTGATGCTCGCAGGTTGGCTGCCAGCAGCCAGGACACAGCTGTGCAGAGGCAGCAGCAGGTACAAGGTGCCAGGGAAACCAGAGGGGAAATTTGAATAAATTTGAATAAGCTGACCTTCAAACTGTAATTTTTCTTGCTGATTATTTTGCTCTGTTAAAAGCAAGGTTGTCTGGATTTAAAAAAAAAAAAAAATCTTTGATTTAAGACAAATACAGTATCGAATCAAACAAGGCAGAGGCTTATGGCTAGAAAAACATACGGAAAATATAGTGAATACCATAGAAAAACCATGAGGAAGTTCCAGATACGTTGGATCCAGATTTTGAAAATAAAGCATGAGACGTCACATAAACAATTAGGGGAAAAACAAACAAACAAACAAAATGTGACAGCTGCTCAGTAAATGAACAGCATTCGAGGTACGTACTGACTGAGGCATGGTCCAGTGGAAAAATGTGATCGCAAGTGCAATTATGTATGTGTAAAAATGAAATGCTATTCAAAAGAATACACTCAAGAGACCAAGTGGAGGTTAAATGTTATTAATTCTGATGTCTTTAACTTTTGGATACATAACAAACGTTGATAAGGCTGCTGTGACAGGGAGAGCGTGGGCACGTGTTCCAAGGGAAGAAAATGTTGGTTGTTATTGTTCTCAGCATTTCTTAGCACCTGGGTATGTAATCCTTTTTTGAGAGGAATAAAATGCTCTAAACTTCATACAAAACTGAAGATTCAGTTCGTCTAATATATCTGAGAAATGCTGCAGTAAATAGTGTGCAGGACTTAACATCTCCTATCTAAATTAAAAATAAATAAATAACTATAAGCTTGTTGCGAAAGTTTGTCCTCTCCCTCTATACTCCTATTATGTGAAAAATTTCCCTGAAGTATAAAAAACACAAGCAGCAATACCCATACAGCTCACGACGAGCCTAGCTTCGTGGCGGAACGGCCTGGGATTGGGGACCGGAGCCCGTTGCCCCGACGGCGGCTCTTGCTAGCGCTGGCGAGCGGTGCGCTGCTGCTGGCAGCGCGGTGACGCCGCGCCCGGGGCGCGTGCCTCTGCGCCTGGCGGGGCCGTCTGCGCCGTGATCAGGGTGCGAGCTGCTGTCGGCAGTGCGGGTGTTGCAATCCATCGCAGCTTTCTCACATCGGGCACAGCTAGCCGCTTTTCCTCTGCCAAACAGAGCAGCGAAGCCAGGCTTACCTTCCTGAGGTACCTGCGGTGTACACGTCAGCTTTTCAGACTTGTTTTTGTTTCTTTCCTCCGTGCCCCTTATCTGAAAGGGTGCTGAGTGCGGCTGACGGTAGTGGATTGAGTTACGTCTCTTGACCGAATCCGTCGCACCTTTCCTCAGCGCGGTGGGCGCTCCTGGAAGGGAAGCCTGCCGCAGACAGGGCGGTGCGGGCTGTCCCCAGCGCGCCGGGCCCGCGCGCGTGCTCCGGGTTCAGGCTGAGGCTGTCGTTTATATCCAGGGACACGTGTGATGCACCTCCGTCGGTAAAATAAATTAAAAAATAGGATTCGGGGAAATTCTGCTTGGGAGAGGATTTTCCCTTGGCACTCTTTGCCATGAGTTACAACTCACTGAAAAACCTCTGACTTTGGAATTTAAAAATTGCTGAACTATTTCACAGATGCCCATCTTTTCCTTTCAAACTAGGCTTACCTCTGCTCGTACAAAGAACAATTGCAAGGACTATCGTTCTGCAGGAAATCGTAGGAAAAGGCCGCTTTGGCGAAGTCTGGCGTGGAAAGTGGTGTGGGGAGGACGTCGCTGTGAAAATCTTCTCCTCGAGAGATGAGCGTTCTTGGTTTCGGGAGGCAGAGATTTATCAGACGGTTATGCTGAGACATGAAAATATCCTGGGTTTTATTGCTGCCGATAACAAGGGTATAATTGCATTTCCTCATTCAATTTCACAATTTAAGGCTGGCTGGGAAACAGAATATCCATCATGTGTGGCCCTCTGGGCATCCGCCTGAGGCTTGGCTTTGCTGCCCTGGTGCCAGCTGAAATAAGAGCCACAGAGAGGTTCCCAGCAGGGGGGAGCAGCCCGGGGAAGGGGCGGTGGGGCTCTGGACGTGCTGGGACCTCATCCGGATGCTCCATCCGCCAAGGGGGTGGATGCTGGCCAAAAGGCAGGGAGGACTTTTCTTGGTGACTTTTCTTCTGAAGCTGAATCATCTTGCATCCTCTTGGTAGATAACGGGACCTGGACCCAGCTCTGGCTCGTCTCCGAGTACCACGAGCAAGGGTCGCTGTTTGACTACCTGAACAGAGGCACAGTGACAGTGGAGGGCATGGTGAGGCTGGCACTGTCCATCGCCAGCGGCCTGGCACACCTGCACATGGAGATCGTGGGCACGCAGGGTAAGTGCTTCTCCTCCCTCGGCCCTTCAAGTATGTTGAGGGACTTCAGCGGTGCTGGCAGAACTGCGTGCTGCTCAGCTGGTACAGCAGAGCCTTCTGCAGACCGTTGCACCGCGAGAAACGGTGTTAGCATACGCGTACGTGATACAGTGTGAACCGAGAGTAGGAATATAATCTTCTTGAGTTTGCAGTCCTCAGTTTTTAAAATGGAAAATTTCTGAGTTTCAGCACTGTTTCAGCTGTAGTTCAGGGTAGCCTAAATACACCCCTTCGTTGCCAGTCAGACACAAAGATTATTGGGCTGCTCTGTGTTTGGATAAACAAAACTCTCCACTGTTACTGACATGATAATGAAGCAGCCACTTCACAAATCTAACTGCTGCGTTTGGGGTAGTGCTGCAGATAATTGTGTCTGGTTTGTCAAAAGCACTCATTGCCTGTCTGCTCCAACCTTTGTAAGCAGGCATCTGTGGGAGCAGCCCTGTTAGAGGGGTGTGCTAATGAAAGATTCTCTAAATGGTTTTGGAGTGAGAATTTACAGTTTTATTCCTGATAATAGTTATTTGAACAAAAAATGCCTTTTTTTTTTTTAATTTGATAGCATTAAGCAGAGCTTTACTTGGAACAAAATTGTCTGCCCTGTTTTTTACAGGGTGTAGCACCGAAACTGAATAAAACTGTTTTTATTTTACTTGCTCGTTATACTAAAATGTGTACTGGGATCATCAGAACAGACGGCACGTTCTTTTTTGTGAACAGGCAAGCCGGCAATCGCGCACAGAGACCTGAAATCTAAGAACATCCTGGTGAAGAGGAATGAGAGCTGCGCCATTGCGGACCTGGGGCTGGCCGTGAAGCACGACTCCGTGCTCAACACCATTGACATCCCGCAGAACCCGCGGGTGGGGACGAGGAGGTGCGGGCGCGCAGCGGGATGAGCTTCCCCAGCTGCTCCTGGCCGGGTCAGGTCGGCGCGGGGTGGCTGTCACCGGGCGCAGGCAGCCACCGTGCGCCTCTGGGGCAGCCAGAGTGTCGCTCCCAGCACGGTGCGGGAATGTAGGTGGCCACAGTGTTGCTCTTCCCGTCTGCGTGCTTCCATCAGCACGGCTGCTAGCAGCTGAGGCTGAGAATGCGGCTCGGTGCCTGCAGCAGAGGACGTGCCCGGTTTTCTGCCATAGCCTGCCTCTGGCTGTTGGTGGGGCTTCAGCTGGCTTAGGTTGCAACAAGCACTTGCACAGCACGGTGCAAATTGTTTTCTTTGAATCTCCCAGTGTTAAGTTTATCACTGAGGCCAACTCTGTTGCTTTCAGTCAGAGTTACTGTAAAAAGGACTTTCGGTTTTCCTTTCTTACGGTAGGACTGGCTGCTACCTGGCACCATCGCGTGGCAGCACAGCCGCGGTCATCTGTGCGAGCTTCCTCTAGCAAACTGACCTGTGTGTCCTTCAAAGGTATATGGCTCCTGAGATACTTGATGATGCGATGAACACGAACATCTTCGAGTCCTTCAAGCGTGCAGACATCTACTCTCTTGGGCTAGTGTACTGGGAGATAGCACGAAGGTGTTGCATTGGAGGTGAGCTTTCAGCCCCTTTCATTTTGCAATCCAGACTGCTTTTATCCTAAATAAAGCAAACACAATTAAAGCAACCATGTCCCTGGCCCTGCACTCTCAATTATCTTGGCAGGATGTGGAGGCGGAAATCTGTTGTTGAGCACTTGTTCTCCACTGAGAAACAAGGTGGCCCCAAATGTTCCCCTCTTCCTTCTCATTCCCTATAAAAACAGTCATGGTTTATTCTAGAGCAGCTACTGTGCATTTTGTGTGACCTGTACAATAAATCTTTCCTAGGAATCACTGAGGAATACCAGTTGCCTTACTATGACGTTGTGCCTTCTGATCCATCGATAGAAGATATGAGAAGGGTAGTTTGTGAGCAGAAGCTCAGACCAAATATTCCAAACCAGTGGCAAAGCTGTGAGGTAAAAGCAATTTTCCAGTTCATTTTAAAACCTATCTAAATTAAGACAGAATTTTTCAGTGAGACAAAGGGAAGCCAGTGCCCAGCCTCCACTGATTTTAAATGTATTTCAGATGTCTAGGCTTGTTTCTGCTCCCAGATCAATGCAGAGGAAACTGTCTTAGCACCAAATGCTGACCTTCTTTGACCGTGGAACATAGGTCTTTATGGCATTGCTGTTGTGTTACCATTTCAGAGAGCTATATTTTATCTTCCAGTATTGCACGTAAGCAGCTGGAAGCGGCAGGTGATGGTTCTGTTCTTGACCCGTTCTCCTGACTTTTGATTTGAAGGCACTGCGAGTGATGGGCAGGATAATGCGTGAGTGCTGGTACGCTAACGGAGCCGCCCGGCTGACTGCGCTCCGTATTAAGAAGACAATTTCACAGCTCTGCATGCAGGAAGACTCCAAAGCCTAACAGAGCTCCTTGGAGGAAGAGGGGAATGCATTCTTCTGTTCATCTTTTAACATGTGATGTTATTTTTACTTTTGGTCTACCTCACATAATGTGGTTCAGTATTTAAGTGCCCGGACTGGAGCACTGACATTTAGCTTCATAGTTGGCCACTGGAAGGGGCAGCTTTTGGCCTGTAGTTCTTGTTCTGTACAGCAAGCCACTGGCTTGTTTGGGTTTGCTAAAGAAAACTAGACACTAGGTTAATAGCAGAAAGGAGTTTTAAACACTACGATGGTGAAAAAATACCTTTTTGCTATTGTGCTTTTTACCCTAGTCAAACCCCAAACATGTTGCAAATAGCCAGGATTGGTTAAAGCTTTTGCAAGGGAAACCGCACGTTTTATCCTCAAACCAAACAAAAGACCAAATTTAATCAAGCTTTTTACATATTTCTACACAAGAATCCAAAAAGGGGCTGTCAGTAAAAAGTGTTTTTAAATACTGTATTTATCATTACCTAAGCAAGTAGATGAAAATTCCACTAAGCATGTATATTGTGAACAAAAGTATCTAGTTATTTTTTTATTAACTTTTATTTGTATTGTCTTGATTTCATATACATTATTATAGTTAGGATTTGGAGTTATTTTGTTCTTTTCATCTGAGTTGAACATAATCTATCAAGGGCCAATTTTTCTTTTTAACAGTTAGTAGGAAAAATAACACAGGCAATAATTTTCTGATAGATACATAGGGATAGAATGGGAGAACTTCTAAAAAAAAAAAAAAAAGTATATATTTTTAAACAGCATCTTGCCAATCCTGTCATTGGTAATGTTTTGTAGTGCCTTTTGATGTTTTAGGGGGAAGCTTTAACAAAGTTGATTCTTGGAGAGCTGCAGAAGCTTGGCGGAAAGGCTCGCTTCTCGTGGCGGGACGCGCGGCGCTGCCGTCCCGCTCTGGGGATGCCAGCGCAGCCGCTGCGGCGGTCAGGAGCGGCAGAGCTCGGGTGCGCGGCCGTGCGCTGAGCCATGCCTGTGGCTTCAGGGCTCGTGCTTTCTGCCACCCGAGTGTTTGACGCTTGAAAGTACTGCTTCAGAGGTACCTGCGCTCTGGACTGGATCGCTGTTGTCCGTCGCAGCCTGGGCACCTGTTAAAGTGTATGTTTAAAGTACTGATGTGCTTGCACAAAGCCAATGCAGCCTATTCAGAAGTTTCCTACGAATTTCTGTAGTAGCAGCAGGTTGGTGGAAGGTATAGGTAGTAGCATCCCTAATTATATTTCCATAACACTGCAAGCTATGAAAAGCAGGGTGTTTTTTCAAAATGCCTTGATGTTCTGGCATTGTGCGACTTCTGTCCCACTCTGTGGTCCACACATTTGAACATAGTATTCTAGTGTTTTTAGTTGCCAATGTCATACATTTCACGATACTATTGTTTCTTTAGGTGTTTCTAAATCCAGGCAGTCCGTGGAAGTTAAACCCAGAGATATCTCCAGAGTGGTGAAGCTTTGCAAAAATTTGATGTAGCACCCGCAGCTCTGTGGAAGTAAGCTGTTAGCTGATTGTGGTGTTTAAGATCAATCTTTGACATGAAACTTCTTGACTAGGGGCTTCCACGTGGAAGAATGGGTTAAACTTTTAATGAGTGGGATGGTCGGTAGTACCGATGCTCCATGTTTCATCCTGATGCACAAACTCTAGGACATTTTGGACTGTTATGGGTGTTAATTGCCCCATAAATAGGCTCTAGTGAAATTTACCTCCTCGTATAACTTTTATTTGCTTCTGCTTGTGTTAAACAGTGCAAGTCTTTGCCTCATTTTATGTTCTATTAGCTGAATGGTGAAGAATATTTCTACCAGATTGCTAGTGGTTTTTTTTCAGTATGCTTTCTGAGACGTAATCAGTCATCTGATAGATTTAATTCTTATGTGCTTCAGCTGCATGAACTACACCAGGAGTTCAACAGATGTGTACTTCCTAAATTGTTGCAACTGTATAATCTGAACTGTGATGTTCACTTGAGCGTCAAAAGATTTGCAAACATAAGATCCAGAATTTGCACCTATAGAATGTAACTTGAAAAAACTCTTATGCTGAAAAAGGACAATTACGGTTTGTTGGTTTGTTTGTTTAAGTGGGAAAAGGCAACATCTTATCCACTGAAATCAGGTCATATTGAATTTGTAGAATAAGGTGTCTAAAACCAACAGCAGTAGAATAAGAGTAATTGTAAACAATATGTTGATTTAAGGCTGTTTCTTCAAAAGTATTTAGGCTATGCAGGTGAGGCGAACTGTTCAGAATTGTTTTCACACTCAGGAAGGTGCTTGGATGAAATGGTCAGTCTTTCCAAAACTCCCAGTGCTCACAGATCCAGTTAATTTTTGCGCTGAGAAAAGAGAATCAAATACCTGTGAATAGCCAGAGCAGTGTGTTAAAATGCGCTCTACAAACAGCGCACCAGAACAATCAACAGCAAGCAGAACATACCAAAGAGTAAAGTTAGCGAAGTTACAGAGCCATCTTACTGGGCCGCCTGATGTTATGCAGTGGATTTGAACAATTAGCCCAAGGAACTTTAAAAGTTGCTCCAGTGTATTTCTGAACATCCGCTACTCGCAGGGTGATGTGGCTGCGCAAATTGCAGCATTGCCTACAGACACAGAGATCGTAAATCACAAAACGCAAATAGTCATTTAAAATAACACTGAAATAACTGAAGGAAATAATCATAAAACCAAAAGTTCTGTAGTTTTGAAAGGAGAATGCAGCAGAATCCCTGTCGTGCAAAGTGCACCCAGCCCTGCGCTGGCAGCAGGTGTGGTCTGGCGTTGCTGGCACGGTTTGCTGCTGAGCAGGTTCGGGGCGGCGGGGAGGAGCGGTGCTCGCCCAGCGTGCGAAGGAACCATCCCAGTAGTGACACCGGTGGTGTTTGCAGCAGTCTTGATGCGCTCAGAGTCATGAGAGAAACCTTGATCAGTTGCCATACAAAATGCAGGATGACCAAGGGAAACCATTATGGTACCTTATAAGGCCTTTACAATACATTATTTTTTTTTGCCTAAAATGGAGGCAGTCTTTGAACTTCACAGGGCAAGTGATCAGAATGCTCTCTAGGAATTTTTCCTCCATTTCAAATTCACTCCTATACACTTTTTTTTATCTATATTATCCTTTGAAAGTATCTATGCCCTTGAAGTGTCTGATCACTGTTGCTGGAGCTTTTTTCCCTGGAAATTTGATTGTACACTGGTGGAATTTGGTGTCTGTGCAGAAACTCCTCTGGGTCAGGACCTGCGCTAGACTAAAATCTCGCTGTGAAATTAAAAATTGGTCTTTTGGGTGTTAGACCTCTGGACGGCCCTTGTGGTGACCTGCTGTGGAGTGCTGCAAGGAGACGCTGCTGTTTGTCCTCTGTCTTTTGCACTGGATTACAGCCTGCTCCTCCTACCTGTTTATTCCAGGCTGGCTTTGGACACCAGTATAACCACCATAACATAACTTTTTGTTAGTTGTAAATGACACTTTCTTTTTCCTGTTTGGTTAGTCACGTGTGGTAGTGGATCTCTAGGTTATGGTTTTTCAGTTTTCCACATAGAGTCCCTGAAAATCACTGTCCTGGAATTTGAAATGGCCCCTTTTGGAACCAGAAGTGGGGTTGTGGCAGGGGATGCTCTGCTGGGCTGAATGGTAGGCTGGCTTGGTCACAGCTGCAGCCCTGTCAACACTTCAAATCTTGTTCTGTGTATATCTCGTAACATGAGAAACTATGGTCTGTTTTTTCTTGCTTTTCACTTAGCTCAATATTATTGCATTGGCTTTTTTTTTCTTTTGTTTTGTTTTTGTTAAGAAGTAAATATACATTTTAGCAAACCAGAGTTAAACGTAACTGAGCCAAGTGGCTGATACTGTTGTATTGGGCTTTAAAATGTTTGTAAACCATATGGTCCTTTAAAAAAAAAAAAAAGTCTTAGTTGCCTTTTCCCTTAATGTAGATGTGTCATGCTCCAATTTAAAAATAGAGGTTCTACTGAGCTACTTCTTTGCTCTTTTAGGGAGCCTTAGGCTTCTTAAGAGAGAGATTAGTATCTTTGCTGCTAATCTCCAGTTAAAGCACAAATTCTTAAGCTCATAGAATTTTTCAAGCTTGAGGATGTTCAAGACTAGTGACCATATTTAGCCCTTCCTAACTGATTCTTCTAGTTTGGGGGAATTACTATTTTTTTTTTCAATTCACTTGTAATAACAACCTAAAACTTAATGCATGGAATATGAACTTAAAGGGAAAGGTAGTTAATGAACATTTTCTCTAGCGCCTAACTTTTTTCTCCTTAAGTCTTCCCCCCACAAAAATAGCCCATGAGAAATTCAAACTATCTATTTTGCACTTTGCTATTTTTATAGTCATTTGCACTTAACCTAGATCATTCCCTCATGCAATCCTATAACAAATCCTATAATATTTTAGCCATTTTTATGTCACTTTTTTTTTTTGCTAATACATTCAGGAATTATAAATAATTTGTTCAGAAACATATCTAGTCCCTACAACAGATCTTGATGTTGATTGGCACTTGGTGTCCTTATGTGCCAGGATCTCCTGTGACCGTTGACGGGCTCTGGCTGCCCTCAGTCCCCAGCACATCCTTGCTAATGGGACGGAAGTTTTTTTGTCTCATTTGTTGTTGAGAACAGTATCTTATGATGTGCCTCACCACTACGTGGAAATGTTTGGCACCAGTGCTTCTTACTGTGGCAGGTATTGCTTGGCTAGGGCGCACAGCGGTCCTACCTATCCAGTAGGTTTCCTTGAGAGGGCTGGTGGGGAGACACCCTCTTGCAATGTTCTCAGTCTGCAGGTACAAATGCATGAGAGCATCTTTGTGTAGTGGTGCATGTTTATGAAGATGGTGGCTCAAAAGTTCCTGCTCCGGTTTAGCATCAGTTCCATACCGTTGTCCTTGGCTGGCCCGCAGAGCACCGGGCCCCCTCCCGCTGGCGCTGCCCCGCGGCAGCACGAGGAGTCGGTCGGCTCCTGCAAAATGGGGCATTACCGCCCTGGCATTGCAAACAGCGTGTCTGTGATTTGGTGACGTGGTAGGGACCGTCGTGTCGTGCTGTGGTACTCCAGTACACGTAAAGCCGTTAGGGAAAGACATCCGTGTTCTGTTCTAACAGGCAGCACAATTTATGAATGTACAGCGGAAAAAAAAAAAGCATTGAGGTACAATATATTTCTAAAGAATATAAAAAATGTGCAATAAGTTGTAACCAAAGGCTCTGAATGTATTTTTGGCATAAATAGACTTAATGTATTTTGAATGTAGCTTTCACATTTGTGTCTAAATCTACTGTGGTTTTCAGTCCCCAAAGAGAAATGTGTAGTGTTTTGTCAATCTAAAAAAAAACATTTTGAGTTGTCTTTTTTTTTTTTAAAGAAGCGTTAATATTTTACCTGGCAGTACTGTAATATTTTAGAACTTAGTATAGCAGTAAAGTGATGAAATTCAATCTACATATTGTGAAATACCTAATCTAGTGTACATTGCAGCAAGTTATTTTTAAAGCTATTGCTAAAGTTATTGCTTGAAATTTCAGCTGCCCCTGGATGTAAATAATTTGTTGAAATGTTGTATTTTGTATGCATATTTTACATACCCATATACTTTCGGAAAGACGTGGAGAATTTAATAAATTAAGCACACTCTGCCGTTGTGTTCCCATGAAGTGTAAAACTCTGTTATGTCCATTTTGTGAGGGCCTTGAGGCTGCTTCAGGTAGTCTGTAGACAGCGGAGGTGTCAAACGTGAGCAAAGCTCTTCTGCAGCAGCGCGTGCGCCTGGCCCCAACTCCGCTGTGCCGTGGACATGCTGGCCGGGGGTGCTGCTGCGCAGCACGGTGCTCCTGCCTGTCCGCAGAGGCTGGGAAAGGACAAATTCCTGCTGCTAACCCTTCCCTACAGCACCCATTGCTGCACGGAGAAAGGGGGAATCGGCCCTGTCCGGAGGGGCATCTGTGCGCTGTGGGGGCTCCCGCACGGGAGCGCGGTGTGCGGCGGTGCGGCACGAGCGCTGCCTCGCCGGTCCCGCACGCGCTGCTCCTGCAGTGTATAAACACAGCAGTCACAGGATCCTGTCCTCCCAGCTGTTCAGGTTTTCAGTGGTATAAATCTGCCCAAGCCCTGCTCGTACAGAGGGCTTCAGTTCTGAAGTCCTTCCTTGCTTGAAAATCCCCCTTATATATCCATAACCCGGGGTTTTAAGTCAGGCTGTGTTCAAATTAAAGGCATGTCAGCATAGAATCCACCACCCTTCTACAAAGCAGTATTGAGATGTTCATGGCTTTTGAAGGATCCCGTGGCCGCCTATAGTTTTCTTACAGTGAGCGTTGTGTTACAGGCTATTGCTTGTGAGTTCTGTCCTTCTGCAAGAGATGGTGGGAACTTAGGTAAGTGCGCTCTCGCTTTTTGGTAACTGCCTGTTTCAAGGACAATTTAACTGCCAGGTGTGATGCTGGCTACGATGTGTGCATTGTGCTTGCTTTGAGGCACACGGCAGCAGCCGCCTGGGGGTCATTCATGAGCATTGGCTGCCATCGCCCGGCCTGTGTGAAACCACTGCCTCCGAGGAGAGCCTGTCGCCAGCTGCGGGAGAGGCTCAGCTCGTCCCCGCGGGCAGGCCGGTGCTCCTGGGCGCGGGTGCTGTGTGCCAGCCTCTGCAGCCACGCTCGGCACCCAGCTTGGTGCTTGGCACATCAGCAAAATACCAGAGGCTTTCATGTGCGGAGGTGTTCAGGACAAACTACTTGGCACACTTTGGGTATGAAAGAGAAAAGGCTAATGCTCTATGTTCTCATCTTCAAGTAAACAACTGCACTGGAGTCACCAGTTCACACCTAGAGCTGAGAGTGAAGAGCCAGCTCCGTAGATCTGTGGAGCTACGGGTCCATGTCCTGCAGGGGATCCCTACTTTCGTCTTCCTCCTGCCTGGGTAATGAGAGTGCAGGCAGAGCCCTGCCGGCAGCTCAGATTTGGAAGGACGGGTGCTTCAGCAGTGGGTGGCTTCGCATGAGCTCTGCTCCTGGGAGTGCTTCCCACCACTCTGAGTGTTTGAGTTAGATTAATGGTGAACTCAGGTGCAAAGCCATGCTGAGATGCTAACCACTGCTCTTTTTCCATAAGGCTGACTCCCATCCAAGTAGCTGGTGTTTCCTGTCCTTGTTGGTCACACAGTGAGCTGAATGCATAGCAGTGACCCACCAGAAGTCGCTGTGACACAGTGTGCAGTACATAAAGGCTTCATTTTGTAATGGAAGATGTTAATGATGTTTCAAGATTTCAGGCTGAAGGGTGTGTACATGTGCACTAATTCATATGGGGAGCTTGCACGCCTGTGTGCAGGAGGAGCAGTGTGTGTCCACACAGCATCTGCCAAGCTCCTGCCAGCCACCAGGGGTTGGATGCATGGGTTATTCCACAGCTATGGGAATGGCACAGAAACACCAGCAAATGACTTGGGCTTTTGGAAAGCTGAAGCGTCTTGTTTCATTCTTTCCTGGGCCTGATGGACTGTGGGAACTCAGGAAGTGCGTGAGTTCAGGAGAGCCAAGGAAATGTGTAGGCAGTCCATAAAAAAAAAAAAAAGAGACGAAAAATAGCAACAAAACAAACCCCAAAACAACCAGCTAAACAAAACCCAAACCAAACAATCCCCAGACAATAGTCTGTAGCATTATCATGCTGCACAGGCTCAACCTCTTCCTCTCTCATTGTGTTTGATTACATCTTAGTTGTTTGGTAGCAATTGCATTTCCCTGTTTGTCATTGCCCACGTCTCCTGTGTCTGCAACAGTCTGGGTGGGAGGACACCACTTTATCCATCTGCCTCACAGTTTAAGGACTGACTTTTCTCTGGAGACTGGAAGCAAAGGACTATGTTTTAAAGTTCTGTCACTTTAATATTGAAGAATATACTTCAGATACTGCTATTGTTAATACCATCATGAGTATAGGATCTGGTATCTGACTAGAATCTGGGCTCAAAGTACATGTAAAAGAAACTGAAAGATGCTGGGATTTTTTCCTTGCAATATCTTTATAAAGTTTTTCTTTGCAAATAACTTTCCAAAGCTTTGCAGTGGATTTTAAGTATGCTTGTAATAATTTAATCACGTTCCAGACCTGATATATGTTCTACAAATGAATTATTCTCCTGCTTCACGATAGTCCTTTCAATAAAGCACCTAAGGGGAAGAAAGGGGTGCTTTCTGCACTCCGTGGTGGTTGTCAGCTCACTGAAGGATTTACTTCAAGTTGCTCGGTGCTGGGCATGTTTGCTGTAACTCCAGGTGACTCTAGAGGTAGAGGAGTACACTCCTGAGAAACATTCGTTTCATAGGACTGTGAAAACAGTAGCAGCTATCTTTGCTCTTTAGAAATTTATTTCTAGTGAAACAGGAAAAAAATCATAGCAGGGTAAAAATAAGTGTGTTGGCTTTTCAGGCCCTCTCGTGGATGAACAGTCCACTGCAGCAGGAGTATAGCAAGCAGAAAAAGGCCCCTAGAACTACTTTGTCCTGATTTTTCTGGTGGTGATGACATACATGACAGCAACAGGTTTTGGGTTTATTGAGATTTACGTAGTTTTCCTAGGCCTTCTAATCTGGGATGGAATGCAAAAACTAAGAAGCTGCATTTTCAAAACTGTGCTGCAGGAGGCATTCGGTCTAATTGATGTCTTGGTACTAGCAAAATTATGGGAAAGTTTAATATGAAATTGATACTCAGCTGAGCTATCATAGTGTGTATGAGGGGGGGAATGTAATACTAAAACTATTTTAAACATTTTGAGGTTATTTTGAAGAACGGATGAGGTGGACACATGAAAAATATATTTTAATGAAACAAATACAAGTGGGATGCTGCAATACAGTGGTACTGAAGTTGTCTGAGGATCTTCCACTGCTATAAGCAGTTATTTGCTTACACATGTACACATGCAGCTGAATGCCCTGTACCTGCTCCTGAGAGCTGGTAGAACTCTGAAGCTGTGTGCCCCAAATCTACTCCAGTGATAGGCAGCAGAAATCTCCTTTAATGTGACGGTTTTGCTGTGAAACATAGCAACCTACATTTTGTCCCTGATATCGCAAACCTGCTGTTTTCTCTCCGATAGCCAAACACCTGCACCAGTGGTGGACAGTGCACAGCCATCGTGAAATCTTGATGTGCCCAGAGGTTTATCACAATACGGGGATACAGTCAGATGACAGCAAACAGTCAGATATATCTTTCAGGATTTCTCTAGCATGGAATGGCAAAACTCTTGCTGCCCTCACTGGGAGAACACCAAGGTCTGTGTGAAGTGGCACACAAACTGTGTATCTTTGATGTGTCATCTTGTATGGATATAAAAATCTCCTGGAATGTTTTTATACACATGCATATGTGTTTATATATGTTAGATGGAGCTATACAAATCTCTATACTGCACTGATAAGTTGAAGATTTTTTAGGATCTGTTTTCCTCCAACTAGTTGTTTTCATTAAACATACTGCCAAGTACTTGATATGTATTTGTTTAAAAATGAACTGTATAGATACTTGGCATATTTCTGGATTGCTGCTTGTGCAGCTGAAGCTGCGTTCAGTTAGATCTGTTGTAAAACACCTTTTTGATTTCATTGGTAACCTAAATGAGAGGTGCTGGAAACTTACTGACTATAAGAAAAACACCAAGACTATTGCTCAAGATCATTATCTTGCACTTCTGCAAGTGTTTGAAAATCTAATGTAAAATCATGGAAACTAAGGAATCTAACCTTTCAGGACAATTTCAACCTTCAGCAAGAGGGCTGTTGTTCAAGACTTCTTGAAAATCAGCCTTATGTTTCATGAATATCTTCAGTATTCTGCAAATTTCATGTTTTGGTTAGGAAAGCAGAAAAGAGCACATGGGATGGCTTAGCAGCTAAGAGGAGAACCGCTGATACTCATTTGGGTATGCAAACCGTTATTCTGAGTCATTGCATGGCTTGCCAGCTACTTGTCAAGCGGAAAATCTGGTGGCACAAAGGACTAGCCAATTAAACAAAGTGACTTTTGTGGATTTTCTATATTTTAAAGTGTGTATTGTTCAAAGAAGGTTTTGTATTTTCAGAGAGAGACTGTTTGAAATCATGGAGCAGATTTCATGCAGTCCCCAGGAAGGTGCCAGTCTGTATCACTGCAGGTGAAGTTGCTCAGCTTAGACCTTCTCACAGGACATTCTTCTGCTACCTTTTCAGTGAGATCACTTAAGAACCAGTTCTGTTCTCATTAGACACGTGCAAACCCTTCCCAAGTCTGTGGTGGTCTGTCTAGTTTTCATAATGCAAAATCAGTCCCTTCACGTCACGTGAGTTTTTTAGTGTCTTTCCAAAACAGCTAGGACTTTGTTGCAGTGAATTAGACCAAGGAAGCAGGATGAAGAGTAGGAGGGGTGGGTGTCTGCAGGGGAAGGCTGGGCCTGGATGTGCCTGGGAAAGCCGAGCCAGGCCTGTGGAGATGGCACCGAGGAAGCCGCAGGCTCCACCGGTTCCGTCAGCGTGGAGGAACCAGTGCCCACGTCCGCCCAGGCCACCTGGGCGCCGGAGGGACGGTGGAGCGGCACGCCGTTCGAGTTGCGGCCACGCTGCTGGCCTGCCACAGCGACGGCGCGTGAGGGAGGGTTGCGGTGCGTGGCCAGCGCTGCCTGGCAGCACTGCGGGCGNGCTGCGGCAGCGGTGGGGCCTGCCTTGTGCTGTTCACCTTTGGGTCAGCTGGGCACGATTTTGGGGCCGGACGGTCTGTGATGGGCATGCGGGGGTGCAAGTGTGTCCGATGTCCCCAGGGCAAACAACAGGTAGGGTGGTGGGGCTGCTGGCGCAGGTCCCCTGTACCCTGGTCTGCTGGGAGATTTAATTTGTTTCTCTTCTCAGCTTGTTTGGAGATGAGTCACCCGGTTTCAGAAACGTAAGCGAGGGTTGCCTGAGGAACTGAAATGCACTTTGTTTGTTTTCAAAGGCACTCAGCAGGGTGAGGGTGAGCAGCAAAGGAGGAAGATGCTTTGAGTCACCGTGGTCCCTGCATTACTCAGCCTGCTTTAGGCACTGAGCTGTTGCCATCCCTGAGGTACAGCTCAGTTTGCCCAGGAAAAATGGGAGACCTTTCCTCCCAACATACGTTGCTTTTTTTTCCTTTTCTTTTTTTTTCTTCTTTTTTTGTCTTTTCTCTCTCTTCTCTTGTCCCTTCCCTTCCCTTCCCTTCTCTTGTCCCTTCCCTTCCCTTCTCTTGTCCCTTCCCTTCCCTTCCCTTCTCTTGTCCTTTCCCTTCCCTTCTCTTGTCCCTTCCCTTCCCTTCTCTTGTCCCTTCCCTTCTCCTGTCCTTTCCCTTCCCTTCTCTTGTCCCTTCCCTTCCCTTCTCTTGTCCCTTCTCTTCCCTTCTCTTGTCCCTTCCCTTCTCTTGTCCCTTCCCTTCCCAAAGCATTTTCAGTACTTCTTTAAAAGTGGAAATTACTGTTTTCCTGCCTGCTATATCACCCATGTCACCTGCAAATTCTGGATTTTATCTAACTTTTCATAGACTAGAATTTTGGTATTTGGGGAACAAAAGTTTTGGTGTGCCGATAGTCTTATCTTTTAGGGTTGACATAAAAACCCACTCCTAAAGCCAGGAATCGTGTACCATTTAACTGCAGAAGCCCGTGCACGTGGTCCAGGAAGCCAAGCCGCAGGGCTGGGAGGCAGTGTTACGTGTCTCCCAATCAGGAAATGCCTTCGGTGCACTTGTGTCTTTTCTTGTCACCTCTATTTTTGGAGCATAGGCAGGAGGAGTCTTGATTGTACAGTTTTACGTGGAGCTTAATTGTGCATCTTGTGCTTGGCCAAGAGGTGAGCTTAGGCTGCTCCAGCTGGCAGGGCTGGTAGAAGGGGCAGAGCCCCCTGCATCGCCTTGGAGATGCTCCAATTTTGACAAAAATAAGTGGTGCAGCCTGGGGCCATGGCAGCTTTTGCTTTTTAGACTAGTCCTTGTCTTTAATAAGCGCAAGATAAACAATGAGATCAGAACCCAAAGTGCATCAGGCAGGCACAGGTCTGCCGGGCTGCGGGGGCAAGCACGTCCAAGCTTTGGCTGGTGAACAGTCGGTGTCACCTGGTGGTGGTGGAACTGCAACCTGACAGTGTCCCCCAGGCACACACCTGTAGCTACTGCTGCCAGCCCAGTCCTGGGAAAATTCTGTTTTGGTGGAAATTTGTGATTTCATTTTTCTTTACATCTGTGAGATAATATGGAGAGAAAATTCCCACAGGATGGAAAATCATTCTGCACTTGGCATAGCTATCTGCCTGTGTGTTTTTTGTTTTTTTTTTTAAAAAAAGGGAAAATATGTTCCAGGCTTGCTTGATTTTTCCCCATTTCATTTCCATACAGGTACTTGCTTTTCCTTTTGTCTCACCTGACTTTGCTGGACACCTACACTAGCTGGTTATTACTGGGAGGTGGTGAGATGTGCACCACAGGTCATCGGGTGAGCAGCAGGAGGCATCTGCACCACTCCTTGCTGAAGTGCTTCCACTGCGATGTCAAGGGTGAGCCCTGCATGCTCCCATGGGGGAATTCTGGGGCAGGATCAGGCATGCTACTTGTATTTAATGATGTCTAAGGGTCAGCCAAGCAGGACCTCCTTGCACGAGGGGCTGTGCATGGGGCTCCTGCTCCACAGAGTTCATCCCGGGGGGCTCCTGCCCACCAGTGCTGCATGGCCTTCCCAAGCCCCAACATTTTTTGCTGTGCTTGTGAGCACTTTCCCGAGCACCTCAATCATCAGCAGGCTGCATCAGCTTGTCTGGTCCATCACGGTCACTTCAGTGTGTCTAAACACCCCGAGGACCGGGCACATCTTGTGAGTGCGTCTCATGGTTCCCAAGGATGTGCCCATCTGTCTCCGAGCTGCTTGTGAGTGAACCTTTTGCTTCTGGACTCAGTTTTAGTCACCAGACTTGTGAAGGTGAAGTACTCTAGCAAGCAGCTAGGAGGTGAATCAGGTGTGCTTGGGTATGCAAAATTAGACAACTTGGGTCTTCAAGTCATTTTTTTACTTCCTTTTCAGCCCTGAACGTTTCTGAAGACTGTTAAAGCAACATAGCATTTTTCAATAGCACACAGTATCCTATTTGGTATCATTTTTAATGAGTATTTCACCTTGCTCCTGAAATTATTGGGAATTTTGCTTGAAAAAAGAAGGCAAAATGAGGCATCACAAGATTAAAAAAGAAAAAAAAAAGAGATCTCTACCGAATGGTCAGTCCAGGTACAGTGAAATGTGTGTGCACACATGTTCTCCTGGCTGTCCGTTTGGGCACAGAGGAGCCCCTAGAAGGATGGGGATGGATGTACCTGCTGGTGCTGCACAGGGAGCAGCCAGTGGCTCTCCCATGCTGACTCCGTGACCGGGCGCCTGCTGACCCACGGCAGCACAGGGAGTGAAAGTGAAGGCAGCTCCTCCGCATGAGCTGACACAGCAAAGGGCTGGGCAAAGCAGTGGGAGGAAAATTAACCTACTGTGTCAGAAATGTGATTCAAATCAACTGTGCAAAAATTAAAAAACAAAACAAAACAAAAACACCAAAAAACCCATGTGCTAGGAGTTAAATTTTACTTGTCTTTGAGTTTGAATGGCCTATCCCACCATGCTCATGGTTTTATTTACCCTGAGTTTCTGCCCAGATCCTGATGTGATTTATAGTGCTCTATAGTCCAGAAATGGACTTGTTTTCAGCATGAGAGGAGACACGGGTTTCTTTTTTTTTTTAATGATACTCATATTAAGAACTCATACTGCTTCTTTCACAATCTCTTACCTACAAGCTTTTATGTTTTCTGTGTGTGAATGCTCACAGCTGCAGCCGGACACCCGTACGTGCACCTCCTCCGCAGCCACCGATAGAAGCAGAGCAATCACAAAAGGCATGCAGACCAGCTCTGGATTGAAATGGTGCGACAGCTCCTGCCAGACCGCACTGAGCTTCCACAGGGTTAGCAGCAACCAGAGCTCGCCCCAGGGCAGCGCCGCGCTGCTGCGCCCCTGCCTGCCTCGCCCGGGAGCCGGGTGCCCGAGGTCGGCTGCCACGGCATTGTAGCTGTGCAAAAGAAGTCTCTGCTGAGAAAACGGAATGCCTCCTGTGAATTTGTATTGCTTCTCTGTTTTCAGAGTCAAAACCTGCTTTCCCCCCAGCCCCTCGAATATTCAAATGCCAGATAGGTTTAGTTGTGAGGAACTCAGTTCCTTTGTAAAGTTATTTTCCCTGATATTTGTCCAGCTGTCTCAACTGAAAATCAAAGCATGTTTCAGGTGAGTCCCATCAAGATGTGCAACCCACCACGCCAGCTGGTGTTGGCCACCAGCAGCGGGCGGGGACAGAGGGTTCCCCTTGGCTGAGAGCAGCCCCACAGCCCTTGGCCGGGGCAGGGAGGGGGTGCTGGGGGCTGGCGCGGCCAGCGGAGCAACGCGGGCGTCCCTGGCCCACCCTGGCTTCCAGTTCTCCTTTTGAACCACTTCCCTGCTGCCAAAGGGAAGCCGAGACAGACACTCTGCTCTGTGTTTCCTCTGTCTGTAACACTCAAGGAGCAAGTAACCTGCCTGAAAGTTATCGAAGCCTGAAGGGTATTAAAAACCAAACTGAAATGAACAGCAGGTTGGAGGATAACTGGAGAGAAAAAAAAAAAGAGCCCCAGATTCCACAACAGTCACGAGTCCTCCCAGATGTGTTTGCTGCTGAGACAAAAACCCTTCGAAGAGAGGAACTCTGTGCAAAACTCGATTTTAAAGCTAGCGCACCACGCTCCGGCTGGGGCAGGCGTGGCCGAGGTGCCGGTTCCACCTTGCTCCGGGGCGGATTGCTGGCACTGCCCCACGCGGACACCCTGCTGAGCCATCGTCACGCGGGGTGCCAACGCGGGGTGCAGTTGTTGTCCCCCGTTTGGCTCAGTGCGCAGGGCCTCGCAGGCAGAGCGTTTCTGCCCATCGGTTCACCTGCGCACAGCTCCCGTGGTTTTCCCTCGGCCCCCAGCCAGCACCATAACAGCCAGCAAGGAGCGGTGGCAAGGGGAACTTCTGGCGGCACCAATCCTGGCTCCGTGCTGGTCCCTTGGTCTGCTGGGGCAGCGCCTAACGTCCCTGTCCTCCATCCCTGTACCTATGTTGCTGTTTGCTCACAAACGTAGTTTGCTAGGTGAGTCATCGCTCCTTACCGAAGCTCGAGTGCTCTGCTAATGACATTGCAGAGCAAGGGCAGAGCAATGGTTTCAGCTTCTACTTTCAGGCTGCGGCCTTTGGTTCTTGCTTCCCTCTCTGTGGCTGGAAAGTCACAAGCTGACACCGCTGTCCAAAGAAAGCATTATTTTCCTGTCTTTGCCAAAAGGTAATTTGAGCGAAGCAAGGGATGCTGAGCAAAGCAAAAGAATGAACAGGCTGAATTCAGGCAAGTGTCTAAAGCAAACAGTTCTTTAAGGACAAATTATTGCAGAAAGTAGAAACTGTTCAGTGAGAATTGTTACTGGGTGCAGGACTGGAAAAATTAAGCAGATTTCTGTAGTTGCCAAGCCTAATTCTTAACTGTCTTACGAGCACAAAACACACCGAGCAGCCCTGGTGATCTGCAAGAAGAGATTTATGTAATGTGCACCTAAACCACAAGTCACATGGCCTGCTTTCCGTTTTCATACTTTCTGATTGCTCAGAGAAGCGAGTGTATCTGAGCTTCCTCAGTCATGCCGGAGTGTTTAGCAAGGCCTCTTTAAACGCCCTTCCACCGGCATGTCTTTGAGGAGGCTCATTCAGCAAAACCATAATGCCGGCGTGGTGGGCTTCGGCGTGGGGCCGGCTTGCGCGTCCGGCGGGGAGCCGGAGCAGGGGCTGCAAATGGACGGCAGGCGGCTCCAGCACCTGGCCAGCACGGTGGGGACGCTGCCGCGGGGCCGCAAGCAGGTAGGGGCACCTCCCGGCCCTCGCGGTGCTCTGCCGCGGTCCCCAGGGTTTGCTGTGCCGCAGCCCGTGCTAGGAGGGTCGCCATGGGCTGAGTGGGATTTTTGGGTCATAATGAAATCTTTCCGTCTTGCGGGGTGCTCCTGAGAGGAGATGGCGGGAGGATGCTGCTGCGGGCACTCGGGGGCCAGGAGAGCTTCTGCAGCTGGGAGCCTGTCCGGACTGCCTTTCTTCTCCTTTTGCAGCTGTGCTGCGAGGCGCAGAGGCTCCTGCTGCCGGGTGTTCCCTTAAATTTGGGTTTGCTTCAGCGTGGTGGCCTGTCTGGGCTTTCCTTTGTTCTGCATCTCTGGCAGGAGGCATGTATCATGGGTTGTTTCCTTCCAAACTTTGGAGTATTTTGCTACAACTAATGTAGCTACTTTGGTGTCTGTTTCGTTGTGCTTTTCATGCAGAACAGTAAATTTCTGTTGTTTGCAAGTGGAGTCCAGCAAAACTCTCTTCTGCTGCTGCTGTAAATTGCCAGCTGAGCAATTCCAGCTTGTCTATTTGTCTAGTGTGAATAAGCTTAAATAGAAAGTGCCTGAAACACATTATAATCTCAAAGTATTATCAGCAAACTGGTACATAACGTCTGTGCGCTTAAGGCTTTGATTTGTGCAGTAACAGAAAAGCACCCCATCCTTTTCTTTGTACAAGCCTGGGAAGAAAAAGGAAAGCCAGAACCAGACAAATGCTGAGAATGCTGTCGCTGTGTTGGTTCTGCCACCACCAGTGGTGATAGAGGAGCACTTTGCGTGGCGTTTGTTCCTGATGCAGAGATAAACAAACGATAATGGCCATGACGTGACTGTATGCATTAAAGATAAATTACAACATGTATGTCAGGCATGGGAACCACTCTGCACAGAGACCTTGCCTAATCCACACGTGCTGCTGGGGCCGAGCAGCCCAGATTTACACTTTTGGTTAACTCTTTCACCTTATGCACCGTTTATTATTACATTTCACCTCTCCCTCCTCCCCTTTTCTCTCTCCAACTAAATGCATGTTTATAAAATGGAGTTTTCCTAGGTGGTAACACAGAGGCATGACTTTATACCGTTGAACCCTGGGACGTTTTATTATATTGTCTAAACTCTGCAAACATTTAGTGATAATGTAATTCCTTATTTGTGGTTCACTTTTATGGGAAGAATTGATGTTTAGTGCTGGTTCAGGCTTTTTTTTCAGTCCTGTTCAGGCATGGGTCTGCCTTGCCTGAAGCAGGAATGGCAGGTGCTTGTTGCCATGGCCATGCATCAGCTTGGAAATGCTATGTGGCTACCACTAGAAACTGCTGAGAGAGCTCCCTGTAGTTTTCTTGGTGCGAGTGTGCTTTCTGTCTTTTCTGATAGGTGTTAAGTTTATAAATGCCCACAGATTTTTAGGGGAAAGGTATGAAAGAAAGGTGAGGTCTTAGCATAACAGAAATGTGATTTGGACGCCATATAGGTAATAGTTACAGTTTTAATGGAAATGATGGCAATCCCTGGCTTTTGTAGTCCTGGAGCTTCACTGTTTATAGTTTTGAATGCTAAAATGCAATGGGAGGTCCATCTCCGATGCCCTGTTGAATGCAGGGTTTCTCTTTAGTGGTTGTGCCTCTTGTTCTTCCCCTGTCCTTCTACTGTCCTGAGAAGTTACAATAATTTTTTCAAATTAAGTTTGAACTGGCACTGCAGTACTGTCTCCCAGTGAGGATGCCTTGATGTTTTCTGGAGGAGAACAACTGAAACAATATTATGATGTTCTAAGGGTACATGTGTTGGTTTTTTTTTTTTTTTTTGCTCTGTAGTGTTAGTACTTCAGTAGTGCTCAGTTTTGTATTTAAGAAGTTTGGAAAGATGCAAGAGCTGATACATACCCAGTTTTCCAGGGGTTAATTTCCAACATAATAAAAATACACACGAATTCCTTCAACAATGGCCTCATGCAGGTGAGTGCCATGCTTTGCACAAGAACATGCCGCAGTCGCTCCCTTTGCTGCTGGCTGCCCACCTGTGCCTCGCCGAGCTTGCCACCGGCGTGGAAAAGGGCTCCGAGAGTGACGCTGAGTGCTCTTGCAGCCCTGCACTTGGCTCTTCCTGATGCTCTGAATGTTTACGCTTGCATTTGAGTGGTGGCAGTTTTCTATTTTAAAGTGAAATCTTTTATGCCAAGTTGCGCCCTGTTTGTTCATGGTTTCGTTGTGCCGTATCTGTTTCTGTTTCAGGAAGCCTCCAGCTGGCCGTGCAAAGTGGGGAGATGCTTCTCACACCCCTGGTGCTCTCGCGGGGCAGGGCAGCGGCCCCTGGGCTCCCGAGTCGTGGGACGGCAGCGCCGGCTGCCCGGGGACGCCCCGAGCCCTGCCCGCGGTGACCGGCACAAGCTCAGCATGGCCCTCGGCTCCGCGCCCTGCGCCTCCTCTAAAGCATCCGTTTTAGAGAGCACCTCAAGGCACTGTGAACCTACTGACCCTTTTCCTCTCCCATTTCTGGTTCCAGCTCGCGTTGACCAGATCCAGCTCCTTGGGCGACTCATCCAGGCCGCAGAGGTATGAAGATCTCCTTCTGTAACAACCGCCGTTACTCGCACACGCTGCGTGACGCGTGTGCCCGGGCCGCCCGGCAGCCCACGGGGTGCCGGGCCGGGCAGGGCGCAGGCTGCCGGTACCCGGGCCCGGCAGGCACGGCCGGGAGCGAGGTTTAGCCTGGGGAAGCAGACGGCACCACGACTGCGGCCGGGAGCGAAGGCGCGCTGATATCCCTGCCCACACGGAGAGGGGCAGCCACGGGGACTGGCTCGCTCCTGTTAGAAATGGAGTGCACCCTGGGGTTTATGTGTAACTCTGAGTAATTTTCTTACAGACACCTTGTTGCTATATTCAAAGACGACAAAGAGACGTTTGGGTTTGAAATCCAGGTAAGATTTAAATGACAAGTCTGTTCATTTAAAAATAAAATATGGTACAAACTCTTAAGCGTCGCGTCCTCCGAATTATGTTAAGACAGCATTGGGCAGAGAAAGATACCTGTCAGTTCATCATGGAATTGGAAGTGCTTACAGTAGCGATACAGAGATGGGATGTGTTTCTGAGGGTTTTTTCATAGCAAAGGTCACGGATGAGAGTTTCTGACCTCTTGCAAGTCAGAGTGCTGAGCATAGGAGAAATATGAAGTGTGCAATGTCAACACCTTCTTTCCTCCCTAGGTGCATATTTTTTCAGAGAATTTCATATGGAAATATTTTTATATAAAAAGAGAGAGATCAAAAAACTCTTTTTCTAAAAAAATACCTTGTGCTTGCTGCACAAGGTACTGTGGTTACTGCCTCAGGGCACAGCTGTGGGTGTGAAATAAACCACATGGGAACATCTGCAGAGCATATGAACAATGCATTCTGAAGCACCCTCAAGGAAGCATTAGGCATTTCAGCCAAGCTACAAGCCTCTTCTGTGAGAACAGGAGCTGTTCTGTCCCAGCAGTGCACAAGAACACCTCCCACGCTGCCCCTTTGGTGTCATTTACTGCCGCTGCAGTGCTTCTTCAGAGCACTTGCCTGTATCTATGCACAAAGGGAAAATACTAACTTCAGTGAAATGAGTGCATTAGAAAAAACCTAACTCTTTCGGATTTGATTCTGGGACTAATGAATGTGGAAGTGTTCAGCTCAGGAACAGTAGAGAGCTTTCAGAAGTTAAGATAATTGAGTCAATTACTGGGCTTTTGTATAAATTGTCAAGGCAGATTTTCATTATGTGTGACATTCTGATTAAAAATAATTGTTCTTAGCATGTTTCTTCCTGAACGTACATTCAGTGTCGAGCATTTCACTAGAATGTCCAGGCTATGAAAAGACAGCATCTGCCTGGTACCAAGGATAATCAATTATTTAGAAGTTGCGGTTCCGTTACTATAATTTAAATTTAGGCAAACCAGAATAAGATGATGTGAAACTCTAGGTCCACCATCTGCAGGGAGTTTATGAGAATTACAGTGATGGCTGAGTGCCAGAGTTTCTTGCGTGTTGCTGCTTCTACTAGTACTTCCCACTCGTGAACTGGAGTCTGGAGGCGAGATGGATGCAGTGTGACTCTATATGTCCCTAGATGTTTGCAGACCAGGTGCTCTGAGTCGCACGTCTCTCCCCACACTGCAGCCACCTAAAACCTAGGTATCCACTCCAAAATAATGGCCCAGTCTTCTTCCATAACCCGTGAAGAGAGGAAGGTTTATGGAGAGGGAAGCCCATCCTCCTGGTCAGAAATGGTAGTGCTGGGGCCATCAGTCACATGCTGGAGATGTCTGCCTCTCCTGGTGGCTGTGGTGGGGACGCCAAGCTGGTGACCAGACATGTCCTTCCAGGTGGCTTCAGTTAGGCATGATAAATCCCATCCTCCTTGTCTGACTCATATCACTGAAGCTGGCCCAAACTTTCATGTTGTAGGTGAGACCTACTGCTTTGAAGTAGGTCCAAAAAAAAAAAAAAAAAAAAAAAGCCACCAAAAAGGCAAGGATGACCTGCTCTCTTTCTTGAACGCGCAGTGGTATGTCTTTCAAAATCCTCATGTTTCTCTTAGTGTTCTTAGCTTAGCTGAAAGTTTCACTGTTGGTCTAAGGCTGAAATCACTACGTTGGTATGATTTGGCCTGATAAATTCTGAACACATCCCAGTCGTCATCCCTATTTGTTCCAGGTTGACTGAGAAATTTGGGAATCTAACATGACTCCTTAAATGTAGGGTAGTTTTGACTGTCATTAGTTTTCAGGAACTTCAGCTTCAGTCTTAAATTTTGGTAGAGGATGTGGCTGAATACTGATATTTGCATGTAACCAAAAAGACATTTCCTGTCATTGCAAGATCTCCTCATGTTGCATCTCCTAGTTTAGTGTTTTTCTAATAAATGTCAGAGCTGATACTCAGATGACAGATTTTACTTAGAGTTATTTAAAGTACATTTAAATGTATAAGTCAAGAATATAAAGCACTTTTTAGAGGGAAGCAGGGACATGTGTAGATAATGAGCTTAAGAGACCAAAAGAGCAAAAGTAGGTTAAACTCTTCAGTTGTCATTGTTAACTGATCTTTCTGGCAACACCTGATGGCTTAATGCAGCATTCACAATGAGTAGGAGTCAATCATCTGAAAAGCCTAAGTCATGCTCTACCACGTCGTGACTGGGAACATGAAATATCCTCCCAGTCGTAGTATGAACCAGAAAGCCATTTGCATCCATGCTAATAGATGTTGTTGACTGAAGTTACTGAGTTTTTGATAATGAATAACCAACTTGCTTTAAAGATAGATTTTGCAAAATCGATGCACATGCATCTGTCAGGTGTCTGCCGTTCTCTATCATAAGAAGGCTATTTCTAATTGTTAGGTTATAACATTTTAGTGTTCACACCTTTACGGTAACATAACCCGCTCAACACTGCCTTCTCATTTTAAAAAGATGTAAAAAGACTATGAAAACAAATTAGGCTGTATCACAGCATTTTACATATTAAATTGTTGTCATGGCTTTAGTATCAGTAACACTGTTGCTTTGATACTTACAGACTATTAGATTTCCAAACCAGATCGATTACTCCCTGGAAGTATGCACTTGTGTCTGCAAAATTCAAGAAGAAAGTCCTGCCCATTTTTCTGGCCTTCAAATTGGTAACTGTTTGTGTTTTTTTCCTGCTGTGAGTGGCCCTATCTTGTTTTTCTTCCCATTAGTTTCATTTCGGAGAATGTGGAAGGGATACGTATGCTGAAGATGCTCATTTTAGCCTCTGTTTGTCTCTAACAGGTGATATCCTTGCCACTATCAATGGAGTGAACACTGACGGTTTTAGTCACAAGCAAATAGTAGACTTGATAAAGTCTTCAGGGAACTATTTAAGGTAGGCATCTGTCCTTCAGAGTGTTTTTAGTTTAATAGTCTGTCCCACTGGAAGCCAGGAAACCTTCTTGTGCTAACCATCAGCCCTACACTGTCTCAGACACATAGGACTGTAATGTGCGTGTTCCTTGCCCACACCGTGTGTTTGCTCATCTTGCACCACCACCACCACCGCTGAAGTCAGCCTCTGAGGAGAGGTGATGGCACGTGGGGCCTCTCCTGTTCCGCGTGCATCCCCTCTTCGAGGACACGGCGGCACCACGTGCTGCTGTGGGATGTCCGCCTCCCTGCGCCGGTACCCAAAGCGCCTGTTCTTTCCAGGCTGGAGACCGTCAACGGGGCCATGTTCCTGAGGAAGATGGAGCTCGAGACCAAGCTGCAGCTGCTGAAGGTAAGGTGGTGAACCACTGCTCTGCTGTCGAACGCAGAGGGGTGTTGTGGGTCTGCTGTGCGTGGGGGTGGCTGGGCAGCCTGGCAGGGGGCAGGCACCCGTGTGTCCCCAGCGCTGGCCCCGCCGGCCGCAGGGCCTCCGAGGGTGATGCTGCAGCTGCGAGGTCCCACTGGCGTGCGCGGGGACAATGACAACACCGCATGGACTGAGCGCGCTGCGGCATCGCCAAGAGTGTGTGGTGCTGGGGGACCGCGCTGGCCATGGCACCAGGGCGCTGGCTAAGGCTGTCGTCTGTTAACCAGACAGAGCTGCCATAAAGAAAAAATCTCAGTGCCAAAACCTTCCTCACAGGAGCACGATACTTCAAAAAAGGGCATTAATCTGGCTAGAATAAACCTTATGCCAAATAGTTTAGGCTTGCTAGAGCCGAGCAGCAGGTACAGAATTTGCCATCTGTGTCATTGCCCATAAATACCTGTCCTGCCAGGGTGGGTATTTCATTGTTAGTATTTAGCATGCTTAAGTCAACGTTTATTTGATCTGGCTGGCACTACATTTATGAGAATATAGCACAGGACATTGTAGCTTGCTGCATGACATTTACAACGTAGATAACGTAATGGGTACGTGGGGGCTATACAACAAGGAAGGATAAGGCCCCTTCCAACCCACCCAGGCTGTGACTTGGTGAACACTGAGGACAACGCCTGTACGAGCAGCAGCCGAGTCGCGGTCACTTCAGTCTAGAAGATGGGGTGAGCTGAGCAGTGTGGGGAGACCTGGTCTTGGCTTTCCCTCAGTACTCGTTAAACTCAGCTGGGCTATGGAGGATGCTTCTGGAAATATCTGGGATGGTTTCAGGTGTTACTGCCCCGCAGCTGGCTGTTATTTTCTCTCTGAAGGAGGTAAAATTAGCTGGTGGGCTATGGGATGCTCTCAGCTATGGGGGGCAAAGAACAGCTGGGAATACTGAAGCCTTCTGGTGGTCTGGACCACCAGGAGGTTGGGTCACCTGTGTTAGCCCAGAGGGTTGCTCGAGCCGCAGCAGGAGTCGTGCAGGAGGCATGCGGGGGCTCCCAGCTGCAGGATGCGGGGCAGGATGCAGGGGGCAGGCGCCGTGCTGGTCAAAGCGCTGGCCGAAGCAGAGGCACTGCTCCGGTGCCGGCAGCGGTGCAAGCTCCACTTTGCGCTGCAACACTCCTGGTCCTGCTCAGCCTGGCGGCCGCCGGCACCTGGCTGCTGCCACCGGCTTGCTGGTCCCAGCCCGGCTGCCTTCTGGGTGCTGCGAGAAGCCACTTGGGCTGCTCCCTTAGACAGCTTCACGAAATAACAGGTACAGTCACAAGAAGCAGGCCGCCCCCGCATACCCTGTTCCAGAGAATTTATAAAACCAAAATCTGCTGTGAAATGCTCTGTTTTCAGTTTTTAGATAACCGTTGTTTCCCAGAAGTGCCAAATCTCTGCAACGAGAGTTGTTACAGTGTAAAATTTGGGTGTGGGCCAGGCCCTGCGCCATCAGGAGAGTGGCTGCAGTGGAAAGAACCTTATTTTGCTTAAAATGGTATCGATGTCTCAGCGGGGGATGTGCTCAGCAGCTGGAAGCCCTGTAACCACAGCTGGGGAGCAGCGTGCTCGCCGGTGCCGAGCCGCGGGGCTGGGCCATTCCACCAGCATGCCCGGCGCTCGGCCGCGCCACGCAGCAGAGCAGCGCGTGAAGGTGCTCGGTAGCTGGGTCGAACGGGCACCCTGGCAGCAGCGAGTGGGTACGTGCTCCATGTGCTGGTTATTCAGAAAGTCCAGCTGCTAATGAGGTCTAATTAGATGAGAGAAACCATCACTGGGAGATGGTTGCTGCTTTGGTTAGGTCCCAAGGGGATGAAGAATATCTTTGGACAACTCCCCGACATCTCTTGCTTACGATTTTGTAGGTTTAGTTGAATTATAAGCTTCTAAAATCTAGTTTATTCACCACTGTGTAGGGATCATAAGAGCAAGCCTCTCCAGCCTGACTTCTGCCTTCACCTGCCCCGAGTGCGGCACAGCACCGCCGGTGACGTGCGCGGTTCCGGCCGCGGGGGCTGCGGCCGTGCTGCAAACCCCGGCACCGCGTGGAGCTGGGGCGGCCACAGCCGCTGCCGCTGCCACTGCCGCACAGGGCTGCGGTGGCACTGGGCGCGCTGCGCTGGGGCGGTGCGGGCACCGACAGCTCTGCTCTCCCACGGTGGTCACCCAGAAGCGGGCTGGAGAGCAGAGCGGTGTCTCAGGCCCTCCTTGAACGCGGTCGTTGCTCCCATGTTGCAGGTGAGGCTGTTTTAGTGCTGTGTGAGTGGCGCTTGTGGGAATGCTGGAGCTACCCCTGTGTCTCTGGTTTGGCAAAGGCGATCCTGCTGACCCGTGCCCTTAGACTCAGTGCCCCAGCTATCTACGGCACGATGTCCAAATCTGCTAGTAAGTGATTCACTCAGAAGAACAGATAGGAAAAGGTTTATGTTCCAGTGCTCCTGTGCTGTTTGGTACTGAGTGAGCCCCAGGAAAAAGCTCCACGTCATCCCCCCGCCCTGCTGGGTGGGCTGCTGCTCACCTGCGCTCCAGTGCCAGGGCCTTGCTGTTGTGCTGGTGCTTTACCCCCGGAGCCGCTGTGTACTTGATTGGTTTTTCTGAAATGTGGAACAGAGGAAAAAATGTGCAGGGAATAAGATTGCCCATGCAAGCTTAGCCTGGGCAGTTTGTGTGTATGAATATGTGACTTGCCAGTGTGCCTAGCTGCGTGTTTGAGGGGCAGCGACTTCACGCAGGTTACTGGGGAAGCACCTACTGCAGCTCTCTCCAGGCAGAGGTTCACCTGGTTGTTTTTGAATCAATTATGCAGCATTTTATTTGTTATATCAAAAGTTGACCTGCAACAGAGAAAAAAAAAAAGAAATGTTGCTCATCATTAGGCTGGTATGTCAGCGCTTGCAGGCTGTAAGGACAATCAGGGTGATGTGTTCCTAACTGCGAGATCAGGGCATCGCTGACCGTGACATCCCTGCGTTGCTGGCAGACCCAGGAGCAAGGGGCACGTGGCCCTACTGGCAGCTGTTGGCTCTGCGGCTGTGGGCAGGTTTCTGAAAGAGGTCAGCTGTGCCACTTTCCTGGGAAAATTGTTTCTCTAGGTTTGCTGTCTGAATGCACGTTGCGTGCTCTCCAGATTTCAGCCTTCTACTTTTGCAAATCTCACACGTAAAGCACCTCAGCAAAAGCGCTCAGAGAATGAGTGCAGTTGTGCTTTCTGGAGGAAGTTTGCTAAACTCCAGGAAAACTGTCGTCATGCTGGTAAAAAGAGGGCACACAACTACTTCTTGTAGGTTAAGTGTACTGTCCGAGAACCCTGTCTTCTTTAAAAAAGTGTTTTATACCTTTGTGAAAGTATGTGAAAGACAAATAGCCCTCCTTATCCTTCACAGCAAACTCTGCAGCAGAAATGGGTGGAGTTCCGCTCTTTGCACTTACGAGAACTGCACTTGCTGCATGGTAAGTCTTCTTTTCCGGGTCGGAAACCACAGCACTGCTGAGACCTTCTGCAGAAACTCAGGCTGATCAGTAACAAGCATTCCTTTAACCTGATTTTCATTTGCTTTCTTTTCCCCTGTTAATTAGGGCATGGGGCTGGCCCACGGGAAAGCTTTTTTTCAGTGTCTAATGAAGTCGGATGCTGTTTGGCTAATGCAGGCTAAAGGCCCTTTTGCATGAGTTCATGTGGGTTGCAAAGTTCCTGTTCCATTCTCTTTTTTTGAACTTGAAAACAAACAAACAAAGCCCTCCCCTTATTTATGGGTTGCCCAGGGAGCAACTTTGGTTCTGCATTTTGGGGCAAGGCAGTGGCAGAGAGCCCCGCACAGCTGGGAAAAGTGGGGTGAGAAGAGATGCTGGGTGCGATATTCCCCTGTCCCATCGTGGCGCTGAAAGGCCCCAGCACCCCTCAGCCTGCCCCGCTGGAGGGGCGGGTGGTGGGGAAGGATGAAACCCGTGTGAGACACAGCTGATGGCCTCAGCTGAGCAAAGGGACAGGAATGGCCAGGCTGACCTCCCTGCAGAGCTGTTTTGAGATGGCTGCTGCGGAGCCCGAGTCTGTCTCTGCTTGCACAGGCTTCCAGCTCTCCAGCCGTGAGCAGACACTGTTGAGTGATGTTCCTCCTTTCTGCTTCCAGGGGAGGTGAACGACAACGCTCTGCTGGGCACGCTGGAGCTGGAAGAGGCCAACTTATTTGGTGACTGCAGCACGCCGGGACCAGTCTCTCCGATCAAGCCTCGCTTCTCCAGCGAGAGCAGCTCCCGAAGCTGGCTGAGCTCCATGACCGTGGACAGTGAGGACAGCTTCTACCAGAGCAGCGCCTTCGATGATTCTGCTGCAGAGAGCCTGAGCCGCCAGTCCAGCGTGGATGATGAGTGCTTCTTCCCCAGGGACGGTGACGGCACAGCCGGGAGGTCCTCCCTGCGGAGGAACCGCAGCATCAGTGTGGCCAGCAGCGGGTCCATGTCCCCACTCTGGGAGGGAGGCGGCTGCTCGAATAGCTTTGGGACACTCCCGCGGAAGAGCAGGAGATCGAGCGTACGAAAGCATCTTTTGAAATTCATTCCAGGCCTTCACCGGCCATTGGAAGAGGAAGAAAGTCGGGTCTGACGCCGCAGGTGCTGTCCTCGATGTCTGGGGCTCTGCATGGGAGCCTGCAGTGGGGCCAGGGACTGCGCGCAGCAGCTCACCTGGAGGCTTGCAGCAGGCGAAACTCAAGGTTGCGCTTGTTCCGCTCCTCACATAGCCTTACAGTGGGACTGATGATATTTAAAATGCTCTGGTTTTTTTAATTATTTTAATTTTAATTTTTAATCAGAGTGCACTGTGGACTTCTTCATTAACATGAAAAATGATTAACTCTGAGATGTGAAGAACCTTTGCAGAACTTCCTCAGCATACTTTAGTGTTAATAATGGTTTTTAATTGAATGCAAGATTTATAGCTATTTATTTCCTATTACTGAACTCAGAGTTTTCAAAGGTCTTTAATAAAGCAAGTGCTTCTACTAAAGCCAGTGAGAAAGTCCTGTTAGAAACGGGACGGAGCCTGAAGCTTATGGCAGAGGTGGACCCCAATGGGTGATGTTTTGAGATGAAGGGCAGTGATCGCATGTGGTGTGTGGCAGGTGACTGGTAGGGCTGCGTGGGAGCACTCCAGGAGCTTGCTGTTGAAGCCCTCGGTGGGTGTATGGCCACCAGGACACGCCGGTGACTTCCCCACAGAGCTGCGTGCTCCGGCTGTCTCTGCTGCGCGTGCCCACACCCCGGGATGCTACTGCTGCTCGGGGACGTGCATGCTCGGTGCTGTGTCAGCAGGAACGGCGGTCTGTACGCTCTGCTCTCCAGCCTGTGAGTGGAGATCGGCTTCCCTGACCCGCCATGCCGAGAGCGCTGTAAGGCAGAGTCATGGAGCTGGCTCTGCACTGTCATCGCCTGCCCAGCTCACAGTCTAAACCCTGTAACAGCCCATGCTTCCCGCTTCACCAGCTGTCATTTGACCAGCTGACACCTCGCAGGTAGCTGATGTCCCACGTCCTGCCAAACCTTCCTTATCCCAGGGGATCTGGAGCACAGACCCCCCACTCCTGAGCGCGCCGGCAGCCCCGGGCACCGCTGCCGTGCCGTGCCGCGCTGCGCGGGTTACGCAGCAGGACCCCGTGGCCGGCCTGTGCTGCAGAAGCACACGCTAGTGATGGAGAGGAGCTGCCACACTGCTGGCTTGCGGAGGGAGGAAGGCGTTGGGGCTGACCCCGGAGGGACGTGCTGAGGCGGGGTTCCTGGCGATCAGAGCGGGCTGGGCTGCAGTGAGCACAGGTCTTGCGCAGTGGAGAGCACCAGCTGTACCGGGCAGAGGTGCAGGAAGATTTGTAGCCCCGTCTGCAGAAAAAAGGGGTGAGGAGCATAGGTCCAAGAAGTTTGGGAAGGAGGAAAACATGCTGGTGACAATGACCAAATAGTGAAGGGCACAGCACTGTTCCACAGAGCCCTGCTGAAGCCATGGAGCTTTTTCGTGCAATTCCTGTCAGGCTTGCAAGAAACAGCATTTTCTGTGCTGTGTCAGCTCAGTGGCAGGTCATTTCAATGCTAGGTGTCGTCAGCGTCACCCCTTGAGATTACTGCGGTCAAATCAGTTTACTGGAATTTTAGCAGATTGGAGAAAATGCTCGTCAGCATGCCATGATCTAAGCATACAGTTCGAGCTAATTTGACCTCTTTAAGATGAGCGAAGCAGAGGATTTCCCGCAGGGCTGGCTCTGGCCTGGGTGCGGGGACGGCAGGGCCGCGCGGCTCCTGCAGGCTGTGCTTGCCGCCCGCCCCGCAGCGCCCTGCCCCTGCTCGCCCGGGGCAGCGGGCCGCGCGGTTCCGCTGCTGCAGGAGCGCAGGCTGCAGGCAACGAGGTCTCACCTGATAGCTCATCCAAGGCGGTTTAATAAATACGGATATAAATGTGAGGAAAAGGAGGAATTTTATTTTCCTCTCAGGCAGTACAGAAAGAGGCGGTTAGGTCAGAGCAAGCAGCCTAATTGTGTTTTCCAGGTACAATTGGAAGAATTATAAATGTAATTTAAATGTAATGTAAATGCCTTGTGTGACTCATTTATCTGTTGACTGAGAAGAATATGCAGCTGTTCACAATTCAGATATTGCTGTGGCAGGATTTCCTGGTCTTTTCAGAAACCTCAGACTAAAACTGATAGCTTCCCTGGGAAACGAACCCCAAATGAAAACAGCCTGTTCCCAATACTTCTCTGATCAATAAGCGTTGCTAAGCCAGCAGAGTCTGTGCTGGCCGCCGTAACTTTTCTCGGAAGGATGAGGCAGATGGTTATACGGCAAGTCTCCAGGCGGGCTGAAGGCAAGCAGGGGAGGAGCGCGTGACGTGGCCGTGTGGGAGCCGCGCTCTCCCGGCTGCCGGGGTGCGCAGCGGGAGGCCCAGGGAGCCCCTCTGCAGGGAGGCTCAGCCTCCGGCACCTGGGTCTGAAGCTTGTCAGACACGCGGGCTGGGGTGTATTTCAAGTGCTGCTCTGGACTCGCCACGGTTCTCCTTACTGGAGCTCATTTCTAGACACTGAGCGTTTGGCCTGTTATTTGCTGTCTCAGGAAACAGTTTCACTTTGCCAGTAATGGCGGCTGAAAGAAGAAAGAAAAGGAGAGATTATTTCCATGTGGACAAGTTGGAATTAAAGGCAGATGTACTGGTGTCCAAGTGAAAGCGACTGTGGCCACAATAACCAGAAAATCTGGTGAAGATTGACTTAATACCCCAATGAGAAAAAAGAGATCCAGCACTTAAAAAGGGACTTTAAACTCAGTCATGTTTTTGCAATTTGGTAAGGCAAATGTTATGATTTTGTAACTCATGCCAAGTGACATGCCTAACTTATTAGTGGAAATATGTCTAACTTAGCTAATTTGTTTACTTATTCTTACTAAGTTATGCCTCTGCAAACCGTACCTGCAAAGTTTTGAGTCCATCCCAGAGTTCAGATGAAATGCTTGAAACACTTAGACTTCAACGGGGTCAAGATTCCTCCTTGGTGTGTAGCGTTGCAAAGAAACAGGCTAGGAATTCTTCAGATGTGTTGATTTTCATTTACAAGTAAATGTATGTTTTCATTTGCTTGACTTCCTGGAAAACACAGGCATCAGTAAAGGGCCCTTGCTAGGTCACACGAAATTAGCATAGATGGCCAATGCCTAACTCACAGATGCAAATGCTCAGAGACCTGCACAGCACAGTATCTTACACTGTTACACTTCTTTTCCCTTAAGCCACATGCACAATGTTTGAGGTCTTTGCCAGACCTCAAAGAAAGGGAAGAGGGCTGCCCAGAGCCCGCTATCTTGCAGAGACAGGATGCTTCCAGCCACGCAGAGCCCGGATTGCTGCTGCCTGTCGCTGTGAGTGACTGGCGGGCCCTGCTCTGCCGCAGCCTCTTTCCGTCTGACCAAGAAGGACTCGGGCCCCTGACCACTGCATGCCTTTATGTCAGAAGGAACAAATATTCCTAGCCCTGTTTGTGCGAACGGAGGTTGAAGCTTTGCCTACGTGTGCTGCAGACGCTTTTTCACTTGGGTGAAAATCAGTGCGTGCTCAAAGTCATGCCAGAGCTCTTCATCTAGAGCGTGGGCTGGCCAATCTGCACAGGCTGACAGCAGTGCAGCAGCTGGACCAGGGTCTGCTTCACTTCCAGCCTCCTACAGCTCCTTAGAAACAAGCTTTGCATTAATGCCACCTCCTGCCTTGGTTGCACCTGGTTTCTAAAGACTGCAGTGGCAGAGGCAGGGGCTGGACAGGGTGCATTGGTCTCGTACATCCTTCTCCTTGTTTTATAGAAAAGGTATTTACAATGCTGTATAAACTCTGCTCCCTAGAGCTGCATCTCTGGTGGAAATGAGTGCAGTGTTATGGTCCCAATCAGTGACTCTTTTTAGTATGGAAAGTTAATTTGCTATACCTTGGGAGATGTGTGCCTGCTTTTAGTGTGGAAGGGCCCAATGAGCCTGCGCATCCAACAAGCTTAAGAAAGGCCATTAGCTAACTGATGCTATTCTAGTGGTGGTGAGAGGACACTTGGGTTGCTACAACGTGACAGGTGACCACAACGCGCTATTTTGATGGCCATGAGCTGCGCGACTGATCAAAAACAGGATGTGGGCAATCAGCAGGCTCTGCGGGGCTCTGCAGTGCGGCTGGAGATCAAAGGTGCCGCAGACTCTCGAGGGGAGGAGGGAACACACAGGCAAACTAAAGAGAGAGCAAACAGAATGAGAAGGCTGCTCTAGAACTGCATTGCTTCTTGTAGGGAGCAGGCGGGAACAGTCCTGCTGTGCTCCTGGGTCCCGGCGAGCCGGCAGAGGAGCAGTGTGCACCGGGATGCTGCGGCGGCGTGGGCTGGGTCCGCGGTGAGGCCGGGGCAGGCACGCCCGGAGAGCGGGGCTGCTGGCCGGGGAGGGTGCAGCTCCGCAAGCCTTTGTGCTGGCGGCAAGCTCGTGAGGAGGTGCTGGCGCTGAGCATGGGGCTTAAGGGTCTGCCTGATGTCCTGAGAGCCAGGGGACTGCCTTTTCTCTTTTTATCCCCTGTGGATAAAGGGGGCAACCTGAGCTGACTACAGAAAGAATCATAGCATCATAGAATATCACGAGTCGGAAGGGACCCACAGGGATCATCGAGTCCAGCTAAACACGCCTTGGTTCCTGCTGCTCAAGCACTGGTTATGGGGCAGCTCGGTGCGGTTTTTCAAGGGCCTGGAAGCACCTCGTCTGCTGCTCCGCAGACGTGTTCGCCTCTTCCATGCTCCTGCAGCTCTCCAGCCAGCCGTGCCCCTTTTTAGTGACCTTCGCAATCTCACCCTTCTTTTGCTCTGTTCTCTTGACCTATAATTCATGTTGCTGAAGTTTTTTTCCACAAAGCCATGAAACGTATTCTGGCTTCTGCTGGGAACATTTCAAATACAGTGGAAAATCATTCTGGCTTCAAGGCTGTATTACCCTGCAAAAACTCTCCCCTCGCAGATTAGAGGGCCAATCCTGGGAGCTACTGACAGATGCGAGGTTTCTGCATTTCCCTGTCTCAGACTCGAGTTTCTGCATGTCCATGGTTTTGTTCCGTTTCAGGTCTGCTTGGGGCAGGCAGCTCCCATTTCAGTGGCCACTTCTCTGACTGTTTTTCAGGGATGCCTGCATTTCTTCTTCCTTCACGCATGCAGTTCTGCTCTGGTAATTTCTGCTTTCGTACCAGACATTTCCTTTCTTATGCAGCTGTTTTAGAAGTTTTCTTATGTAGCAGCTGGTGGCACCTAGCTTTCATAGCATTGAGAAGATCACGAAACGTAGTTATATGGGGTTACTGAATCTCTCCTGCCTTCTACAGCAATGCAAAAAGCAAGCACGCCTTGCATATATGTACATAAAGCTAAGAACTTCTTGTTAGCATCGCTGAAGTCTTAACACTGTAATTCAACAGTCATTAATCTGGATCCAACTGTTGCAAGAAGTAGGGTGTATGCCATGCATGGTGCCCTTTACACATGTTGGAGACTTATTCTTGTTCTCTTTGCTCTCCCTAAAGGCAGCTTTGCCCGTTTCCAGGTCTGCCTTTCTTCAGCTGGCCGCGGGTGAGCTGCACACAGATGTGGGGTCTCCACCTGTGCCCACGTGTCCCCCCCGCCCACGCCCCTCTGGCTGTGTCCCATGCCCCCGCTGCATTCCCCGGCACCACAGCACGTGTCTCAGCACCGCGTGCCTGCTCGCTACTGCTAGCCGCATAAACTGCGGTTGTGCCATGCAGGGAAAGCCAAAGCAACACCCTAGTGCTGCCGCTGGCGATGCGGGGTGCCCGGCGAGCATCGCCCCGGGCCCCGCGAGGAGGTGAGGACAAGAGCTCCCAAGAGCGGATGGAAGTGGCCAGGACAGCAGGGCCAACCTGACTGTTCTGCCTTGGGAAAGTCTGCAGCTGGGACGGCTTCAGTAAAGGTTGTCTCATTCACTGAAAAACATCTTTCTTAAAAGTTTAAAGAGACAAAAATGAGATCACCTCTGGTTTGTGCAAATGAAATGTTTTTGTAGGCTTGAAACATGTTTTTGTCCAGCTCTGTTTATAAACAGCTGCCTGGGGTGGGAGGAACCCAAAGCTACTTCTCCCTCGTGTCCGACTCCAAAATCCGCCTGCTTGAAAATAGGCTGGGATCACGTCAGTGCCTGCGCAGCGTCCAGGCTCTTGGTCACCTTGGCAGCCTGGGGATGAGGACAGGGATGGGCAGCGCCTTGCTGATGGGGTCACTCTGGAGCAGGACCTGCACAGGCGATGTCTGCGGCTGGGCAGAGTGGCTATCCTGCCGTCAGCCGCCACTTCGGTCTCCTCACACAGGGCTTCCGGGAAAGCAAGCAGCAGTGGTCTGTTTTTCAGGCTGTCAGAACTTGAATTGCTCTGCTTGTGCCCGTGATCTGCAGGCAGTGTGCCCCTGCTTTGCCACTCCTGAATGCATGCCTGTTTCGCAGAGAAGGCGTGCTGCTCCTCCAGCGGCGTCCCCTCCGAAGCTGAGCAGCAAGAGGCAGCAGCGTGCCGCCCTGAGGACATCACACACGTGTGACAGCTCACACAGCTCGGCTGGGGATGACTCGCACATTTACTTTTCCTTTCATTCCTTGGCAGGGTAAGGAGTTAGAATTTTGAAATCCTCTATGGGAGAGGAATCCCAAGGTACTTTTTTCATAAACACAAGGTATTTAGCTTGCTGACAAAATGGAAATATCTCACTGCAGTTTGTTGGAAGGACGCACAGCGCTTGGTCTCTGGGTGAACCTCTCCTGGTTTGTGCAGCTGTGGGGATGTTGGTCTCCAGTGCCACCCTCCCTGTCACCCTGACCTGGCCTTTGGGTGGCATCGCATCTCCAGTGGTGACACTGGGTGATGCAGCTTCTGCTGTGGACCTGCTACAGAGACTGAGTGGTGCACATGTTCCTCCTGGGCAGGGAGGTGAGGACAGTGCTGCTCCCAGGAATGTGTGACTGGAGCAGAAAATGGGGGGTAGGTGATTAACGATAGATGAGCCTGAAGAACCCTGCAACTACCCTGCAGCAGGTGCTGCTTAATATTTCTGAGACTAATTTGAGTTACCATGGCTCTAATGAGGCTCTCCTGCTTTCAAATTCCTGCTGTGCTCTGGTGTCTCTGCAATCACAGGTGCTACTTACGAAATTTTAGAAAAAGGACTTCTTGAACGGAAACTTCCTGCTTAAAAGGTCACATTGGAAAATGGTTTATAATAGATTCATGCAAATAGTGCTACGACCACAAGGCGCTAATTGGGGCGATGTGAATGGGTGAGAACTGATTGTGTCACCGATAGGTGGCACCAGGAAGTATCTCAATGTGTTTCCACAGCTTTTTGCAACCTAGAAGAAAGGCAGGCACTGGTGAGATGTGGACAGGACCTATTCCAGTCCTGTCCCCACCGGCATCGGGGGACGGCTCGGCTCATGGGGACGGCTTGGCTCACAGGGGCTGCCCTGATCCATGGGAAATTGTGGACAGCAGTTTCCACTGCCACCGGGCCCCTGAGTGCAGACCCCACCAGCTCCATGGGTGGTAAAGCCTGGCGCTGTATTTTTGGGTCAAAATTATTGTATGTTTGAAGCCACACTGGGGTGTCCTTGCGCTCAGGCAACCAGGTCAGCACATCCCAACCACACCAGGGTGATGGGGATGCACAGCCTGCGGGGCGTGCAGAGGATCCCACGCGGGTGCTGCTGCTCGGCTGTCTCCTGCACTGTGCGGATCGGTCTTGCCAGGCCCCCTTGGCAGTGCCTTCCTGAGATGCTCAGGTGAATCCTGGCCAACAGGCCTTTCTTAGTGGTGTTTCCACACTGAGGGAAACCCTTGGGACAGGACCTGGCAAACAAGGAATCGCCTTCAAGGGCCCTTTGGATTATTTCAGGGCTATGGCAATAGCTTGGTAAGAACAGAAAATGATCTTTCTGCTCTCCAGCCCGTACCACATACCCAGCGTCTCCTCATGAGGGTACCTGAAGCTGGGTGCTGCCAACCTGCTTCCAAATGCCATCATCCATTTGTCTCAGACAAATTTTTCCAACAAAAGATTGATTTTATGAATCAATTATACCAAAATCATTTACATCACAATGAAAAGTTGTTTGTTTAAAGATGCAAACTCACAGATGAACAAAAACAGTCAAATGGCTTTGGCTGTTTCTAATCAAGTTCTGATCTCGACAAGAGGATTTCCAAATCCCCAAGATGCCAAAACTGTTGTATTGTATGAATACAAAAAGTCATTCAGAGCATGCGATTATACTCTTACGTAAACCTGGCTTCGTTCAGCAGGGTTGAGACGAGTTCAGCTGTGGTCAGGAAACGGCCAGCGCTGTTCCCACGACCCTCGCACACCTGCTAGCTCGTAGGTCTGACTGGTAGCTCGTGATGTAAGTGTTTATCTTATGCCCTGCCCCTTTCATATTCCTTTAAGGAGCGTTTCTGCTGCGGTGGCCCACAGCTGCCACAGTTTCGCTCAGCAGCCGTTGGGCATCCTGCCCCGGCCCAGCCGCGGCGTGGTGTTTGCTGCTGGCGGGGCACGTGCCCCTCGAACGGCGCTGACAGCACGAAATGAGGCCCTTGTCCAGCCGACAGCCCACAGGGTTTATCGGGGCAGGAGCCGGGGGGTCACGTTAAGCCGGTTACACGGGGCGGTGTTACGAGCATGGTCACCCTCTGCGGATTAGAGGGTGAGAACAGTCGGTGCTCCTGTCGCAGGGGGAAAGCACAAAGAGCCATTGTGCGGAGAATACAAAATCTCTGTGTATTACCAGGGGCTGACAGGCTGAAAGGCCCGCTCTACATGCCAGCACAAAAGCTGCCTTGCTTCAGATTGTTTGTTTATGTAAATTTCAGTGGCGCATTTAATTATGCGGCTGGAGGAGCCCGAGCGGCAGGCGAGGTGCTGATTGGGTCCCAGTGGCGGTGCCGGTGGACAAGCCCCCACCAGCCCGCGGCTGTCACCGCCGGCCCTGTCTCGCCACCGCGCTGCAGAAGGGACGCGCGGTGACCGCTGAGGACGTCCCTGGGACAAGCGGCCCAGCCCAGGAGTGGGACAGGGCCGGCAGGAGCACGGCCCGAGTCCCCCGGGCACGGCACTCAGCATGGCCGAGGATGTGCCGGTAGCGCCCGGCATGCCCGAGTGCAACGGGAGTGTGGCCCCCGAGAAGGGCCCGCTCCATGTTGTTGGCATCATCGATGACATCGCGAGGTCTGTTGGGACGGTTCCCTACAGGAATGCAGACACCAGCCCTGATGCTCCGCTTGCAAAAGGAAATCAGGAGGAAAGGAGAAACTTGTTGGCAGAGGACATAGTACATGGGGATTTTGATGGAGAGAAGCAAAGTGAAGGTAAAGTACGATGCTGCCTTTGTTTGAGTGTTTGAACAGAAAAGCCTCTATTTTATGTATAGCCTAATGAAAAATGGCATGTATTATATATGTTATTCAAAACTCCAAAGCTACGGTCAGTAGTAACAACGACTCAGAATAATTGAGTTAGGTGCAGACTTGAGCTAGAGGTTACAGAGGGTGAAATGAAAAATATGTTAGCAAAGAAACAAGTAATTTTTTTTACTCTGCTCTAAAAGTCTGCTGCCATTCTGCAACCATTAAAACCTAATTATTGTCACTAACTGCTCCATGGGTCCATTTCTTGTGCTTTGTGTTTCCTAAAGAAAAGCAAGAGGGAAATGATGCGACGCTACAGCAGGGATCAGCTGCTCTCCAGGATGCAGGAACAGGCAGCCAGGAGTCAGAGGAAGGTAATGAAGAATGCTGTGCGATGTGACATGTTCCGCTAAAGCACAGCAATGAGTAGCCTCCAAAGACAATGTTATACAGATGTTTATCTTTTTCAAATTCGGTCAAACCCTTGTATTGCAGAGGTGAGTGACTCATTCCAATTTGTAGGATTGCAGCAGATGCTGCCGCTCCTCCCATGGTCTGTGCTTGACAACTTTACCGTGGGGTTGAAGCACCCTGGGGCCTCGACACACGACTCCCTGTCAGGCTGGGAGGTACTTTATCTTCTGCTCCATGCAGGACAACTTCTACCTGCTGATTTGTTGGAACGCTGTAAGTCTAAATTGTGCGTCCTCAGAATCCAAACTCTTTTCCTTCCCAATTTATGAAGCATCTAAAATGCCCTGATACCTAAGTCACTAGCAGAAAACTGTCTGCTCTCTGGAACATCTGCTCCTGGGTCTTTCCACTTCCACCTGGTGGAAACAGAAAAGCGTGCTGCTCCAGCTAGGCTGGGCCTCTCCTGCGCAGAGCGGGCTGTGGGCACTGCGCACTCTCTGTCCCTGTGGGCGAACCAAAATACAGTCAATGTCTATGAGCGTATTTAGTGATACTATGCAAAAAGCCACTGAAGAAGGAAGGGTATTTTATGGCCTTGGGGACAGATCCTGGATGCTGGCGGTGCAGGGTGAAGTCCTCTTGAAGAGGAGAGGGCTCCAGCTTGGATGTCCCAAATGCCGGCTGGATGCTTGAAGGATGGGAGCGGGCAGACCTCTCTCCCGGGGCAGGAAAGCTGTACCTCTGCAGCGCCCTCCAGCACCGCTGCCCACCCATGTTTCCACCCCTGGGCTCCTTGCTGGCAGCCCCGGGATGAGGGGTGGCCACCCTGTGGGCTGCTGGCGGGGCCGGGACCCCGCCACGACCATCCCGCATCTCTCCCTTCATTTACGCATCCACCGGGCTGCAATAAGCTGGTATTTTCTATATGTCAGCTGCCACATAAATATTAAACCCCTCCTCAGAGAAGAGCAGATTAACAACTCAGAGGAGCTGTTGTGGTGCTGGCAAAGTTACAGCCATCTGAATGTAGCTGCAAAAGATATATAGCTGTGCCTTGTAAACAGAAACCAGTGCTGCTTTGATTAAGAAAAGAAAAAAATATACGAACATTTGTCCTGGGCAAAATAATATTTCCTAGCAACTGCATGGGTTTTGATGAGGCGAATCATGATGGTGGCTTTCCCACTCAGAGCTGACATCTACACTCCAGCTGTGCTGCTTTACAAGTGCGCAATAAAACCTATTAAACGATCTTGCACAGCCCCCCCGTCCCTCTCAGCCACAAGCACTTTATCTCTAAATTGCAGGCAGCTTTTTAGCACCTAACCAATTTAGTCTAATTAATACTCAGGACTGCACAGGCAAAATGTTGAATAGGCCATTTGTTGTGACACTAGAGCAGAGATGTGCCAAACAGGACAAATACCAGATAGCCATCCAAGTGTCGCCCACCACCTCTGAAGCAGGGACATGTGTGTGCCCGCGTCCCGGGAAGGCTGCGTGAGCATCCTGGGCGGCAGGGTGCATGCCCCACAGCCACGCAGACGGGTGCAGCGGGCGAGCTGCAGCTGGCGGTGTCACTCGTGACACCGCAGTGTGCCTGGCAGCTGTAACTCTGGTCCCAGGTGTTTTGGGTGGGAGCAGCTCATCCTGCCGAACCTCCCTGCGGGGCTGCGGGACCGGGGTGCCAGGGACGCTGGCAGCAGTCAGGAGGTGGCACAGGGTACGGAGCGGGTAGGGAAACACCTGAGCAATGCCTCTGATGCCCTTCCAGAAAGGGGAGTTCAGCTGATGGCAATGTTGGGGTCTGGTACCTGCCCAGGCCAACAACCAAAGAGCTTTGGCATCGCTCTTCCTTAACAAGTAGTGAAATGACTCGTGAAGAGGCACCGTAACGGGGCCCCGCGGCAGGTCGCGAGTCAGCTGAGGATCTAGGAGGGCATGTGTAGGCGCCGTGCGTGCAGAGAGGCACAACGCCTTCCGGTCCTGGGGCGCAGGAGGGGGATGCTGTACGGCCACCCCTCGGGGCTGCACCGCCCCTCGCTAACGGAGGGTGCTAGGGAGGGCTCCGTGAAAGGTGGTACAGGAGCGGCGGTCATTAAAAAATACAAGGGCAGGTGGCCGTAAACAACGCGTCTGTGAGTGTACGACGCATCTCTAAAATAGGTGCAAGCATGGTGGGACTCAGCTCGGAGAAGTGGCGCGCCTAACCCTGGAGCGGGTGAGCCGGGAGCAGCGGTGCCGCGGCAGCACGCAGCCCCTCTCACCCGCGCTAACTCTGTGTTGCTGCAGGGCCGGGCAGCGGGCAGCCAGCGCTGCGGACGGCGGCCAGCCCCGGCGGGGAGGTGGTGGGGACCCTCGCGGGCACCGCCGACCAGAGAGGGAACGATGCTGAGGAGGAGGAGGAGGAGGAGGAAGAGGAGGACACTGAGGAGGACGAAGTGCAGGTGATAGAAATGCGGGAGACCAGCGAGGCGTCCCGTCAGCAGCAGCGAGAGAGCGGCAAGGAGGCGTCTCCCCCCGCCAGCCCCGGCTGCAACGCCCAGGCTGAGAAAGCCGGGGAGCAGCCCAGCCTGGGGAAAAAAAATGATATCTCCAGACACAGCTACTCCCGATACAACACCATCTCCTACCGGAAGATTAGAAAAGGAAACACCAAACAAAGAATCGATGAATTCGAATCCATGATGCACTTATAAACTGAGGTGGAGAATTGCCCAATGAGCCGAGAGTTCACTTTGTTTTTTGGTTTTTGTTTTGTTCGTTTCCCCCCCAAGACATGTCTCTTCACACAACATGAAGTCACCGCTTCTTTCCTTTTTGTATGATTCCATAAAACACCGAAAATTTAACATCTGTGCTTCACTTTGACAGCCTGCAGAGGCATCCATAGAACAGGAGAATAATCAGGTTACTAAATGTAATGCCATTTGATTTAAAGTTTATCCTTTCATTTTCTATCTGTTTTTTTTGTAACCGTATTCAAACACTGGTACATCCTGAATGAGCTGGGGCTTCTGTAGCTGCAGGCACACGGGTGATCCATGCCGGCAGCTGTGCTGGTAGTGAGCTGGCAGTGCAGCGGTCCCAGCGGCACTGGGCAGCGCCGGGTGAATAATAAAAGTGACGGCTGTTTGCAACCGCAGCGCGCTGTTTTGCTGTCCGTCCGTGCTGGCCGCTTGTGCATCGCGTGCTGCACTAGAAACCGCCTCGTGCGCTTCCACCTCCACGCTGCGCTGGTGGGATGGAGGGCTGTTTGTGTTCGTGGGGAAGTGCAGCCGGGCAGGAATTAAACGGTTCCCCGGGGAAGGCTGGGGCAGTTCTGGTGCCGCCGCGCGGATGCCGTGCGGCGCAGCCCGGACAGCAGCAGCTCACACACGTCCGTCTGTCGTGCAGCATGTGGGCTTACTTGTTCATCTAATAAAACCGGCCGGTGCCAGAAATTGGTATTTTCCAAATGCCAGCATTTTGGATTTCAAGTTTTTGTTCTCATACATTTCTTCTCAATTTTCAGGCAAAATTTAGATGCAAAATTTTAAAGATTTTTTTTAAGACAGGGCAGATTTTAAGCATAATTTATTTTTGTCATTTGAACACAGCCTCTCTCCGTTCTTTTAAATCTTTGTGTAACTACCGTGCTGTTGATGCCGTCTCTTTCAAACTATTTTACAGCAACATTGGTCTTGAGTTGGGACTAAGTTTTGCAGATGTCATCCCAGAAAGAATTTGGGAAAGTTGAGAGCAGCTGAAAAGGGAGAGGAGGTAAGAACAGGAGTTAGCCTGTGACTTCAACTCCAGCGACCTCCTTTAGCCATAATTGCTTTTTATAATTATGAGTTTTACATTTCCAGCAGCACTGACTATTGCTTTGACTTTTTTGTTCCACATAAAGGCAATTATTTATTGGCAACGTCAAAATAATAAATGGCAATTCTGTATTGTACAAACAAAACACAGTCCTCATTGTACCATTCAGAATTGTTTATTTGCTCTTTGGTTTGCGAAAATTCAGAGGTTTGCTTGTATAAACTTATACTGCCTGTTTGTTTGCCTGCTATCTGACAGCTGCCGCCACCCCCCACCCGTTTCTGCTCTCAGCGGTTCCTGTAAGAATGATGACACGTTTCTCCTAACCATTAGGTTATTACTGTCTGGGGGAGATGGGGAGTGCCGGCAGCTCCCCGGGACCTGCCGAAGGCCTGGAAAAGCCACGGGGGGCCGGGCGGGCGCCCAGCAGTGAGAGGCCGCGGGGAGCAGCCCCAGCCACGGGGCGCGGGCTGTGTCTGCAGCCCGGCAGGGGCGCAGGCGGGAGGCAGGGGCAGCCCCAGCTGCCCATCTGCCCCAAAAGGCAGATTTCTCTTGATTTATTGTCTCTGTCCGCGCCAGTTTGCAACCCTTGGCTTACACTCCCGGAGCCAGCCAGTGCAGCGCTCCCAGCGCTGTTAGGGCCGTGCGGGGATGAGACGCTTGCTGTACCGAGCGTAGGGTCAGGCTCCAGCTGAACGTGGCCTCTTGCTGGGGCTCGCAAGAAACTTGGATGAGTTCTTTGCTTCCTTGGAAAGCAATTTGATCAGCTGAGAACAGTGACCCCGCTCTCCTGCTTGGCTTGGTGGCTGGAAAAGCAAAACGTAAACTCTGGGGATGCTCTGAGGGCATCTCCTACAGACAGACCTCCTCCTGCCAAACTCTCCAGGTAGGTGGAAAATGGAAATCAGGGGGCGTGCGGCAGCAAGCGAGCAGTACCAAGGTGAATGCTCTCCCGTGGGTGCTGCCACCCAGCCCGCCCCAGGGCACAGCACAGAGCAGCGTCTGCTTCTGCCCAAAGCACATCAGCGGCAAGTTGGAGCAGGAGCTGTGAGCAGCCAGCGGGAGTGCATGCTACAGGGCACGTGGGGAGAAGGACACGCAGGGAGCCTGGAAACGCCTCTGCTCCATGCGGGGAAACTTCGGACAGAAAACAGGGTGGGAATGGTGAGTAGGGTGAGCAGCTCTAGGGTGCCGTAACTGCAGGCCCAGCCTTATTCTGAAAATAATTCCTCTCCATTTTCACAGTGCCAGGTTAGGGGAGAGGTAGGCGTGCGCCCCGTGTGCCTGTGAGCGTGCCGGGAAAATGCTCTCCTTTCTGAAAACCCAGCTGCTGGGGAGATCTGGATGCCTCTTGGTGTTGTGCAACAGCGAGGCCAAGTTCATTGCCAGCAGTCCCCGAAGGCATGCTCGGGTCTTTTAAGTAAAAGATACCAGCATCAAAGCGAGCATTTACACAAACGGGCAATACAAGTGCAAGTGACAAGCCTGGAGATGTGATGTGACCATGACATGAGAACACTCGCTGCCTATTCAGTGACAAATGATTGAATGTCAGCAAACAGCATTTAATGAAATTCATGCTCCTGATAAAACATGACTGCACAAACAACATCTGTGTAATTTTTCTGATAGTGACTGCAGGCGAGCAGCACTAAAGGAGGGAGATAAAATCAGGAAGACATTTGGAACAGGAGCCAATTGTGAAAATCTGTTAGGCCAGTCAATATTTTGGCAGACGCAGCCTGTCAAGTGCTGTCAGCATTGATCCTCAATGTGAAAGGTAACATTATGCTGGCGCCTCTTGAAAAATCAAAGGAGAGATGCGAGTTGCTTTGTATCAGCCTGCAAACGCTGGACGGTGAAGGCTCAGCTGCCGTGAGCAGCAGCATGAGGCCCCAGGGTGGTGCTCAGCCCTGCAGATCCCGAGATGCAAAGCAGAAGGCCTGTGTTTGGAGAAGCCCGTTCATTTCACAAGCCCCTGGGAGCTGCTTAACAGAAGAGGCTGAAGATGTCCTTTCTGGAGCGCAGCAGTGTCACCTGTCTTGGAGCTCATATCTTGTCACCGCTGAATCTGTTCTCCTATCTAATCCAGCCCTTCAAAAACTGGGGACAGCTTTTGGAGATGAAAGTTTCACAGTAGGAAAGGAAGCTGTCTGCAACGGTGAGTTCAGAGGGACTTCCGGTGCGTGGAGCCCGACCGCCCAGCACAGCCCATGCCGCACGACGGCCGGTGCCAGGCGAGCTCCCGTTGTGCCGTGCTCCCTGTGCAACGCACCCGCACCCGCACGGCTGCCTGTGCACGCTGCTGCTCTGCAGCCCCTCGGGAGGAGAAGTGCCCGCTGGCTCCCACGGGTGCCTCCGTCCGTTCCGAGCGTGGCGGGGAGCAGCCGTGGGTTAGGAGGTGTCCTGCCGGGGCCCTCTGCCCGCCCACGGCACCACAGCACGTGCTGCCGGCGGGGAGCGCTCCCGCAGGACCGCCAGCACCCTTGCCCTCCAGGGCTGCGGGCAAGGGACACCTCCCTGGCTGGCCTTGTCTGCTGCATGGCTATCGACCCGCACTTGCCTTCTGTTACCAAAAACAGGCTTCTTCAAGGAGCGACCAATTCCTCAGTGATCTATGATGCGTAACTGTCAGAGGCAGCAGGCCCCGCTGGGCAGGATCCTGCGGCCAGACCCAGCACGGGCATGTTGGATGGATTTTTTTAATGCGTTGCTCAATAAGTTTCCATTTTCCTAGGCTGTGGAAGAACAAACTGCCCAATTTGCTGCTTACAGACTAGAGAAGTATTTCTGGAAGTATTTCTGTTAGCTTATGTTGTTGTCTGGAGGAAACTACTGAATGTTTGCTCAGAGTAGGATGGGGGACTTGAGAAAATATTTCCATTTAATAATATAGAAAATTATTTGAGTTTTTGGCAAAGCGTCTCACAGTTGAAGGAAAACCACATTTCAAACATCGTTAAACCAGATGTGCTACTCTTGGTATTTTGATCTCTCAATATGCTGGTTTAAATTATGGATTTCAATTACCATTTGGAAATGAACTTCCAGTTCTGTAATTGCTGTCACAAGTCTCACAGATGCCATTGCTGAATTCACAAGATGAAAGCACGCTGTTTCTGGTTCGATTGTGTTCCCTTCAGTCTGCATAGTAATTGCCAAACTGCCACTTTTGATAAGGATTTGCAGAGTCGCAGGCACTCACCCTCAGGGCCTGGAGAGACGGATCCACTTCCAGACATGCGGGCGGCTGGAGGTGCTCTGAAACGAGGTGGTCCGCCTGCAGGGGAGAGGGGACTTCAGGTTGTGGGACTCACACAGCAAACGCTGTTTGAAGCCCAAGAAAGCACATTGCTCTGTTTTTCTGCCGAGAGATCTTGATTCTTTATGATACGCATTTCTTTTTTTTTGCATTTCCCTAATAGATGAGGTCTCTCTGCTGACTTAACGGGAATTTTGGGTGGGATCCAACACTTACACCTGTTGCTGAGCTAGGATTACACCATACCTTCTGTGCCTCATGGCTTTTAGCTCCCTGGAAATTGGAAGATTAGTTCTCTCGCTGTCCGAGTGGTAATTACCATGCAAAGGAAGTCACTCCAGATGGTATTTGCAATACAGGGGAACGTATGGCAGGAGACTGATTTTTGTGTTTTGGAGTTTCTCCACTAATGAACTCAAAGCACATTTACTGCGATGAAAAGGATGTTAGGTAATTCAGCAGTGAACTTCAAATGCTGGGGTAGTAAATTGGATTATGAAAGAATGAAGAGTTTGAGTGATCTCAGTCCTTTTCGTTTTCACATCTGCTCATCTTTATCTGCTTAACCCATGTGGCCAGCAAGGCAACGCTATGAGTGCTGCTGAAGGTAAGGGATGCTTCATTTCACTGCCTAGCACTGCAATGCTTTTTACAATCATTTGGTTAATACCTAGATGTAACATTCCTAAAATTACAAGTAAATTTTTGTCTGGGCAAGAATTTGATCTTTTTGTAAGTGGTAAATGCACTTCTCAGCATTAATCTGACACAATCACTGTACAGTCAGAAGAAGGCATAATTCCCACGTTCCTCATCCCCAGAGGTATTGAAGAGACGTGTGGACATGGCACTAAGGGACTCGGTGTAGTGAAGGGACTTGGCCGGTCAGGTTGGACTTCGTGGTCTTTAAGGTATTTTCCAACCTAAATGATTCTATGATTCCATGATCCATCAGCCATTCCGCTCCTTTCCAGATTTCCCACTGCTGGCGCCAGTAAGGCTGACACGACCACACTACCCCTCGCTTGCTGTCACCCCTGGAAGCAGCTCTGCAGGGATTCTCAGGAGACGCGGTGTGAGCCCGGCTGGGCTGCGGCTCCGCTACTGCAGGGGCAGCCGTGCACAGGGACCGGGATCAGCGGCAGTGACACTGCCCTGCTGCTTTGCTCATGTGGGCTCGACCCGATGCTCCTGGCCGCTGCTGGCTGCTCAGCGCAACACCATCCAGGCGTTTCTTGTGTGTGCCATGGCCGCAAGCAGCTGCACTCGCCCCATCCCGACCCCAGGGCTGCTGCAGACCCCAGGGCAGTGGTGCACGACATGCCCTGCCTCCGACCGCTTCCCTGCTGCTCCAAACGCCAGCACGGACGCGTTAGTCAGCTCTTCAAATTGAGATGAATAAAGCGACCGTGCAGAGATGGTAAAATTACGGCACATCACAGCCTGGCAAATTCGCTTAGCTCCTATTTCCAGCCATGCCTTGCATGCCAGCCCAGGCGGGGCGGCAGCGCCAGGTGACTGGGGCTGACGGATGGGACTGACCCCGGGCAGTGCGACGGTGCCCGTGCCTTTGGGACTGGCCCCGGCCCTGCCGCAGCCGACGATGGGCCAGCCTTGCCGGGGGCTCGGGCACGGCCGGGCGCTGCCCACACCCAGCCCCTCCGGAGCAGCCATGGCTTCAGGAGGCACCGCGGCTTTCCTCGTGCTGGCGGGGACCTTCAGACACGTCTAACGGGAGCTCAGTCTGGAACAGGTGACAACAGCTGACCGTGTACCTATACTGCTGCCTGGACTCCTAAGCGGATGACAATTTCCATGTACTTTCACAAAATATCCTGGCTTTTGTGAGCCTTGATGCTTCCGTGTTTTGAAAGTATTATTTTTTTAAACTAAAGAAGAATGGGATCTTGTCTATAGGATGAGTGTGCTACTTAACAGCTACTCTTTTTCTTTCCAAATTAAGAGTGTTGTAAAGTATACCATTTCATAGCTTTTCAGGGAGACCACCACTTACGGAAGGCTGACACAGAGCCATGACTTTCCGTCTTTTTGCAGTGCAGGTAATAAATGTAAGTAGCCATTTTCTTCCTTTTCATAAATGTTTTCTTTTAAAAAACACACTGTGAACTGAATGCCAATCGATATCAAGTAATACGCATGTAAGTGTTATTGACTGACTCTATGTAAAACCAGGGCTTTTTGCTATTGTTATATTGCAAATGGCAAAGCCCTGCTGGAGCGCATGCCTTGGCACGGCAAGTTTCCATCCCGCTCTCTGGGCACGCGGTGCAGCGGCACCAGGCTACGGTTCATTTTGGCCAGTGAAACCTACAGGCAGAGTGCATGTTTACACCCACGCGGTGAAAGGCTGTGTGGCCGGGGGCTGAGGGAGCAACTTTCATCTTTGTGTGAAAAGCTGGCTTTGGTGAGACCAGAGGGCTCGTGGCCGGCTCGTGCCGCCCTGCGCGCGGGCAGTGGGGCCGCCGCCGCCGAGGTGCCACTTACCAGCTCCGGCCGGGATGCCGCCAGGGAGCTGTGCAGCCAGGCCAGGCTGCTCGCCCAGCCCGCGCACGGCTGCAGCCCCAGCGCTCCCGCGGCGCCTGCCGGGGCGATGCACAGGTCTCCGTGCCGGAGCAGCCGCAGCCAGGTGTAGTTGAACTTCTGGTCCTGTGGGAGGGATGGCAGGAGCAGTCAGCGCCTCGCCGGGGAGCCAGGCGATGAGGGGAGCCGTGCCCCGGGACAGGACCTCTGTCAGGGACTGCCAGAGCTCAGGAGCTCCGGACAAGCCTGGGGCAGACTCCGGGAGCAACTCGCCCTGGAGCAGCCCGAACCCGGGCAGTGCGTGCCCCTCGGCAGTGCCCGCTCCCGCTGCTGCACTGGGGCGAGTGCTCAGCGGGGTGCAGCTGGGTGCTACAGCAGCACGCTAAGCACAGGCTTGGATTTACGCATTTCTCCCCATTCTCACGTGCAGGCTCGTGGATTTATCTAACCTTCCTGCTAGTTCTGGGGCAGGGCGCTTGTGCTTGGCTACAGCCCCGGCAAGCAGAGGCAATTCCTGCCCCTCGCGGCTCCCAGCTCCGCTTGGTGTGTCCAGGGCAGGAAGGACAGCAAGGACAGCATCAGCCCCGCAGGCAAGGTGGGGTCAGCGTGGGGAGGCGCAGGAGCTCCAGGCCATGCACTAGGGATAATATTGCGTGTTCAGTATGCAGGGTATCCTTACCTTGTTGTTAACATCACACGTCCGACAAGCTAGAGTGGTGTTTTCCACAGTGATGCATCTTGCCGTGGCTATGTTAACAAGCTAGAAAATAACACCAAAATGCAAATTTAGACATAAATTGTCAAGAAAGAGGAGAGGCTGTTGCAATACAGACACTGATTAATACTGTCCACTTAGAGTGAAGCTGAGGCATTGTGTCATAGTCCTCGGTGGGGCGTGTGAGTGCACATCTGCTCTGTTACACGTGTTTTTCTAGCAAGAGAAGCCTGAAACCAGCCCTTTCCAGAATCATTCAAAGCTGGGTGAGACAGGCTCTCTTCTGGGTTTACTTTGGACGTAGCCAGTGTTCCCGTTCCGCAGATCCCCAGAGCACCGGCTGCCCGCAGCAGCCCCTGCAGGACCTGTCCCGCTGCCGCCCCGGGAGGGGGGAGCGCAGCCCTGCCTGGGGACGTGTCCCCCCACGCCGCTCCCCAGCTGCCGCCACCTCCCCTCTTCCACCGGGAGGAAGCAGAGGGATTTCTGCGCAGCGTGTTTAATGCTGTACGTGACATGCACGCTGCCTCACCCACTGTAATTCTTTCTGTTCCTCACCTAGGCTGGCTGCCCTGGCCCTGTCACCAATGGGGAAACGCTCCCAGCAGGGTGGGAACACCGTCAGGAACACGTTTCTAACTGGCCTGCCGCTACCCTGCGCTGGTGGGGAAGGGGAGCAGGAGTGAGTGCTGTGCGCTGGGCAGCACAGAGCAGATTTTTCTCTTTTTTTTGCATGCCACGGGGCAGCGCCAGGCTCTGCTCCTTTCCCTGCTTCTCTTTGCCAAGTCTCCCTGCGCTGCTGTGCCCCGGTGAGCTGCATCCTGCGGCCTCAGCGCCTGCAGCTCTGGTCTGCGAGAGGCTTCTCCTGGTCACAGGGGTGCACTCAGAGGTGGCTTAGCAGTGCGGAAGATTACATCAGAAGACTGAAAGTACTGGACCAAGCTCTGCCAGCTCCCCTTGGCTCCTCGGGCTGAGACCAGCCGTGCTGTAGGGGCTGCAGCAGCTGAGGGCTCGATCTGCCAAAGTCTGCAGGTACCACCACTGGGTGCTGAGGGAGTCCTGGCGGTACTTCAGGGTTAGGCTGGTCCTGTCTTTGATTCCTTGCAAACGTAGTTCCTTGTCCTTGTTTCAAAATTGCTGAAGAATTTCTCAATTAATCCCGGTGAATAAGTAGGCTATTTGGAAGAAAGTTCTCAAGTAAGTTTGGTTAGAGTTCAGCACAGCTGGAATTTGCAGAGCTAGCTGAAAAACACTTCTTCTGCTCTATTAAATTTTGAGAATGAAGATAAAAGAGCGATTCAGGTGGCATGAATCAGGACAAAGCAAGGCAATGTTGTGAGCATTTTCACAAACACAAAACTGCAAAGTGGAGGTTTTGGCTCTGTTGAAACAAAGGTCTCTATGTATGGTCTAACTTCCTTGCACTGGATTTGACATAAGGTCTTATTGCTGATTGAAACGAAAGAGCTGAAAAAGTGAATGTTTTCCAGAAATTTAATTTTTTTGGTCTTCTCAAGATTATTACTGCTAAGGCTTTTTTTAAAAAAAAAAATCACCTGAGCTGGTGTTTCACTGAAACCTTCATTCTAACCCAAATAGTGTTTTCTAAAAGAAAATGTAGGGACATACCCCTGGGCCCGGTACCAGCAGCTGCCGGGCCGCCCTCGCAGGCTGTGCTTAGCACGCGTGTTCGCAGCTGCCCGAAGCAGCGACCGAGGCTGCCGCCACGCTGCGACGGATGGAAGCCTGCAGACGGACGGACCGCTCATGGTCCGCTGAAGTGCCCAAACCCAGGGGGTTCCTGCTCCTTTTCCATGAGAGCTGCCATGCTTGCAGGGCCACCGCCCAACACCTTTATAGTTCGGCCATAAAACCGAAGCGCTGACTGCGGCCAGCAGGCAGCCTGGCTGGACTCTAGGGACGCCTGTGACTGGGAGCCTGCACGTTGCGCCCTTGGCCTGCAGGCAAGCCTGAAGCGTGGCCAAAGGGTTGCTGTGCTTTCCCCTGGCTCCCAGAGGGGCCCGCGGAGAGATCTGAGGCTGTGTGCCTTGGCAGGGCGGCAGGGGACAGGCAGTGCTTGTTCTCGCTGCCCTGGCCGTGCCAGCCCCGTGGCCACCGGGTCCTGGCCACCTTGTCTCTGCAAGAGCCTGTCCAGCGGCTGCACTCAGAGACATGGGGCGGGCAGGGAAGGCAGCAAACCCTTTGGTGTTGATTCCTGGCATCACTGTAATTTGTCTTACAGACTAGGTATTTTACTTATGTTATTGCAATTATAAATAGATTGCAGGCAATTGAGTGTATTTTCTGGGAAGAACATTTGAGGTTTCTGGACGTTCAGAGCAGCAGCTGATATTCTGCCGAGGCTCAGGTCCGGGCCAGGTTCAGAAGCCAGGCTTCGTTCTTGCTTAATTCGCTTTCCAATTTTGCCAAAGCGATCCTGAACACCCGCTGCACCAGCCGGACCGCAGCGCTGGAGAGGAGCGGAGCCTGGCCGAGGCCTGTGGGAGGCCGGTTGCGGGCAGGATGCGGATGCGCTCCGCAAAAACGGCCCCGCCAGGAGCCCCCTGGGCCGGGCGGAGCAGCTGCCCCGTGCTGGCGGCGGGGCGGGAGCGCTGCCCGCGCTCAGAGGCTGGGCGGGCTCCAGCGGCACGGCGTGCCCTGGGACCGCGGCTTTTAGTTCTTCATAAAAATACCGGGGGATCCTGTCCGCCGTGACAGACTAAATACTCAGAAACGCCACCAAATGACAGAGACAGGCGTACCAGGACGCTCCCGCACCTCCAGCCAGCCACTGAAAATACCTTTAAATGAAGAACAGCGAGTCGTTTGGGTACGTACCAGCCCGCTGGCTTTCACCAGGGGAGCCTCCAGGTCCGGGTAGACGTTCTCCAGGTACCACCTGAAACTTCTGCACTGAAGCTTCTTTCGCAGTGCGATTTGCTGGGTCAGGTCACCCACATCCAGGTGTCTCAGGACCAAGTGGTAAGCATGGCCGTAGAACAGCTCCTTATACTCGTCCAGCCAGACCTCTGCGACACGGGCCAAGTTCCTCTCCACAGTCCTTACCCGATCTTTTGGGAAGGAGTAAGGGTTGTCATTCCTGAAAATATGCCCGACTCTGGAGCACGGAATAATCTCAATCTCTCCTCCACACATCCAGACCTGAGGAGCAGAGTTTGCTTTGAGAGAAACATGGGCTAGGGTTGTGTGCTGGCTTCGTGCAAGCCAGAGGAGAAGCAGTGAGGTGATCAGCAGGGGGCTTGCTGGGCTGCGCCCAGCCAGGAGGGACAGGGTCTGTTCCTGGCTGCCCCCAGGGAGCCCGGAGCACCCGAACCAGGCGTGCGGGACAGACTGCCAAGAGCAACATACCTTGAATGAAATCTCCATATTTTCACCTCCCCAAACATCCAGTCCTGAGTCATACGTTCCCAGCTCAAAGAAATACTTCTTGTCGATGGAAAACAGGCCGCCCGCCATGACCGGGCACCTGGGAACAGACAAGCAAGGCAGCACGTCAGTTGGTCAGAAAACAGCCGTCCCTCTCACCTTGCTTCTACAAAGGAATCATCAAGAAACTGTGGGCTACTAAATGCTTGGGGACGGTGCCTGAATTTGCATGTACAGCTCGGACCATAGGATTTGTCCCTTTGCTGCCCACTGACAAATGCAACACTAAAAAAGCCGGTGTTTTGGTGGCTTGGCCCAGCCTGAACGCCGTAACGGGACATGGGAGGGAAACATGGGGCGGCAAGGCATGCAGCGGTACGTCCTGGCAGCACCATGGTGTGCCTGCGGGGCTGTGAGAGCAAGAACTGCTCGGTGGGCTTTGCCCACGCCTGGCGAGGCGATCTCCTGCGATGTGCCACCGCCTCCTTCGTCCTTACCAGTGAAGGAAGAACACTTGGCCTGGAAGGAGCCTCTGTTGCTAAATTAGTAACAGCAGAACAGGTTGGTTCACAAAACTCTAAAATTCACTTTCTTTACCTTATTATATCAGTTTCCTTGATTTTATTTTTCTCGATGACCTCTTGTGGAATCTGCCTCCATCCAAAATTCATTGGCCAAGTAAAAATCCCACGCTGAAAGTTATCCACGGTCATGTAGCTAAACAGGGAAAAGATGGAGATGACTAATTCTGAGTCACATTCCTGATTGAAATGTCACCCTTAATGAGCGAAGAGGAATATCTGTACAAGATTAAAACAAAACTCTAACAAATTTCATCATGAATCCTCTTCATGTACTAAAATTCATGAAAAAGTGAAAAGGTGTGTGCAATAAAAAAGGCACCCATAGCTACTGCTAATGTTAACTTGATTGTGTACAAATGAGCTATATTGCATATCCCCTGTGAAATACTGTGGAAGGCTAGTTAGAAGGTTTGGATGTTGTCTTCTTACAATTATCATTTTTACGGCTAGGGTAAGAGGTTTTCTCAAGGTAATGGCCGGATTTTCTGGGTTTCCCAGTGCTGTGAGCCATGTTACCTCATGTCCTTGTCGCTGATGACCTCAATAACAGGGCAGGCGACCTTGGCCCGGCTCAGGCGGACCCTCTCCAGCAGCGGCTCCAGCCACCCCACGTTGCACTCCACGTGCGAGTCCAGGAACGTCAGGATGTCACCTGCAGGCAGAAGCCACGGACAGCGTCAGGCTCGCACATCCTGGGCGCCCCGGGGGCTGACGGGTGCCACAGCACCGCACCCCAGCGCTTCCCGAAATGCTCCTCTGGAGCCTCGGGAGCACCAAGTTTTTACTTAGGGGTGAAGGATCCCAGGCAGCACCTCCTGGCTCAGCGCCCAAGCCCTCGCTCGGCCAGCGCGACCTGGAGAGCAGAACGGGGCAATTCCAGGCACAAACGGCCCTCTCGGTAACAGCACGGCACGGCCGGCGGCAGGAAGCGGAGCTGCGGCGGGTGGAGCTGGAAATCCGAATGGATGCTTGCTGACACCATCGTCAGGCGCCAGACAGCGTCCGTCAGGCCGCTGGGTTTTTGCACAGCAAGACGCTCTCCTCCCAGCCGCTTGTGAGCCACCGGCCTCTCCGCTCGGCAGGTGAGGCGCGAGTTTTCAAATGACACCACTGCGTGAAACACTGCCGTGGTTGCTGAGCGGCACCGCAGGCTAGCACTGCTAACAGCACGGCTGCAGGGCAGCTCAGCTTAACGCGGCGGCCAGCCGGCCGTCACGCGAGCGCAGCGGGAGCGCAGTAAAGCAGGGTGCGGGAGCCGGGCTTCGGCACCGCGGGGAGGTGCGGGCAGGCGTGACGTGGCTTCGTCTTACCTTTGGCGACCTGCGCTCCCGCCAGCCTGGCCCGTATCAGACCGTGCCTTTCCTTGAGATGCAGGATCTTCACTTTTGGGAACTGTGACATGTATGCGTCAAGCTTCTCCTTGAGGTACTCTGTGGAGGAGAAGGAGAGAGCGAGGCTGACGTAGCTATCCTATGCTTATTTCTAGGTGTGAGAAGCAGCAGGCAGAGTTTTCCTGGAAGCATCTCCAGGACACACAGGGGTCCATGGGTTTGGGGTGCAAACTGGGGTAGTTCATCATCGAAACCTAAAACAACTTTTGTTGTGCATGCTCTACAAGTTTCTCAATATTAAGCACTGCATTTGAAGACCCAGCCCGGCTTTACACAGCACGAGGGTGTGCTATGGCACGACTGCTTTTCACGTCATGTTTACCATAGCTTCCTGCGGCTGTGGAGGCAGCTGGCGGAAAAAACCCTCAGGAAAAAGAGGGTGTGTGGAAGGTGGCTCGGGGCTGGAGTGTGGGGCCGTGCTGCTGCTCCGGAGCGCTGGAGTGAGCGCAGGGCCCGGGCTTCCCTCACCGGTGCTCTTTGTGGCCCTGCAGGAGGATGAAACTTTGCCACCTAAAGGTTTTGAAAGGCTCCACAGGTGAAACATCTGCAGACACGTTTGCAGCGCGTTATTGCTGCTGCTATTAGGCTATGGCAATGTAGAGCACGGCTCCCTGTAATTCACTCTCGCTAGCGAGGTTTCTGTTGCTTCATTAGCTAATGAGCAGATACAAAGGGAAGCCAGGAGGAAAGTAAAGAGGAAAATTGAAGAGACATTTTTGAGAGGAAATGGTATGAACATGTATTAATGATTATTTAAAAAATGAGCAAACTGAGCCCTTTTCCCTTCTCTCTGGCACCTGTTGCCTTGTTGCATTGTAGGCTCTTTTGGAAAGTATTTTTATGTGCTGCATGAGCTCTGATGTCGGGACAGCACCTTCCCTGAAGAACCAGCAGCTGAAGAATTACATCATTTTAAATTTTTTAAGGGCTGAAGTCAGCAGAGAGCCAAAGTATTACAAAGCAGAGGTTCGATACCATCTGAAAAGTCTGTGACTACACATGTGAAGCCACTGTGCATGCACAGAGGGCCAGATCACGACTGCTTTTACCACAACCACCCCCTTCTCTGAGCAACCTTGGATGCGCACACCTGCTGCCAACACTGAAAACTGTGTGCACTCATCAGGAAACTGCGCAGAAAAGGGTGAGAGCATCTTTATGAATGCACATGCCCTCGAGCCAGGACACCCCATGGGTGCGCAGGCTGTGTAAGCACTTCAGTACATTGAAAGAAGAAAATGCGATTTCTTTCTGCTATTCAGAATTGAATTACAGAGAACAAATTGTATTTTGGCCTCAAGTTATATTAGTTTCATAAAGGTAGAAGCAGCTTCACCTACCTTTAGTGCTGAAGTCATCCACCAAAATGATTTCTTTGATCAGGTGGGGAGGAGACCGGCTGAGGACGCTGTGAACGGAGCGCAGGAGGGTGGACCACACTTCGTCCACGAAGCACATGATGATGGTGGTGGTCGGGAGATCATCGTGGACCCGCTGCTCGGAGCACCTGCAATGGCAGCACAGCTGGTCACGCTCCTGAAAACCTCCAGGCCGAGCACTCATTGGGAAATGCACAGGGATGGGGCAAGTGCAAAATGTAAAAGGCAGAGGCACGTCCCCGCCGTGGGGTAGTCGGGACAGGGAGCAGGCGAGCGGGGGGCACGTCCTGCCACTGCCCCGGGGCCCTTCCCGTGGGCAGCCCTGCAGGGACAGGATGTGCCCACCCTTTCTTTCCAACAGGGACCTCTCTTTTCCTCCCCACCCCCAGGTGACAATATCTCCTTCCCAAGAGCATTGGAAGGGCGCTGGGGAGTGAGGCCGGTCCCAGCTCTGCACCCTGGTTCTGGGGACACCCGCAGGGAAAGGACCCCTGTGCACTGGGTGCCTCCTGCGATGCTCTGAGCACCTGCAGGCATGGGACCCCAGGCTGCAGGAGGTAGCCCTGCCAGAGAAAAGAGTTGGCAGCACATTCAGAATGCGGGGAAATGGCCATTTCCATGAAGGGTTACTCGCACAGCAACTCGTTGAGCAGGCAGGCTGCAAGGAAGAGTCTCCCAGTCCAACCTCTGCACCTAACTGCCCTGGAGGATGGGAAGATGCTCAAGCATCCGTATGTCATCTCCGATGGTATTGGTGGGTCTGCTCCCTGAACACCCGGCATGTCACACCCCCCAGGGACGCCCAGCACGGCCGGCCGTGCCCCCAGCCCCGTCCAGGGGCTCCGAGCAGCACCCATGTCCCTTGCAAACCGCCGACAGCACGCATCGCTGGGTCTGCGGGAGCGATAACATTTCTCCCCTGCCTGTGAGTTTGTCGTTTTATACAGTGACGGCCGAAAATGCAATGGCTGGGTCAGGCCTGTGTCTTCAGTGTGTGAACAAAAGGTCGATGAGCAGCTCTTCTCATCTCTATTTGCAATTCAAGCACCGCTTCGCTGCCTGCCTGCAGGGAACTGGGCTCCTGCAGCAATCCATCTCCAAGGGCATCTTGAGGCGTGCAGGACGCCTCAGGGAAGAGCTGCTCCCCCCAGCATGCACCGCTTTATCCAGAATAGCCACGACATACGGGGACTTGCTTTCTCTCTCATCCATAAGCTGAGGCCTGATAACAGGTTTCCCTCTCTTCCTTCCAGAGCAGACCTCCTGCAGGCAGGGCAGGCATGAGCCTGCCTGCGGATGTAGAAAATGAATCAGTGATGAATCAAAACTCCTGTTCACTCTGCTATCAAGAGCGGAGAGCAAACAGGGCCATGTATATGGGACTGTATAGAAAAGCGACTTCTTCCTCTTGTCTGGACGAACAGGCCCTTGGGTTCGGCTGGTGCCAGCCCAGATGCCGACACCAAAGCACCCCGCAGCCCAGAATGCGCGGTCCTTTGAAGAAAACTCAGAGGTGCTTCCGGGCTTTGCAGCTAATCAGGAGTGCTCTGGATAAGTGAAAATAATCCCCAAATTACAAACCCCTTGCAAGGCAGCTTGCCCTGTGCCTGGCCCTTGCTACCGCAGGGAGGCTGTGCAGGATGCAGGATGGGGCCAAGGTAGTGTCTGATGGAGGGAGGCGGCTGCAACAGGTTGAAGCAGCTCCTTGAGGCAACCTCCAACTGAGGAAAGACTTTTTCTCCCTTCTTACTTAAAAAACAGCGTTTCTATGCAGAGAGCAGTGGGTTTGTTACTGTTGACCCACAGTTAAAGTTATTTCACAATGTTCTGTGTGAGTTTGGGCTCCATTTCTTTGCTTACTACATAGATACACATACATAGATATACACATTTTATATACATGCATGTATAATACTACTTAATATATATAACTAATGTTAAGTAGAAGTCAAATGCTTTTAAAATTCCACCCCTAAACAGGCTTCTAAAGAAAAAGAGTCCATGGCGTTTATGTTCTGCTGATGTCACCCTCAAAGTCAGTAAGTGTAGGCTCCCACATCGCTAAAGCTGCATTGGAAAATCGTTACCTCGGGTCTCCTGCTCAGGAGGCTGGCAGCAGCCTGGCACTGCAGAGCCAACCCGCACGGGCACCGCAGCCCCGCTCTGCCCGACCTGCCAGCCCAGCCAGCACCCCCGCACTTGCTGGCATGGGGGCTAACTCGCCAAACCATATGGTGGTGTGCAGTATGCACCTTTTTTTTTTGCCAAACCAGGAAATCTGGGTCCATATCTAAACCTAGATAAATCGATTGTCCCAGTAGCATGGGAGAGGTTAGGGCACACAGGGACCTGCGCTGCCGGCGCCTGGGCTGAAGCAGGGTCCAGGGCTCCTGAATTGGGCTCTGCATTGAGTATTCTGCGTGCAAACATCCTGGCCGCCCCGGGCCATTTAAACCAGGCTGTGTGGCTTTGCATCTTGCCCCTCTTTGGGTGGGCCTCTGCCTGCATGCATTGCTGCAGAGAGACGGTGCTTGGCAAGCAGCAGTGCTGTAAGCAGAGCTCAGCAAGCAGTAACCATCACATTGGGACAGATTGCAGTGAGCTCACCTTCACGGCCGGCTTCCCCCCGTGCCAACAGGCTGCACGCTCGGAGCCTGCACGGCTGCTGCCAGCGCCAGGGCGCCCGCGAGTGCTCCCCGCGTCACCGTCCGCAGGGCGCAGCCCGAGCCAGCACGGCAGCACACGTCCCAGGGCCACGCCACTGGGACCCACCCCTGTTTGGCTAAGGTGTTAACCCAGATACCCGAAGGGCTACGGGCTTCCTTCCCGGCAGGGTTCATGATTCATGTGAGGCAGGCAGGTGTTCCTGGAAGGCAGGCGTTCCGCTCTGCAGCTCTCCAGGGCTCGTCTTCCAATTCTGGTTTTGAGCTGCAGTGGCTCTTTTTCTGTATGCAGGTGGCTTCTGTAGCTGGCATCTTCTGCACACTGGAAAGGGGCTGTAGCTGTCTCCCTCCCTCCTTGCCCCGTTCCTGCCTTTCCAGGACTTCACCTTGGCTCACAAAGCGAGTGACGACAGTGGCACGGGAACATCTGTGCATTGTCCTGTGCGACTGGGGACAGGTCACAGCACAAATCCCATGCCACCACTCCCATGGTGGGGACAGGAGGATTCACCTGAATCAGGTGCAGCAGCTCTAGGAAGGAGCCCCTTGAATGCCTGCTCCTTCTGTTGGCAAGGTACTGCCCACATCTTGCACTTTACTTCTGTATGTGGACTATGGCACGGCACTGGTTTGTTTTTTTCAAAGTGCAATACCGACATTTGTAGAATCAGCTGCACATTTCAGGAGGACAGCTGCGAACAAATTGCTTTCCAAATCACAACTCTGCCTACAGGTCCCGAGCTCAGAGGATGGATACCCATGTGGTGCTGGGCAGCACAACAGTGAAAGTGCCATGCAGTGGCCAGCGACACCGGTGGGAAAAAGGAGCGCTCCCGGGGGCATCCCCAGCACTGCCTCGGTGCCATGTCCTCGTTTCAGCATTCAGCAGGTGGCTTTGCCCAGGAGCCCCCTCCAGGCCCTCCAGGTGCGTGAAGCCATTGGGGCAGCTCCATCCCGCGGGTGGGGAGAGGAGAGGGAAGGGCAGTGGCAGCTCCAGGCATGAGAGCACCAGACCTCTCGGGCAGGGAGGGCTTCTGCTGCCCAGGCACATCAGTGGCGTGCAGAAGTGGTTGACGAACCAAACACACAGATGTCAACACCGAGCAGTGCGTGGCGCTACACCTGATAAACTGAATAAAACATTTTAAGGCACGAAGAGGCCTGAGCTCTTGTCTGCCTCATGTGCCCCAAGCTCTTTGGACAGCAGGGCTTAGCTGGCTAAGTCAAGCTAGAAATTTTACCTGGCTTTACCGTTAGTAACGAGCTCTTACCCAGAAACACGAAGCCCTCTCACTGCTGGCATGCACGCAGCGAAGGCCTCGGTGTGCCCAGCTGCCCTCCCCAGAAGCGGCCGAGCAGGCGGCGCAGCGTCCCTGGGAGCACGGCACAGATATCTGCGCAGGGGAAGCACATCTTACCCGGCAGGCCTGGTGTCCGCTATGGCTCGGTCTACAGGGATCAAATCGCTGAGGTAGACGTTAAAGTTTCCTTCTTTCCACCTGCTTTTTGCTTCTTCTTGCTTGTCGTTAGGGACTGCCATGGGATGCCCAAACTGCCCGGGAGCTTGGGGGTCTCTGGGGGCCAGCGTTGCATCCATGGCCAAGACCCTGTGCATCCCCGGGCTGCCCCCTGGCCGGGCTGCGCGGCTGCTCCTGCCCGCTGCCCCCTGCCCACCCCGCTCAGGGGCAGGCACCCTGGCAGCTTCTCCTGGCCCCACACGTGCTGCCCCAGCGGTGCCGTGGCTCGGGGCGCGCGGTGCTGCAGCCCTGCGGATGGTGTTCGCGGCGAGGGTGCTCCTCGCGACAGCGAGCTCCTGCGCTCTGTGCTCTTCTTGGCTCTTTGTGAAGTTCCCCACGGAGTCGGACCCGAGGTTTGGGGTTGCCGGGCTGCTGGGTTTTACCCTCTCTTTGCTAACGAGGACGAAGCGGTTCTTGGGTGACGTGGCCATCTCTCCCACCTTGGTCCCACCGTGCCCGGGCATGGCTCCCAGTCCTGCTGCCCAGGAGGGCAGGCCGGTTCTCCCGGGCGGGCTGGCAGGTGGCTGCTGACTCCCATTTGCAGCGTGCGTGGGTCCCTCCACCACCGTCGCCCCAGCCCCAGTTTGCTTTGCAGGCTCAGGTGCCTGCAGGTCCGGGGACAGGGGCTTGTCCTGCGGGCCCCCGGCGTTAGCCTTGGATGGCGATGCCCCCGGCAGCCCGGCTCTGCTTCCAGTCGGATTTGCTGCAGTGCCCTCCGCTGCC
>VXAL01018970.1:5586-33686 GCA_013399475.1 Chauna torquata
TCAGGATCCTGAATGCAGGGAGGAGGGTGAAAAGCAAGCTCACAACCCTGGACTTCAGGAGAGCAGACTTTGACCTCTTCAAGGATCTGCTCAGAAGAATCCTGTGGCATAAGGCCCTGGAGGGAAGAGGTGTCCAGGAAAGCTGGTTAATACTCAGAGATCAGCTGTTCCAAGATCAAGAATGGTCCATCCCAATGAGCAGTATGTCAGGCAGAAATGCCAGGAGGCCTGCGTGAATGAGCAAGGAGCCTCTGGCCAAACTCACAAAAAGGAGGCATGCAGAGGTTGGAAGCAAGGACGGATAAACTAGAAGGAATGCAGAGAAGTTGTCTGAGCATCCAGGGATGAAGTCAGGAAAGCTAAAGCCCAAATGGAATTGAATCTGCTCAGGGATCTCAAAAACAAGAATGCCTTCTGTTAGTACATAGGTGACAAAAAGAAAACTAGGGAAAATGTGGGCCCTTTGCTGAATGAGATGGGGAACAAGGTTACACAGGAGATGGAAAATGCTAAGGTGCTGAACGCCTTCTTTGCCTCAGTTTTTACTAGCAAGACTAGTCTTCAAAAATCCGGGGTCCCAGGGACCAGGGAGAAAGGCTGGTGCAAGGAAGATGTACCCTGGGTGGAAGAGGAACAGGTCAATATTTAAATAATATTTAAACTAACTGGACATACATGCGTCCATGGGCCCTGATGGGGTGCACCTGCCAGCACTGGGGGAGCTATATGATGCCATTGTGAGGCCACTCTTGATAATCTTTTAACAACCACGGTGACCTGGAGAACTCTGTGAAGACTGGAGGAAAGCAAATGTCACTCCTATCTTCAAAAACAGGCAAGAAGGACGACCCAAGGAATTACAGCCAACAGCCTCACCTCGATCCCTGGGAAGGTGATGGAGCAGCTAGTCCTGGAAACCTTTCCAAGCACATGAAGGACAAGGAAATCATCAGGACTAGTCAGTATGGATTCACCAAGGGTAAGTCGTGCTTGACCAACTTGATAAGCTTCTACAATGAAATGACTGGCCTGATGGATGAGGGGAGAACAGCGACTGTTGTCTTCCTGGACTTTAGTAAGACCTTTGACACTGTCCCCCCTAAGATCCTCATAGACAAGCTACTGAAATATAGGCTGGATGGGCAGACAGTGAGGTGGATCAAAAACTGTCTAAATGGCCCGTCCCAGAGCGTTATGGTCAGTAGCGCAGTGTCTATTGGAGGCCAGTAACTGGCAGTGCACCCTAGTGGTCAATCCTGGGTCCAGTCCTGTTTAACANCCTCATAGACAAGCTACTGAAATATAGGCTGGATGGGCAGACAGTGAGGTGGATCAAAAACTGTCTAAATGGCCCGTCCCAGAGCGTTATGGTCAGTAGCGCAGTGTCTATTGGAGGCCAGTAACTGGCAGTGCACCCTAGTGGTCAATCCTGGGTCCAGTCCTGTTTAACATCTTCATTAATGACCTGGATGATGGGGCAGAGTGCACCCCCAGCAATTTTGCAGACAACACAAAACTGGGAGGAGTGGCTGATACACCAGAGGGTCATGCTACTACCCAGAGGGACCTCGACAGGCTGGAGAAATGGACTGACAGGAACATCATGCAGTTCAACAAGGGCAAGTTCAAAGTTCTGCAGCTGGGGAGGAACAAACCCATGTACCAATATATGCTGAGGACCACACATCTGGAAATCTGCTTGGAAGAAAAGGATCTGGGGGTTCTCACAGATCCCAAGTTGAACATGAGTCAGCAATGTGCCCTGGCAGCAAGGAAGGCTAATGGTGTCCTGGGCTGTGTTAGGCAAAGTATTGCCAGCAGGGTGATGGAGGTCATCCTTCCCCTCTACTCAGCACTGGTGTGGCCACACCTGGAGTACTGCATTCAGTTCTGGGTTCTACTGTAAAAGAGACATTCTGGAAAGAGTCCAACGAAGGTCCATGAGGATGATGGACTTCAGCATCTCTCCTATGAGAAAAGACTGAAAGAGCTAGGACTGTTCAGCCTAGAGGAAAGAAGGCTCGAGGGAGATCTTATCAATGTCTATAAATACTTGAAGGGAGGCTGCAAAGAAAATGGAGCCAAGCTCTTCTCAGTGGTGCCCAGTGACAGGACAAGAGGCAATGGGCACAAATTGAAACACAGGAGGTTCCCTCTGAACATCAGGAAACATGTTTATTTATTTATTTATTTATTTTTACTGTGAAGGTGACAGAGCACTGGCACAGGTTGCCTAGAGCAGTTGTGGAGTCTCCCTGCTTGGAGATCTTCAAAAGCTGTCTGGACATGGCACTGCATAAATGGCTCTAGGTGGTCCTGCTTGAGCAGGGGGGCTGGACCAGACAACTTCCAGAGATCCCTTCCAACCTCAACGATTCAGTGATTCTGTGAAATCCCAGAAAGCTAGCATGCCTTTGTACTCAAATTTATGGACTATATACTCTAAGAGCCTGTAGGCCTCAAAACTGAGCTTTGGAACACAGCTGCCAGCAGTTTCTCTCTGGCTGAGTTGTAGTTGTTTTTAAGAGTCATTGACGCTGTTTTAAGCAGTCAGTGGGAACTGAGGTGGTGAGAGTCACTCAACCTATGATCACCTGAAGGAGCAATGTCCTCTCTGGCTTGGTGGTGCATTATCTGAGGAAGGTCTAAGGCTCCAGCACTGTCTCCAGGACCAAAACCTGAATGCCAGATTCCCAGCTGCTCAGCAGGTACCATTGCAGTGACGCATGATTAAGGGATATAACTAAGCATGTCTGACCTTAACAGAAGGCAGTGAAGATTAAAATAGGCTTCGAAGAGGGAGTGAATTAAATGACCACTCATTAAAATTTCTTGGCAAAAATTAAAGATGAGAGGCAACAAGAAGTTATGTTGAGATGGACCTTCAGTTACCTTCATGAGCTGTTGCTGCTGCTGAAATACATTCAAACTCACATTTTGATCCCACATTTCCCCAGAGTTGTCTGTTGAGGCTCCATCAAGGTACTTAAGATAGCAAAGTAGATTATGATTATAACTGCTGAAGACATTTACCTCCTATAAGTTTTTCTGGATGTTAACTGCCTGAGAGAAAATACTCCCAAATTCCCTACAAGGAGCATGAAAGAAAAACACTGGTGATTGAACCACCCTTTAAATTCACTGTGGATCTTGGCACAGATAAGGAGCTAGGCTTCTGCATTGACCCATAGTTTTCTCAAGAGGGAGTGGGCTAATGTGTGTGACATGCACCTGAAAACATCTGCATCTGAATTTCACCTTCTCAGCCCATGAGTTCTCATCATCTTCCTGTTTACATTTCAATTACATCCACAGGGCTTAATGAAAATGAAGGAACATTTGTGTCTGTGGAAATGAAATTTGATTTTTTTTAAAATAAATGAATATCTTTAAATAAATTGTGAAAATATTTTCACAAGAATAAAGCAAACAAGGAAAAGAAGCAAGAGCAACGAAGGCCAGTGAAGACAAGAGTATAACTGATTATCTCACATGACAACATAAAATTAAAGTCCTTGGTTTTATAGTTTTTCAGAAAGAAATACTTTTCCGTTTGGAAAGGAAAAAGCTGCTTTGAATAATACCTCCCCAGAGTATCTAAAACATCCACTAGGAGAACCTGATTTGGCTTTTCCCCTGGGATTTCTTATTGCTGCCCTTATTCAGTAAAGAGGCTGAGCCCATTTCTCTACTCCTCATAAGTACTGCAGAGACCAATGCTTGTCTACACGTTACAAGTCTGGGAGAAGATTGCAGTTCTGAACTGTTTGTTGTTCTCAAAAATTTGTTTGCAGGAGAAAAAAATCTTAATTATGGTGAAAAGTCATTGTAAATTTTTTATTAAGTGAGGCAGCTGTTTGAAGGAGGACCAGAGTGCACTCTTGTGCCAGGGTGGGAGGAATAATGGAAGGGGTGTTCAGCTATTTTCATCTAGTTACAAGGTCAATCAAGTCTCGTTTTAGTTTCCTTAATGTTGAAAAACATTCACAACATTAAGGAAAAACATTTTAATGACAGGCAAATGTAACCTGGCAACCAATCTTCTGTCAAGCCAGGTAAGAGTGAAAGTGTTAGTTTTTGACAGGTTGAACAGACATGAAGAAAACAACAAGCTGACATGCAGATCTTCTCCTAATTTAGTATTGTTAATACATTAAGCTCCTCCTAATTTAGTATCATTTGCTAATTTACTTACGCAGGATCAGATTCTAATATGCTGTCTTATTCTGCTAATGATTTTCACTCTCGGTATAAAAATACCTCAGTGAAAAAAAAAATTCTCTTTGGAGTAGCTCACAATATGATTATAATTATTATATATCATATATCATATTATAATATGCTTATAAATATTTCTGGTTTCATTATAACAGTTGATAACTCTATGTAGCAGATATTAAGAGTTACACTGGGGTAAAAAAAGAGTCTGAAAGGGCAACAAAAAAAAAAAGGATGAACTTTATNTAATTTACTTACGCAGGATCAGATTCTAATATGCTGTCTTATTCTGCTAATGATTTTCACTCTCGGTATAAAAATACCTCAGTGAAAAAAAAAATTCTCTTTGGAGTAGCTCACAATATGATTATAATTATTATATATCATATATCATATTATAATATGCTTATAAATATTTCTGGTTTCATTATAACAGTTGATAACTCTATGTAGCAGATATTAAGAGTTACACTGGGGTAAAAAAAGAGTCTGAAAGGGCAACAAAAAAAAAAAGGATGAACTTTATAAAATGAGTTGTCAACATGTTCATAATTACACAGGAAAAAATATTTCACACAATGACAGTAGTCTTGAAGTATGAGAAGATACAGTCTATAGGATAGGAAATCAGCCAACAAAAACCTCTGAACTGTTCTCACAGATGCCAGTGGGATTTCTGTTAATGATTTAAATTGGAACAGGATCAAATTAAAGTTCAGACAGAAGCAATATAGTAAGCCCTCCCTATTTCCATTACAACAGTACTCTGGGTGTCTAGTCCAAGAACGTTTTTTTGGGGAATAAAAGAAATCTATGGGAATAATAAAAGCTGGCAGTTTTATCCATTAAAAAAAAATGATGAAAGGCAGCCTTGTCAGAGGTGAAATCACTATTTAGTTTAAGTTTTAATTTGTCCAGCAAATTGGAAGTATGCTATAAAGAAGAAAGATACTACAGATGGCTTTTACCATTGGGGAAAAGTAGGCACAATTATGAGGTACAAATATCATTTTATAGTGCAGAATAAGTGAGGAAGCTGTTCACGTCACAAACAGATGCCTTACATTTCTAAAGAAAATTCAGCTAGTAGCCTTAAAATTTGTGTGAAAAAGTGTTTAAGCCATCAACTTAAGCACTCATTCTTTTTTTTTTTTTTTTTAATGAGTATATAATGTGACAATGGAACTCCGAAGTCTGTGGAATGTTGCTGAAGGGCACGAAAGCCTGGATCCTCCAACGACATAAATAACCACATCCTAGTGGAACTGGGGGAACAGGCTAGTTGCAGGCTTAAATACATGCATCTTCCTACTTTCCGGAAGAAGTTCAAAATTATCTTTGCTGTGAGATTTTTACCTTAACAAGTTGATTTCTTTGGCTGAATCAACACTGCAGGTATAGAGGGGAGATGGGAGCAGGGAGGACTGCATGTCAGGATGCAACTGTTCCCCCATGTGTCCAGATTTCTTTTAACAACTAGGCAGATAGACAGTAGTCTGTGGTGTGCTCTCATATTCTCTGAGTTAGAGGTAATGAGAAGGCACCAAGGCTTGCAGCATTTGCCATAGAAAGCCTCTGCCCTATAATAAAAACTCGGACAATGAAGTTTATGGTTGATGCAAAACCTTGTCAGTCTTGCAAATTATGCAGTCACAGGTTGCAATGTCTAAAGCGGTTGCATTTAAATTTCTGTGTTCTGTGAGAGTCTTTAAAATATGGACATGAAGAAAGAATTGATAATTAAAAATATTCAGCTATGACTTGGGAAATACATTATTCCACACTTTGCAGACTGTGTTGTAAACTAGCAAGTAAAACCTAGAGACACCTGTGATTTCATGGTAGAGGTTGTCACTCACAGTATCTCACATTTAACCTTCTCCAAGATGGGAATCAGAAGTATGACAAGCTTACATTTGAATTATGATTTGCATCCATTCCTAAAGATAGTTATCAGCAAAGATAGCAGAGTAGAGTGACAGAGCATGCTTTCAAGATAGTAATTGTGATACTACCCACTTTGCAGTTCTCGACAGAAAGGGCATATCTGTGGAAGAGGACACATAGAGAGTTACTGCATTTTGTTCATCTGCAGCTGCTGGAATGTTAACAAGATCACAGTTAATCAGGTACAAGTCCGAGAAACTCAAACTTTACATCTGTTCATGGGATCAGACCATTCCTTCTGTCAAGGCACTAGCAAAACACAAGAGGGTTTTCAATTACCTTCTGTCTCCAAGGTCTGTAGTCCATGCAGCACTGTCCCCTTCACCTCATTGGCATGGGATTTAGTCTTCCCAGCCACCAGTGTTGTACTTTCTCCCATATTCACTCAAAGCATCAGATCCTCAGTGGATGTAAATCACTGTCATCCTACTTGTGTCTGAGGCACTGTGCCACCTTGCAATAGTTGAAGGTTTGATCTATCTTGCTTCCTGAAAATAAAGTGCATTGGGCAATCAAATTTTGAAGTTTTGTGTGAATATACTTTCCACAACTGTGTTAACTATTATTAACAGCAGTGTTTTTGCAAACCTAAGCACATTCGCATGGCAACTGGATAATGAAAGTTAGGGGTTTCATGATGCAGACTATCTTCCTTGAGGAAAATTCACCAGTAAGTTAAATGGCTAATCTCAATCTGTTCAACAGAGCAACCCAAAATTAGATGTCTTTGAGCAATCTCAGATACTGATATATAAGGGTAATCAAGTGAGCTGTTCAAAGACCTTATTCATTTTCCTTCCAGACATGTTGGGTGGTGGAGGGAGGGGGGAGATATAAAAAGGGAAGAAGAAAGACAGCTACAGATCATGTTATTCTATACAAGCAGCCAATCTAGGAAATTTTCAGATAGAAAATATGCAGGAAAAGATTAAAATCAAAGTAGTTACTTTTTGAAAAACACCCATATTTAGCAGTCTGTTAGGAAAATTGTAGCAAAGAGCATTAATTATCACAGTCACATTTCCACATTCTCTACAGCACCTCTTTTTACTGTGTGGCATGGGCAACGATTTCAATGGGATAGAATTAATTTTCTTTCTAGTAGCTGGTATGGTGCTGTGTTTTGGATTTAGGATGAGAATAGTGTTGATAACACACCAATGTTGAAAAACAATCACAAAAGGGGGTTGGAAAATTGCTGCTCCAGTTGGCAGTAGGCAGTTCCCCCGACAGCACAAAAGGGATGATCTTAATTGTGATCTTAATAAAGGGACTTAATAAAGAAGAGCAGGTGCCAGTCGCTACCACAGCAGTGCACTGCCAGCAATATTGCACCAACTGAGACTCCCTGATTCCCATCCATAAGCTGATTCATCGACTGCAGAGCCAAGGCATGAACAGCAAGACTCGCTCATCCTTTAATAGTCCCATATGGGCAGTGTGAAAGTCTAATGGAGAGCAGAGGCTAGCAGTGGACTATCGTGGCCGGAATGAAGTCACACCACTGCTGAGTGCTGCCGTGCCAGACACGCTAGAACTTCAATATGAACTGGAGTCAAAGGCAGACAAGTGGTATGCCACAACTGATATGGCTAATGCGTTTTTCACAATCCCTTTGGCAGCAGAGTGCAGGCCACAGCTTACTTTCACTTGGAGGGGCGTCCAGTACACCTGGAATCGACTGCCCCAGGCATGGAAACCCAGCCCCACCATTTGCCATGGACTGATCCAGACCGCACCGGAGCAGGGGGAAGCTCCTGAACACCTGCCATACATTGATGACATCATCATGTGGGACAACACAGCAGAAGTATTTGAGAAAGGGAAGAAAATAGTCCAAATCCTTCTGAAAGCCAATTTTGCCATAAAACAAAGTAAGGTCAAGGCACCTTCACAGCAGATCCAGTTTTTGGGAATAAAATGGCAAGATGGACTTCGTCAGATCCCGATGGATGTGATCAACAAAATAACAGCTATGTTTCCACCAATGAGCAAAAAGGAAACACAAGCTTTCTTAGGCGTTGTGGGTTTTTGGAGAATGCATATTCCCAATTATAGCCTGATTGTAAGCCTTCTCTATCAAGTGACCTGGAAGAAGAATGATTCCACATGGGGCCCTGAGCAACGACAAGCCTTTGAACAAATTAAACAGGAGATAGTTCATGCAGTAGCTCTTGGGCCAGTCCAGGCAGCACAAGATGTGAAAAATGTGCTCTACCCTGCAGCTGAGGAGAATGGCCCCACCTGAAGCCTCTGGCAGAAAGCACCAGGGGAGACTTGAGGTCAACTCCTAGGGTTTTGGAATCAGGGAAACATGAGATCCGAGGCCCGCTATCCTCCAACTGAAAAAGAAATATTGGCAGCATATGAAGGGGTTCGAGCTGCTTCAGAAGTGGTCAGCACTGAAGCACAGCTCCTTTTGGCACCCCAACAGCTGGTGCTGGGCTGGATGTTCAAAGGGAGGGCCCCCTCCGCACATCATGCAACTGATGATACATGGAGTAAGTGGGCCATACTGATCACACAACGGGCTTGAATACAAAACCCCAGTCACCCAGGAATCTTGGAAGTGATCATGGACTGGCCATAAGCAAAGATTTCAGAATATTACCAGAGGAGGAGGTGACACGTGCTGGAGAGGTTCCACTGTATCATAAAGTACCGGAAAATGAAAAGTAATATACATGTGTACTTCAAGGGGATTTGATTTTGGGTGAGAATAACCAAAGAATTTAATTGTATGATGTTAATTGCTACATAATGCTGTATGTCATCACTACTGTGCTTGCTGTATTTCATATCAACTGTATTACAGTAAGAGTTACCCAGATTAATGAAGAATGAATCTTGATGGAACTGGGCAAGTTCAGCAGTGATGTGACCAGAGATGGCTTCAGAATGCAATGATCCAACAGCACACACCATCTTTACTGTCCAGAACGACAAATATGACAGAAGGAACCCAAAATTATTGACTAAAATGAAGTCAACTGACATTTTAGATGGACATTTTAAAAGGGATGGCCCATCCCATAGACTACATGAATGATATCTGTTCATGTATATCAAACGACTGGAAGGGTGGTGTTGATTAGTGAGGATGTATTGGAAAGCATAATACCTGAGCATGACATAGACGGTATAGAATAAGGGGCAGGCATTGTCCTGGTTTCAGCTGGGATAGAGTTAATTTTCTTCCTAGTAGCTGGCACAGTGCTGTGTTTTGGATTTAGGATGAGAATAATGTTGACAGCACACTGATGTTTAGTTATTGCTGAGCATTGCTTACACTGAGTCCAGGACTTCTCAGCTTACCATACTGTGCTGCCAGTAAGGATCCTGGGGGTGCACAAGGAGCTGGGAGGGATCAGAAGCAGGACAGCTGCCCTAAACTAGCCAAAGGGATATTCCAAGTGATATTCCATACTATGTGACATCACGTGGAACAATAAATCTGCGGGGACTTTGCCAGGGGGGGGAGCTGCCACTGTTCAGGCCCTCGCTGGGCATTAGTTGGCGGGTGGTGAGAAACTGCATTGTGCATCACTTGTTTTGTATATTCTTTTTTCATTATTATTATTATTTTCCCTTCCTTTTCTGTCCTATTAAACTGTCTTTGTCTCAATCCATGAATCTTACCTTTTTTTCCGATTCTTTCCCCCGTCCCACTGCAGGGGAGTGAGCAAATGGCTGTGTGGTGCTTAGTTGCCTGCCAGATTACAAGAGTTGCCTGAAAGACAAGCATTTCACCTAGAGTCCCAGCCCCTGAAAAGCAGCTCTGATTCCATTGTTTCAGAGCACTGAAGAAAACTTTGGTAACAAGGAGTTTGCTTTATCTTGCTAGCACAGTGGCCTGGGCCCAAGGCTCCTGCAGCAGATGCAGGTGCTCTGCAACTTTTTAAGCTTCAAAAACTGCTGCTAAGATTAATTTTGCTCTAGTGGAACTAAGTGCCCTCCATCATCCTAATATTTAGTCTTGTGCTGAAATCACACAGGCTCACAGACAGCACAGATTAAATAGCTACAGTTAAGTTGGTAGAAGTACAGCCCAACCCCCGCAAATAAAAACAAAACCACTTGTGAATGGCATGTTATGTCTCCATCAGAAAATGTAGCAACTACTGGAAATTCAAATGTCTTGATTGGAATTTGGGATTTATTTTCAGCTTCCAAAAGAAAAGTCACAAACACAGTCTATAGAGCGGGTTCCTGTGCTGCTGAGCAGACCATCTCCCTGTTCTCAATAACTGAAAGCTTCATAGAACCAGATCTTTCAGCTGGCATAAACCAGCACAACTACGGAGGAACTAAACTTCAGAGGAACTAAACTGATTTACGCCAGCTGAGAACTGGCCACTATAAATGAACGGATATGTCTGAGCCACTCAGAAGTCTCAGGCCTATGTACAAGTTCTTCCACATTATTTCACAAAATTAAAGACAATCTCTTGATTTGCTAGATTGCTTTTACGTTCTTCGAGGAATAAATGCATCAAAGTGACAGTGATAAGTAAAATTTTTCTAGCAATTACTAACATTGCCAGTTATTTTGAATAAAACAAAGGTTGAAGTTGTTTCCAGATTTTGCTGAGAATGCTATAAGTGCCAGCACATGACTGGACATCACTTAAAATGCTTTAGATCTGAATATGATATAACTTTTGCTTCTATAACAAAACAATTTTTTTTTTCCTGTTTTCATTTTTGGAAAAGACTCCTGGCATTAAACTGATTACATTTAGTGTCCTATAGTTTCCATTTTTGGAAGCCTACCTGATTTTTGAATAGTAAAATAAATTACTTGGAGATCCTGCTTGGCATCCTCCATAGTTATATTACATGAGAGTAAACCGTACAGGCTCATAGAGTACAGTCTAAATCTAGTAAGTGAAAGAAGAACAACTAATTCGCCAACTACTTGGTACAAAAACTGAGGAAGTTCAACATTCCTTTACTGAACTGCAATAAACTGTGCTTCTGATTTTCATCAATAGTACATCACGTGCTGAGAGACATAACTTAATTCCATGAATTGAATATATCTGTCCTCGTGCCTAAGGAAAAAAGAGCCAAACATTTATGGCACCAGCCAGCACACATTCACGTTGTTTGTTTCCCTGATTATTCACTGAGACATGTCAATGAATAAAGATGTTCCTGGGTAAATACATATAAAGTGAAGGTTAGAGTTTAGATTTAGGCCTCATGCAGAGAAACTAAATGTACCGGAAATCTTTCATGCATTTATTCGTCACATATTGCACCCAGATGTGCAGTACAAAGTTTCTAATTTTACTGGAGAAGCACTGAAGCACAGAGAGGCTTAAGTCCAGATCCTGTAACCTATTTAGCTGTTTAATCTCAACTGAGTTCAGCATCTCTCAGAGTGTGTGCCTAAATGATTTGACCCAGGTTATTCATGAAGCTTGCTCTAGAAACAGTATTTCTTCCATAGCATACAAAGTTTAAACACTTCTAGTTTAACTTTTAGTCACTGGCAACCTGCCAATATGAAAATTGTTTATGAAAGACCATTAAAAAAAAATTGCACACTCTCATAAGTGTTATCTGAGGTACACTGATTGTTCCTAGCTTTGTTTTTCTCAGAACTTAATTTGATAGAGAGCAGAGTAATACATTTTTCACAGCTCTCTACCACCCTCTGTTGTTTACTTTCTCAACGAAAAATTCGCTCTTTTTCAATTGTGGCATTAGAAAAATGAATATCTGAATGTTCTAAAGCAGAATGAAAATACCGATCAGTAACATATCAGTGTGTATTCTGAAAGCAAGGAAAACAAAAAAAATTATAGGTAAGTTTTTATATCAATTCACTGACACACACAAATACTTCAAGGCTGAGATCTTTTTGCTACCCGTTTCAGCAAACTTAAGAGTTTAGCTGATGACTGCAGAAGTTTTGTTTAAAAGACTTGAGTAGAGACAGCAAATGTAAACTGGGAACCAAAATTCACAACATTGTACTAGGACAATTACAAACAATGTGAACTTGGCTTAAAGATTTGCTAATGTTCTCAAATGCCAAACTTGTAAGACAGAGTTTTGTTTTGGATGGTAACAGAACGCCAGATGGATTCAGTTTGCCAGACAGTTATTCAGCCATTGCATGGCTAGACATTATTACTAATTGCTACAAACTTAGAGCCTGACAAAGATTAATGGAAGATAAACAGAGTCAAAAATCAAATCAAGACTCACAAAGGGCCTGAGCTCTTCAACAGCTACTGTGACACAATGCAAAGATATAAAAATTGTTTGGGGCCAGATGCAGAGTTCAATGTGGAGGTGAATGCAAGTACATCTGAAAAAAAAGTCAGGATCAAGTCAAAAGCAATGTAACATATATTTAGATTTCTCCTGGGTTTTCTCAGTGGGGCAGAAGGCTTGCCAGAGACTTGCCCGTATAAGGCTGTTCCATAATATTAGCTCATGCAGCTAAAAAAAGGTAGATGGGACTGGATGTGAGGGCTGGAGATCATCTTCTTATCCCTGGGACAGAGAATGGGACAAGGCCAACATTTTGTCTAAATCCCTTGTTTTAATATTAAGAATTTACCTTTTGACATTTAAAGTTTGTCTTCTCTTGTCACTTAAACCTGACAGAGTTGTGGGTGCTCCAAATCAGAGGGAATTTGATTAAATGGAAGTAGTGCTAAATGTTAGACTAGAGCAGATACTGCAGCATCTGAACCTAAACTCATTTAAATTATTTAGCCAGAAGTGAAACAGCAAGTGAAAAGGTAGTGTAAATTATTTTCTATGTTAACCCCACAGTGCCAGAATAAAATAACTGGTAAACAAACACATTATTTATCATTACTGACTTACCAGCTGATGTTCAGAGAATTCCAAAATACTGTAGTCTCAAGCATCTGCTTTGTATCAAAGCTGAGTGGAGTAGAAAAATGGGCTTTTTCCTTCCAAAAGGAAAATGTATGTTTCAGGGGAACTTCAGATATATTCAGTGAAAATTTAAAAATAAAAAATTAGAGAGATTGCTACACCGTATCACAGAGCTCAGAAATATGAGGAGCTCTAATCAAGCTCTCTCTCTCTTTGCTTTTGTATTTATACTTATCAGACATTCCCTCTACTCCTACTGAGAGTAGAGGTTTGCATGATAGGAATCCTTAGCTGTTGCATATCACAGAAAATACAGTTCAGCAAAGAAGACCCTCAAAAGAAGGAGAGCAAGTGGCTTTAAAAAGTGAAATATTTCATCTGGAATGTATTTGTTTTTAAAAAAAACTGAAGCTTTCATAATGGAGGCACAGTAGTTAGCTGAAATCTGTATTTTCCTCCAACAAGTTTTATTGAAAGGTTTCAATTACCTTTATCTACTTTCTCCTGATACCTGTTCTACCACTGATATCATGAGAATTAACCACTTCTGTAGATTCTATTTTTTCTTGTATGATCTTTCCAAGACTTTAAGTATATGAACCTTTCCACAATGAGCTACAATGGGCTACCTATCATCTCTTCTTTTTATTTCACTTTGTGGGAAATTTGGGGAAAAACACAGCTCTCACTTTGTATTTACATTTTCTCTTAACAAGCTTTATACTCCTTGATGTCAGAGTAATTATTTATTTACTTATTTACATTTACATGGTATACTATCACCTTTGCAGTTTGATATTATACATTTCATGGCAGCTAACCAAAGAGGCATTTAAAGAACAGCACTAGCACTAAGAAACCAATGCAGATATATTACAGGTGGGTTTTTTGTTTGTTTTTGTTTTTCTGAGATGTAGCCATTAAATTTATCTTTGCTCATCTCAACTTTTTTAAAAAGCAAGTACTACATTTCATAATGTGTTCTCTGATGAGATATATTGAATATTGCTGAGTGAAATTAGAATAAAAATAAATCCTTAGCTGACAGACTTCAGTGAAGTATTTGATATGGCACCATGCGAGAAATGAGTTTAACTGGAGATGATGTGGATTAGTACAAGAGCTGCATAGTCAGCAAGGAAACGGAAGAGAGTACACACTTGTGCTGCAGAATGAACTACAAGACTGGAAAGGGCTCAACTGGGCAGTTCCTCAAGGACTAGGTGCATTCAGTGCTTTCTTAATGACTTCGGCATAAAGAAAGAATGGCCAAATGAAATTTAGTGATAAACACAAACGTGGAATTTACTCTCAATACTAATATGAATATTATATAAAAAATTATTTGCATAGGTAATAGTCTCTTAAAAAAACTAAAAGCTCTAAGGGAAGTCTTGATCAGTTTTGTGAGCAGGCTTATTGATGATATCACTTGATTATTAGCAATAGCTGAACTTGATGACCCAGGAGGTCCTTTCCATATCTATATTCCTCAAGGACCACACAATTTCTATATTCTCACACGCTTCACCATTCCCATTTCAGCACCTTTCCTTCTCATTCAGGTTTCAGAAGACAGTACTAGAACTTCTACATCTTGCAACAAAGCCAAACAACCAGTGAGTCTCAGTATGGTTACGAAATAAGACTGAAGGGAAAGTTCTCCAATGAGGGAAAGTCATGAGGGAAAGTTCTCCAAATACACATTGTCCTTAGATAACAGTAAAGAAGTCTGAGAGCAGTAATGGTATCACTTGGACAACAGGATTTAAAAGCAACACAGGTAACTGGGAGACACAGGAGAGAGAGACAGAAAAAGACAAAGAAGAAAAGAGAACTGCGCAGGGAAGAGAGAGAGAGAGAGGGGAAAGGAGAGAGACGAAATCTCAGCTTTTGATATGGTTTCAGATTTCCAGCCAATTTCATTATACGCCTCTAAGCCAAAACCAGAATTTTTTCCCCCTCAGATTTTGAAAATAAAATCATGATTAGTTGCAAGGATCAGCACAGAAGACATCTGATCACCCAGGACATTTCATTACACAGGAACACTATGCAAAGGTTTATTAACACTGAGAAAAGTTAACTGTACCAAATGGACAAGTAGAAACATGTAAACTGAACACCTGGAGAAATAAAATTACAATTTGACATAGACAGTTATTTCATTTAAAGCCTGACATGTTTTGAAAAATAGTTTGAACATTTATCTTTAGAGCCTAGACAAACCTGTGGGAAACAAAGCTAGTGAAAATCTATACCTAAGTTTCAAATGGATACTGGTCATTTAATGTGACCATTGTTCTATGAAAATATTGATCTTTTATGCTACCTAAGCTAATGGAGATGATGAAAGAAAAGAGATTTCTCCCCAGGTTTCTTCAAATTTCGGCTGGTGGAAGTGAAACATTTAATAGCACCCAATGTATACCAAATACTGGTGTTTAATCTGCTTAGCCCAAACCAGTATATCCCTTTATTTAGTGGAACATTGAAAGACACACAGCAAGGAACAGGCTCCAGAGACATACACAGGATGCATTTTAAAAGATTCTGATGAATCTTTTTTATTTTTAAAGACGAACGTGTCTTGACACAAACAGTTTTTCAGTTTTCAGAAGAGTCCAATGTTTCCTCCTTTTGGAATCGCAGATGAAAAGTCTATCATTTCATTTAAGAAAAACTATAATTTAACCAGGTGCGGGTTGGGAAAGACACCTAGTAGACAAGGTCAGAAAACATGGCATGCTAAACAAATGAAAAACTGTATAAATATTTCATAAGATAAAACTAATTTTTATGCTTTTTGCTAGAATCCTTAATAATTAAGGTAAAGCTGAACCTAGGCTACAACTTCATAGTGCAAAGACTTTTGTCCATTTCCTGGCGGGGGCTTCTGTCTCCTCCTGCAAATCCTCCACACAGGTATTCAGATCAAGGGACATTTACTACTGTACATAACACTAACCAATAACACCTCATTATGTCCTGCCTGGTCTGCAGCTATCTGACATCTCTTGCTTTATGTGTTGGCAGAGTATATATATCTATATACTGTATTCAGAAGAAATAAGGGAAACGGTCGTGGACAATGCTTGCACACACAAAACTATAAGGTAATGATTTTAGAGCTTGTCATACAGAGACCTTAATTCTGTATTCTAAAGCATTTTTTAAAGTATGGATAACAGTTCTACAAAAGAACTAGTCACCAGGAAATGTCCCAGCTCTAAAATTTTCTTTGGAAGAATGGCTGTAGGCTATTGGCACCCACAAACAGTTTCCTATTCCTAAATTTCCACTTTCTACAAAAAATTTTGTTCTTTGGTCTCTGAAACAACTACTTTATTTTGGACAAAGATACACTTTATAAGAAAAAAAAAATCAACATTTTGTTAAAGACGGTAGGGACTGATCCTCCGCTATCTTGTTACTTTCATTCTGTGACAAGTACAGCTGTTATGACACCAGCTTCATCCACATAAAAGCAAATGAGGAAAGAAGTAATTGCTCTTTTTAATTAATTCCTCGAAAACAAACATTTTGTAACCTGGGCAGAACTCTACCAGAAAACAATACAGGACTGCTCCTTCCACTGGATGGGAAGCAAGCATGATGGAGGGGTGGGGTGGTGGGGTGCCCTGCCACAGGCAGGTGATGTCAGCCTGCCTGCCTGCCCTTAGTGTGCAGCTACAAATCCCTAGCACCACATTATGCACTGCTCTCCCAGATTGGGGTTGGGGTAAGGGATGTACCTCCCCTTCTGTATGCCAGAAGATGCCCTTCCTTCTGTAGGCCAGGCATGGAAGTGTGGCCACCAACTATACTTTGCATGCAAGCCCTGCTCCAACATGTTTTCCCTATGCCAGATCCAACCATGCATCCCAAAAGTTCATATGTCAAGGTCTGACATCCTCCCACCCTCACACACACAGAGGTATGAATCCAACACAAAGTAGGCAAAATATTACAACATAGCAAGGAAAAAAAAAAATTGGAGGAAAGTGGAAAATTACAACTGTGTCATGGCTTCATCAAACACAGAATGGTTCGGGTTGGAAGGACCTCTGCAGGTCATCTGGTCCAAACCCACCGCTCAAGCAGGGCCACCTAGAGCAGGTTGCTCCGACCATGTCCAGGTGGCTTTTGAAGATCTCCAGAGAGGCAGACTCCACAACCTTGCTGGGCAACTTGTGTCAGTGCTCGCTCACCTGCACAGTGAAGAAGTGCTTCTTGATGTTTAGATGGAACCTCTTCTGTTCTGGTTTGTGCCCATTGCCTCTTGTCCTGTCACTGGGCACCACAGAAAAGAGCCTGGGTCTGTCCTCTTTGCACCCTCCCTTCAGGGATTTATATACATTGACAAGATCCCCCCTGAGCCTTCTCTTCTCCAGGCTGAACAGTCCCAGCTCTCTCAGCCTTTCCTCATAAAAGAGATGCTCCAGTCCATTCATCATCTTTGTTGGCCCTTAGTTGGACTCTTTCCAGCATGTCTATGTATCTCTTGTGCTGTACTGTGTCCAGTTTCTGGGCTGTACTCCACATGGCCTCACCAGTGCTGAGGTAGAGGGGGAGAATCACCTCCACCGAACAACTGGCAATACTTTGCCTAATGCAGCCCAGGATACTGTTAGCCTTCTTTGTGGCTAATTGCTGCAAGTGTACATCGTTGGCTGTTGTTCAACTTTGCAACCACCAGGACCCCTCCAGCCCTTTCACATAAAGCTGCTTTCCAGCTGGTTTGCCCCCAGTGTGCACTGGTCCATGGGGTTGTTCCTCCACAGGAAGTTAGTGACCCAAATCACAGTCCACGTGCACAGGCCCAGATCTGTGCTGAATGAACAGTATGGCCTTCAGGCTGTGCTGTGTGTTTGCCAAAGCTGCAGGACAAGCTGCCAGCTCATTGTAACACAGGACCTGCAGGCAGCTCCCACTTCTCACTAGTGACTATGCCACCTGGGTTTCCTTGTCTTTATCTAAACCTGCAGCAAGAAGTACTCATGTGAACATTCTTTCTGTCTGACAGTTGGAGGGATGTATGGAGCTGTTCTCTTTTAAGAAAATCCTATATCCCTTCCAGGGATTGGATGTGAACAGCATACTGTATGCTGGTCAGAGGCCTGTCTGGATCTGCACAACCCAGCATCTGAAGGGATGTAAGATTATCTATACCAGCCTCTCCCATCTTTATGTTGGCTCTAATAAACGGCATTTTAAGTAATACTTTACAGAGTCTGGGTGCCTATTTTACTGAGATCATAAAGAACCAGCACCTCCTGGTGTAAAAGTCCAATCAAAGGCCACCAAGATGATCAAGGGATTGAAGCACCTCTCCCGTGAGGAGAGGCTGAAAGAGGTGGGACTGCTGAGCCTGGAGGAGACTCAGGGCGGATCCTATCAATGTGCATTATCAATGTGATACCTGAACGGAGGATGCAATGAAGATGGGGCCATGCTATTTTCAGCGGTGCCCAGTGACAGGACAAGAGGCAATGGGTGCAAACTGTAACACAGCAGGTTCACTATGAACATCAGGAAGCATTTCTTTATCATGCGTGTGATGGAGCACTGGTACAGGTTGCCCAGAGAGGTTGTGGAGTCTCCCTCCTTGGAGATATTCAAAAGCCACCTGGACATAGGCTTGGGCAATCTGCTTTAGGTGGCCTTGCCTGAGCAGTGGGGTTGGACCAGATGACCTCCAGAGGTCCCTTCTAACCATAACCATTCTGTGATTCCATGAAAATGCATGACAAAAAATGGAGAGCTAGAACATTATACACTGAGAGATTCGAAGGACTAGAACTACATACATGGCTGAAATTTGAACAGAACAACAACAAAATGCAGAACCACGCCCTTCGGAAGCAAAACTAAAATATACCAATGCAATGCGGGACCTTGTCAGCTTAAAAGTACAGAAAAAGCAAAAACTCTGACTCAGCTGCAAAAAATAGGTAAGATTAAAATTAAGGGACAAACTTCCAGTAAACAGATAAAAGCCTTATATAACATGAGTATGTAGTATAAAGGGGGGGGAGTGTGTGTGTGTGTGTGTGTGTGTGTGTGTTCAGTACTAGAAAGGGGCTAACAAGACCACTTTCGGTAAAAGAGAAAATATCTATCGTATCTAGTTTAGCAAAAACCGAAGTAGCAGAGGGATACAAATGGCTTGGATGAACATCGTTCGGTACAGAGGAGGGCTCCTCTCACTAGGAAAAGTGAAAAGAATAAAACCTATCTCAGTGAAAGGGAAAACATCAACAAAAGAACATATGCATACATAACAGGGGAACCTCTGGAAAAGCCCCTCAGGGGTGAACAAAGTTTAGAGGGAATCTGAAGAGCCTGTGATGCAGCTTTCCATAGTAACAGCAGTTAGCACAGAGGAACAGCAGCTTCCTCCCTATCCTTCAATACCTGCCTTCATCCTCTCACCACGGCACTTACTAAGAATATATGGATCTGGCTCCTCCATAAGAAGTAAGGAGTCTGCTAGGTGTTAAAATGTAGGGACAGAAACACAGTATCAGGTCCCCAGCTACAAAGAAAGAAAAGCTCATCAGCACATAAACTCAAGGGAGGAACTGGGAATCCAGAGAACAGCAGGTGTTGGTCAGGGATGGGTGAGGATCTTCTTTGGGCCATCTTTTCAGAACACAAGTCATCACCAATTTCTCATGCTATTTGAGCAAACACTACTCCAATCACACATCTCTCCTAAACTAGAGACCTAGAGTTAAACTCAGTGATTTAGAATGGCAGATGTTAATCCTTTTTGTCCCCATTCTTATATTTAACCTCCGATCTTTTTGCAGATTATAAAACAATACACAAGAAAAATCTAAAGAGTCATGATGGTTTTACAGCATACAACAACAAAGCAATATTTTAAAGTCATCATTAACTTCTCTTGGCAAGACTGCTCCTAAACTTCTCTTTACAGCTGCATGCCAAATCAGTATTATTTTCCCACCCACAAGCAACAATTCTTAATTAGGATCCTGAATCCATCACTAGACTAAAAAGCTTCAATTCAAGATTACACATCTGCCTACCTCCCACTGCACTTGTATTTTAACTGAAATACATGGTCAAGAAGCTAGAAATCTCTCCAGAAGTATAATTCAGCAACAGTTCATCTCAAATATAAATATCAGGATAACTAGAAAATATATGTCAAGTTTTCTGCTTTCAAGATTTTCTGCCATTGGAGCCAGAAATCTTGTCAAATTGCTCCTCAAGAACGTTATACTGAGGACACCAAAAATCATGGCTTAATAGTTGTCTGACGCTCAGTGCTGCTTGACCTTAAGTCAATACAAGCAGTAAATGCCTTCCTGACTGTACCACATGGTAATATCACACCACAGATTGTTTTCTTTTCTGAAAGAACAAGAACACAATCTGAATATCCCATACATTCAAACAAATATTCCTAACAAAGAAACAATAAAGCCCCCTCTTGCCCTTTCTGGGAGCAGGCTTATGTACAAAACAGCACTATTAAGGAGATGAATACTTATACCCAAGATTTCTGCAGACCCAGTGACTCAACAGCACAAGTGTCAATTGGTTCAAAACAATAGTATAAAGCATGTATTTGCCTGAATTGTTTGATTACATCTTAAATTTTACGGAATGAAAAACAGTGATCCTTTTCCCCTACCCAACTCCATCTTACAGAGGCATTACAGTAACATTTATAGAGCTGAGCAGTCTACATGGTCAAAAAAATCAGAAATTTATATATAAACCAAACAGGTAACACTGACAGAAGTTTCTGTTCCCCCTTTGTGGAGGTCTCAGGCTGGAAAGTGATTGTAGTTCCAAAACATTCAGGCAAGTGCCGGAATAAAATACTGAAGTGAAACATCCTCATGGAGCAAGATAAAGTGGACAATTTTCTTACTTACAATATCTGTAAAGAGAAAAAACACAAATCCAGTTTGCAATATGGTAAATACTTTAAAATGACATCCTCTGCAGAATGCCACCATAAGAATACAATGTTTCTACCACTTCTGATACAGGATGTCATTTTAAAGCACACTTTAAAGCAAAGAGAATGACTAGACATATCACCCTGTAATATTAAAGTCCTTGAGGGTCTATGAAGAATTACTAAAGAGTCTATGAAAGCTGCTACCAAAAAGGAAATATATAATGTATAGGCATATAGTGCTACACCCATGACTTAAATTTTCCCTGGGAAATCCTTAGCGTCTGCACTAAACCATAATGCAGAGATGTTCTTAGGAAGTCAGAAGTCCTTGGAAAAGCATGCAGAGTTATCAAAATAGGATATAAAACCCTGCACAGCTTCTGCTTATGAGGAACACACTGTCTCTATGGTTAGAAACACCTGCTGTGTAAAAAGCATTTTGGTATTAGAATCAATTTGGTGCTGGATGTAAGAAAGCACATAAGGGAAAAAATAAAGTCAATAAATCCATTTCTCTAGTAGAAACTAGAGCTTTATTTTAAGACTTTCCAAAAATAATACCACTCCTAAATACAACAGCTTAACTTCAAAACAAAGACAACAAAAAGACACCCATGATTAGTCAGTCTGGTGTTCCAACTTGATATTTTTAAATGATCCTGGCTTAATGTTTTTTAGTGTTTTTTTTTTTTCTTCCTGAAGCAACTAAGGCCTGAAGCTCTCTGATTAAAACCAGAAATATTAAAAGTTCTCAGGTACAGTAAAAATAGCTAAGTTCCAAAATGACAAAAACAGAAGATACACTATTCTCCTAAGACTACAAGTACAGCAAACATCCCCTCCTTAACTGGAGTTTGCAAGCAGATCTGTTGAACTTACTGCACAAGGCTTTTGTGGGATTGACTTGCTGTCCAGCAAGCAGCTGCTGCAACTTCTTGATGTCTATGCGTGCCTCAGCCATGCTTTGCAGATCTCTGCCTTGAACAGAGCTTTGACATCCATCCTCTGATACTGAAAGTGAAAGAACACAACAGTCAAAACATCAGAAGGGATTTCATAACCTATAAGGACACACCTGATAATCACTGAACAGTTGATATTCAAAGGGGTTGTTTAGCAGCAACAGCAATGCAAGGAAGCAAAAGCCTAGTTTTTCTACAAATTGTCGATGTCACTGGAAGAGATTCCCCCACAAACACAGAACAACCATTGGCCACTTTTCAAGGTTTCATTTGAAGACTTCAAAGGACTTGATGCTCTTCTGTAAGTACTAACAGTAGTTACTACTATCAGCATCACAGTTAAATAATGAGATCAAATAGACACAAGAGGCAAGAAACACGGAAACTTACCCCAGGTAGGATTTCCCAAATCTTTAAAATGTGTTGTTACAGATACTACGTCAGTTTCTATTTTTAAGTTCATTTCTCCACCAAAGTTTGCTTCAATTACCTGTAATACAATCAATCTCAATTTTAGACAAGGCACTTTTCCACTGCAGAATTACAGAGGAATAAAGCGCCACTCTGTTCAAGCTTCCAGAAGTGCTTCAGTGCCTTCACAGTACAAAATTCACTTTTCAAACATGGTTCAAACATTTGAATGCTCAGCTACAAAATGCATTTGTCATCATTCCTATGTGAATGATCCTAAACCAACTTCCCTGAAATTATGAAAAGAAACATTCAATCACTCTCTAGTACTTTTAGAACAAGTATTTGCCTTGGAAAGTTCATGTGCTGAGACAAAGCCTTTAGAGGCTGAAGCTGAAGAAGCAGAACATTTGCTGCATTTCCTTCCAGCTTTTCCACAAACAGAAAGACACATACACAGTCCATATGACACACACAGAAAATGGGATGCACCAAGAGCTGATCTGCAGTTGCTTTCCAAGACTTAAAAACAGACAACAGCTGTACCAGAGCAATAACTCCAAGCAGGACTTTGGACTGCTAGAAATCCTGGAAAAGTTCTGAAAGCCTTCTAATCCCATCCTGACAAAGTGTTCTAACAGAATAAGACTACATATGATCTCACACAAATCCCAGGCAAATCAGAGGATTCCTAATGTAAATCTAAGCACTTCATTTCTGTGATTGGAAGAATTCTCAATACTTTTATAGAAGTTCGTATGACAACCAGAATTTCCTATGGAACGAGATGCCCACAGATGAATGCTCCCACACAATGACCAACTACTATTTGAAAGACCTTCTAAAAGCCCTTTTTGCAGCACTGATCTGGACCATATTTACTACCAGGATGCACCTATCATAAATATCTAATTCTGACACTTGGAGTTTTTGTTCTTTAATAATAGAAAAGCATGTACAGGATGTAAGTACTCTGCCTCCTCCCTTACAGCTATCAGAACTTTTTGCCAGAGATTTACTTATTTTTGACTATAAACTCATTTTGGAGCAGAAGGTAAGGAACTTCGGAAGATGGTTATGCCCAGTGTTGATATCCTACCTCTTCTGAGTGTTACTACACACAAAAATGAATCCCATCATACAGCTATTCTGTGTGAGAAGAGATCCTCAAGACTGGAAACAAAGCAGTTATATATTGTACTTTGTCGTGTGTAAGCGCTTCCACTGAGGACATGGGGGAAGGCAGGGAGAGAGAGAAAAGTAAAACCCCAAAAGGCTTACAAACAAGAAGAGTCTGAAGTGCTTTACTCTTCTATTTGCAGGATGACTGCCATTTGCAAAACTGCCAGAAAGCCAGCATTAATTTCTCAACCCTTCCAAGCCTTGTAAAACCAAGACCTACGCAACTTCAGGATTTTCAGTTTACAAAAAAATTCCCATTTATCAAAATTGTTAGGAACAGCCCCAGAACCAAGCTATTCCAAAGCTCTATACCTACTTACTCACTTTAATGCCAGTAAATTCTGGTGACTGACAATTAAACTATAAAAAAAAAAAAAACACCAACTTTTCAGACCAACTGCAGAGGGCTTCTTCCAATGGAAGGCTCACCAGCACTCCAGAAACCCAGGGTGGGCTTAAAGCCCACCATGTCAGACTCTAAAGCACAGGTTGACATCCACAAACCATCAGAAGGATTTCCTCTAAATCATAGCTCGAGTTCACCAAAATGTCATTTTAACAGATACCAAACACAAGATTCACTTAATAGGCATTTCTTTAATGAAATCACCTGGAAAATCTCCAGCTAGCATCAGGAAAGACTGCAATTTCTTTCCAGCTGTAAAGAGTGGCTTGTAGCAACACAAGACCATGTTCTTCCCAGATTTCAGTAAAAAGAGCACCATAAGGCGCAGGACAAGCTCTTCAGTGTCTGTCCTAAAATAAATCCCATCATTCCCTTCATCCCTTACACAGTCTTCAGGTACCTTTAGTTCAACATCTGTCCCATCCAAAAATAAAATACAGGGGCACCAGTCTGGGCAACAGGGAGAAGTGCTATGTCCAAGGTAAAATGAGTTCTGTAGGACACAGACTTGAAGTGTCTTAACTTACAATGCAATTGCTGAGATTCTTCATTCTCTCAACAACACTCTTCATTGTTTTCAGCACTGGTAGGTAAATACTGACCTACAAAGACATAAGAACTGCATTCACACCGATATTTCATGTGTGAATGGGATGTGATGCCCTCATTTCTCCCTTCAATTATATCCTTATTTTAGACTCCTCAGTTATCTATTGAGTGCAGGGAGAACAATATTTAAATAAAACCAGCAAACGATCCAGGAACAGAACTCTTTCCCATTATACCAACAGGCCATCACTCTAGCAATTGCTTCAGACATAATATCCCAAGTCTGTGTTCAAAGTAAAGCATAGACCTTTTTTGTAGATCAAATTCTCACATGAACCCACATCTGTGTTATTGAGCAGTTAAAAGTTACTATAGCCAATCATTTTTGAAGCTGCATTAGTGTAAGTCTGAAACAACAGAAGAAAATGCATCAAGTATCTACCGTGTCGTATCTTCAAAACTGAAATAATCTTAGTGACAGAGGTAACAGACATCCATAACCTCAAATAGGAACACATCTGCACCTTTCCTGGCAATTCTGCTAAAAGTCAAAAATGATGTAGAAAGGATATATAAAAAACAGGAGGAAAAATATATACATCTAACCTTGCCAAGCGGGCCATGAATTTCAGATATAATAGAATATTTGGGCTACTTGATACATACGCAGTTGAATTATACGAAGTAATCACAAACATATGTTTTTGGAGACGCTCCTACCTAAAGCTATGCAAGTCCTTTGCTCCTCCCCTGTCCCACCCCTAATATCACAGCAACAACTGGTAACTACCTGCTCTGCTTTTATAGGTTCTGGGCTCTCTTGTCAAGATGGAAGCCAAGCACCATCCCTCACCAAACCTCTAGCCTCCAGCCTTCCCTTTTCTGTTCCATCTGCTCTCCAAAACCCACTGGCAGTATACTCCACAGCAGTAGCAACCTCCCCACTCCATAGGGAATATAAAAACAGAGACCTACATCAAAGTCTGGCACACTGGGCTCTCTGAAGTCATTCCATAATCTTCTGGGAATAACCCTCACAGGAATGTCATGTGTCACAATCCTACTGCTGCTTGATAAGGATGGCTTGAGGGAGAGAGAGGATTCTCTTGAAGTTAAAAACAGGACTTCAATTCTGAATCCAAATTTTTCAGACCTAGTCTGGGAAATACTAGAACCAAGTGCCTCAGACACCCAGTTCCAGTTTTCCACAGGTTCCATAGGTCACCTATTAAGCAGACTTCCCTTCTGAATAAGGAAAAGGTTAGTCATTAGTATTATGAGCTATCCTTCAAGCTAAACAGTGAAGGTTTTAACAACAAAAAGAAATCTTAAGTGCAGTTTGAAATTGAACAGCATGACAAGCAAAGCCAAAACAAAGAGCCAAATACTATACTAAAACCTCCTGTACCTAAGGGCTTCAATGAGAAGCAATCATCCACGGAAAATCTAGAGGATGAAAAAATGGAGAAAGGTAGCAGGTGACAATGACATTAGAAAAAGGTGTTTCTATCACATGGCTTTCATTATTCTTCCACCTCTTCCTTATCTTTTGGAAAATACAAAGGCGTTTCTGCTTGCTACCAACCATGATAGCAGGAAAGGCCAGTAAAATTGAAAATGGCAAGATTCTTCTTTATTTAGTTTTCTAGAATTACACCAAAGACTACCAAAGCTGATATTTGATCTCGAGAAAAGCACTTCATTTTGAACAGCTTTTACTTAATAATGATGATAAAAGCATTGTTGCACTTACTAGCTCCACAGCAACTTTGAGACAGGGACAGTGTTTGTTAGTCAACTTGATCTTCACTGCCTTAGCACTCTGGGCAGTTTTTAATGCTCTCGACAGGTTCTCAGGCATGAGCTCTAAATAAATTTCATTGTGATCTGCAGCTACTCCTTCCATCTGAAATTCATCAAAGAAATTCCCCTGCAAGTTTTGAAAGTTGGGAAATAAAGAAAATCAAAAAAAAAAAAAAAAAAGAAGGGTGGGCAAGTTTAACTTAACAGACCTTAAGTTTAGAACCACATGGTTACAGCAGGTTTCCTCTGCCCAGCACCACCTGCAGGAATCAATACAGGCTGCATAAGGTTGAAGGCCCATCACTTCGGGGCTAAACCTATTAACTTCAGACTCTCCTCTAACACCTATGAGTCCTCATAACACGGAGTGTGAGGGGTGAGTTATGCTTCACTGTTTCCAGTTTTGGGCAAGCTCTTGTGGGCCAGCACACACTGAAGCCTTACACAAAAGTGACAACCAGGAAAAGTGGTGTCTAGCCAGAAACACTGGGAATGCACAACTAAAAGGCAGTCTTGCAAAACAGAGTGCCTTGAGTGACCAGACAGGCCCTGAGAGACCTGAGACACCTCAGGGAAGGACTACACTTAGAAGAAACACCTTGTAAAACAGACCCAACTACATGCTCTGGTTTTCAATGCCATGTGGTTACCTAACTTCCCCAGGCTTACCTGGCACAGCTCACACCACATACTGACTCCTCCATTTGCTACTTTATCAGAGAGGATAAAATACAGCTTGCTCACAGTAAGACGCAGAGTGCAGGTCTTAGCTAATTTGGCGATCGTGTTAATTACACCTGGCAGAGGAAAAGAAACGTTAAAGCAGAAACTGCTTCATGCCTTGTACCACGGTGGCAGGGGAGACACGTCTACTCCCAAAAATCACATCTCGTGCAACCGCAGAAACTCCCAAACACATCGAGGCGGAGAAAACGGCCTCACGCTGCCTCCCCACCTCGTGAGGAAAGGCCCCTGGAGCCACGGCCTAGGCCTCAACGCGCCCGCAAACGGTCAGTAGGCCGCCGGCGAGCACAGCCCTTCCTCTTCCGTCTCCACGGGAAAGGCGGCCCCTGCCGCTAGCCAAGGTACAGCCAACCCCAGCAGAACCGCCCCGACACACTCACGGCTGAAATGATTGAGGCAGGCAAGATCCACGATCTTAGCCCGAAAACGCATGGCGACGCACGACCAACCGCCAGTCCCACCCGCTGCCGCAGCACCGCCCACCTCCCGCAGTGCGGCCGAAGGCGGAGCCAGGGAGGCCCCGGGCGTGGCCCGACGGGATGTGCCCGGCAGGATGCGAGGGGCGGGGGGAAGGGAGGGGCCAGGGAGTTGCTGGGGTAGGTGTAGTGGGGCTGGAGCCGGGGATACGTCTGCGAGTACTCTGAGCACTGTGAGGGGAAGGTGGTGGGTGCCGGCTGGCCTGCTCCCTGCAGGGACCCTGCCAGCGTTGCCAGAGTGGACAAGTATTCCGGGACAAGGAGCACTTTGGTGTTAGTTAAGTACAGTCAGGGAAAGAGTGGCTACTGGCCCGAGGGTTCTGCACGGGGATCAGCAATTTCAGTCACCTTGTGCAATGTGGAAGCCTTTGCAGAATCTGGCTGTGTAGCATAGCACAGGAGTGGGGCTCTACTGGCTGCTTTTCCAAATATTGACGTTCCCCCAAGTGAAGGCCAAAGAGCTCACCTGAGAGCAAAAATTCTCAGCATCCCCTCGACAAATGTAGAAATCCAAATATCTGGATGGATTCCCTGCCCTATTGTCTCGAGGAAATTTCCTCCAATCCCAGGGACTCCCTGCAGTAGAGTATGAGTAC
>VXAL01018970.1:33933-53589 GCA_013399475.1 Chauna torquata
TCTGCCTCTAGGTGGAATACTCTTCCTAACATTGAGTGATCACAAGGGAAAAAAACAACAGTCAAGTAAGAAAGTAGAGAGAACAGAGTTCTCTAACGGGGCTTTCTTCTTCCCCATTGCCAGTCAGGCAACCCAGAAAGGGCTGGGCAATCTAAAGCATTTTGAGAAAGAAGCTGTTTGTCGGAAAGACTGGACACCTCAAGCAGAAAAATTCCCTTTGCTCTGAGCTACTTCAGCTTAGTGCATGAGATCAAGGAAGTAAAATGTGAAAAAAAAGCTTGCTTTACCAGTTCCCATCCTTGCGCTGCATGCCTGTTTCCTAAAGAAGGAGATCCAGTCTTTTGCCCTTACAGTTCTCTTGGTTCCTGTACTGGGTCTGGCTGAGATAGAGTTAACTTTCCCAACAGCAGCCCATACAGCGCTGTGCTCTGCACTTGTAGCTAGAACAGCACTGATACCTCACCAGCGTTTTGTCTGTTGCTGAGCAGTGCTGGCACAGCATCCAGACTCTCCAAACCCCCCAAATCCAGTGGGCTGGGGGGTGGGCAGCAGTTGGGAGGGGTCATCACCAGGGCAGCTGACCTAAACCAGCCAAAGCGATATTCCATACCATATGATGTCACACTCAGCAATAAAAGCTGGGGAGGAAGAAAGGGGGGTTCTCGTTATGAAGATATCTGTCCTCCCAGACAACCGCTACATGTATTGAGACTCTGCTTCCCAGGAAGTGGCTGAACACTGCTCATTGATGGGAAGTAGAGAATTTTTCTCTCTTTGCTTCTGCGTGGCATTTGCTTGTTTTTTTTGTTGTTGTTTGTTTGTTTGTTTGTTTGTTTTTCCCTCTTTCTTTTCCCCTTAATTAAATTATCCTTATCTCAACCTGTGAGGTGGTTTTTTTTTTTCCCCCTTTCTATCATACTTTCTTCTTCCCCTCCTTTTTTTGAGTCCTATAGTCCTTGAAAACAACAGCATTTGCAGAGACAGTTTTCTAGTGCTATTCTCTTAGGTTTTTCCAGATTATGCTTTTGTCACATTGCAAGTTCCTCAGGTCAGCTAATTTGCCTTTCTTTCATTTGATTTTGAAATACTCCTGGAATGCTGCTTACAGATGCTGTCTTATTTTTTTGTCTTATGCTATGTATTTAACACTCATTATGAAGAAAATTAAAGAACAAGAGCAACAACTTTGGTCAACATGCTGACAGAAAGAGCAATAGTTCCTGGAAAGGTTATATACTCTGGCTGTGTTTGCTCCCAGCCCTAGTGCACTCTGTGGTATTCAGACAAAGATTTTCCTAGAGAAACCACTCCAAAGCCATGTGGTTTGCAGGATTCAGCAAAATCATTATTATCTCAATACTGATTCAAATCTCCAACAAATTAACTCAGCACTATGATTTTATATACACTATATTTTTCAAACAGTACAATTTCCCTGATAAAAGTCATCCTAACAAGATGATAGTTCACTTAAATCTTTTACACAATGTCTGTAAATATATTACACCCTAGTCTTCTGTGATTTCCCATTTTCTGTTGGCTTCTGATATCGAATAAACCTGAGAAGTGTTATAGGGCTCATTGGGCCCTGGTACCCCAGAAAGGATTCTTTATGACCCTGGGCTCTACACTAATCAGTAGACCCCTGGGTGAGGGTATGGCGACACTGGAGAATGGGGGGTTACTGATAGGTGTAGCAGGAACAGGGACGGTGGGAAGGTAGATTGGGAAATTATCAACTGCAAAGGTGGAAAAATTATTTCTAGAAGGGAGATTAGGAAATTCCTGGCAAGTTAGGGGTCAATAAGGAGGACTTAGGTGGTCAGCCCATTGGAGTCTTCTTTGCCTGGATTACAAGAATATCTATGGAGAACTATACCAGCAACAATTTTATAGTCTTCATCTTGACAGATAAGTGTAGGTCATATACTATGTTAACCCCTTCCTGCATTAACTTTCACTCACATTTAACATCTTGATTTCTTTCAGGGTCTCAATTTCCAATTTAAGCCACACTGAATTCTTCAAAGCTAGCTTCTTCTCTCTCTGCTCTCCTTGCCTGACAATGATTTCTGCTCTACTCTTCATTATCATTTCTGCTTGCCAAATATCCCACCATTTCATGCAGCAGTCCCACCATCTGACAGGCAGTGAAAACAACTCTGTGACCTTCGCTGATGTTCCTTTGTTATGTCAGCTCTTACAAGAGCACATATAGCTTTGAGAACTAGTTTCCAAGTACTTTGCAGATACAAGTTCTCCCTTTTTTCATAAATAGTCCACAAAACCTTCTACTTTTTATTTCCAGAAGCTGACCATGGCACTCCAATGCTAAAAGCTGTTGCTTGAGATCAGGGTGATATCTCCACTAGGCACATTAGGGTAGAATTAAATGGCCTAGACTTCTTACAAATACATGTTTTTCCCACCTTTTTAGACTACTTCATTTTTTTGCAGAAATGTGTCACAAATACCTGTGAAAGAGTCATGGTTTAGGCCTGCTTACTTGTCCATCCCACCTACCTCCTCTGTGTTCTGGATGTCAACAGAGCACTTCTTTTGGGATTGTGAGCTCTTCCTTTCTGGAGTTTTTAGGGTGGGAAGAAGATGTAGGCTGTTTGCCTAACTCTACCATCTTAGCCATCAAGCTCAGAAATATTTTTAAAGCAGTAAAGCCTAAATTATCAATGGCTTCACAAAAAGGAGAATAGAATGAGATGTTTCCAACCGTGCTTCCTGTCAAAGGGAGAGAAGTTAACACTGCACACCTTTGTTCTAGATTTGCTTATTTATGTTGTAGATCTTCATTGTAGCTAATAATAGAACTTCTTTAGAATTTCTTAGAACTTCTAAGAAGTGAATCTCCTGAATCATAGAATCTTTGTCATCCATTTAGAGACAGCTATTGGATGCATGAGCAATGTGGCTAAGCATACATACTATACATACACTATTAAAAAAGACTAAGCAATCAAGGAAAAGACACAGTACAAGACTTTGTATAAATGCAATTTTAGAAATTTACTTGGACAATGTATTGTAAGATGGCAAAAAACCATATATGCTCAGGTAATAGATCACTCTACTAGAGCAGTCATGCTTCATATTCCAGAAAGTGATTTATATGCAAACAAAAAGAAAATAAGGAATCATAGAATCATAGAATGGCTTGGGGATCTTAGGGTTAGGGTTAAGATTTAGATTTAGCGTTAGTGTTAGGGTCTAGGGTCATAATACTAACTGCAAACCTTACCCTAACCCTAATCCTCACCCTAAACCCTAAAATTAACCCTAAACTTAGCCCTAATGTTACCCTAAACCTAATCCTAAACCCTAACCCTAAACTCCAGCCCTAAACCAGAATGGTAAACCCAAAACCTAGATGCTAACCATATTCCTAACAGTAAACCTAACTCTAACCCTCACCCTTAACCCTTACTGAGACTAACCTTAATCCCTAAATATAACCCTAACCTTAACTGCTAACCCTAATCCTAGATGCTAACCCTAACCATAAACCAAACTTTAACCCTAGATGCTAAATTGAGTCCTAAACCCTAAACACTAACCATAAATCATAACCTTAAACCCAAACCCTAGACCTTAACACTAACGCTAACTCTAAACCTTAACCCTAACCCAAACCATAAACTAAGTGTAGACTCTAACATTAATCCTAAACACTAACACTAACCCTACTCCTAGCCCGAGACCCTAACCATAAGCCCTAACCCTAAACACTAACCTTAATCTAACCCTAATACTAAACCTAACCCAAACCATAGACTGTAACCCTAACCCTTCCCCTCAACCTAACCTTAGTCCCAGCTCTAACTCTAACTAAACCCCTTCTTTAATCCAAAACCTAACCTTAATCTGCCCCTAATGCTTACTAACCCCAAACCCTGTTCCCAATCCTAACCTTAACGCTTATAACCTTAAACCTATCTGTAACCCTTACTAACTCTAACCCTAAGCCTAAACCTTGCTCCTAACTCCAAACTCTTAACCCCCCCAAAATAACCCTAACCGCGACCATGACACTAAGCGTAACCAAAACCTAAACTGTAACACTAACACCAGCCACAACCAAGCCTAAACCCTAAGTGTAAGCGTAATATCACCTTTACTAACCTTAACCCTAATTTTACACTAACCCTAACCCCTACAAACTCTAAGCCGCACCCTAACCCTAAGCCTAACCCAAACCTAAGCACTTACTAACCCTTACCCTAACCCTAACCTTAACACTTGCTAACTCTAAACCTAGTTCTAACTGTAACCCTAACCCAGAACATTTAATAAGCCTAGTTCTAACCCTTCTAACCTTAAAATAAGCCTAACCCTAAACCTAACTGCTACCCTAAAATTAACCATCGAACTTAACGATAACCCCAATAATAATCCAACCCTGACCACTAACCCCTAAACTACTTACGGTTACTTAGTGCTTATTCTAATCACCTGAACCTCTGCAGATGAGGTTAAATCTTAAAACATAATGCATGATATAACAATCATAATCTAGGCTTAGAATGCACATAAATGAATATGAGTCACTCAAACCTCAGAGGAAAAAGACGATGGTGGAGGCGCTCATGGGTTTTGCCATCCAGCAGCAGTTCCAGTCCAAGTTCCACTTAGGACTTACAGCTGCTTGGTTTTAGAGGCAGTGCTCCATGTGCTGTTACATGTCTCTGTTCCATGACAAGGTCACCATATCCTGGTTGGTCCAGCACCTGGGACTCTCACAAAGAGAGGAAAAGGGGTTGATACATGACCAGCTTGCTTACAGACTGCCTAATTTACAACATGGCATTGGTTATGCTAACCATATCACCAGGGATCAGTAGCAGAGGGTACTGGTCACATGATGATACTCCTGTCACTAATTACCACCAGTCATTTGATTATAGCATCAATCAGTATAAATGACATGAGTTACCAGTAGTCAGCCATTGAGTCTCTTCCAACATTAATATTCATGCTCTTAGATGTCTAGATAGTATCCAAATGTTACCCTAAGAAGTAATGTTCAAAATAATTTTCAGAAAAATACTAAAATATTTACAATTTATTCATAAAATTTATTAAGTGTTTGAAGATAATCAATGAATCAGACTTTCTTTCTACATCTAAAGAAAAGAAAACATTTGTTTTTCCCAGAAAGATTTAAAGTCATCTTACAAAATACTCTACAAACTCTCTCCCTGGCGGTAAGAGAGTTGGTCTGGATCCTGATTCAGGGTTGTGGGATTTCTTTCTGAAGGAGTGTTTCAGGCATACTGCATTACCTCCAACATTCCCTTAAGTGTCCTTAGTTTAGGATTGAGTAGAGAGTGCTTCACTGGTGATTAGTCTGGCCAAGCTGTGCTGCTTTTTTCTGGTATGCTGTCACCGTTTTTGACACTCAAAATCTGCTTGTTCCAGACACTTCCGGATACGTTCTCACCTCTTGATGACCTACTGGTTGGTTGCATGGTTTGGCCATCTATTTTCTGGAATACGTTTCTTCTTGTTTGAAACAAGGCATTGGTTACATTTGTCTACATTTTGTAAAACAGAAAGTCATTAAAGTTCATAGGCTTATGGTAACTGTTATGCTAATTAGGCTTAACTCGTGCTAGCTTCTACATAATATGATAGGATATCATAAGACCTACAAGAAATTACTGTTTACACATATTCAAAGAATGTGTTTTTTCTTTAAAATAAAAGGCTATTCAATTTTTATTGCTTTGATTACTCTTCAGAATATAAAAAAATAGACTTAGATAGCTTGATTTTTGTTAGATTGTTTAGATCCTATATCATCTTGAGATGATATTCATGACACTTACCTGCTACTCAAGTTAATGAGCCCACCACAGACTTTACATTATCAGACTTCATCTGAACCTCACTCTCTTCTGAGAAATTGGTGTGATATCAAACAAGGAAGTGATAATGTAACAGCACAAGGGGAAAAAACTTAAGGTATTCTGGTGTTTACAGTGACAATTGCTGTGATTTTTGGAAATAGTTCAACCTCTCCACCTTTGCTTTCTGTTCCTGTAGCTTAGGCTGATTTACTCACAAGGGGTTTCTTATGCCTAAGTAATGTTTGTAAAATACATTGTAAATGCTCAAATTAACTAAGCATATGCAAAATCCTTCTTTGTCTGTTGCCTCTCCTTTCATACATGCTTTTCCTAGAAAACAAAACAAAACAAAACAAAAAAAAAACACACACAAAAAAAACCCCCAAAGTTTTATGAGTTTCATAAACCAGCCACTAAAACCTAGTGCAGCAAAATGTACAAAATTTTACAGCATGGCTGAAAATCAGCCCATTGGCATTAAATCAAGATTGTGAAGTTGTTATTCAATCAACTTTGTAGTATGTGTTTTGTAAGTTGTTTATATAAGATAATAATATAACTGAGCCTTTTGAACTTAATGATTCTAAAAATATTTGGTATTTTCTTGACAAGTCCCACTCCTAGAATCACAAGCAATCTTATGCCCATGAAAAAAAGTTCATTTCCTGTGCAGTTATGTGAAAAGACCTAAAACAACAACTAGCAAAACACTCTAGACCCTATTTCTTTCTACATATTTTAAAAATCTCTTTAACCAGGGAATCTGAGTTACCAGTTTTGTACACTGTCAGATACAGTGAGTGCTCTTCAATCTAGTACACAGTATGTAAACAGCAACTATAATTAAATAAAGACTATGGAAGTTAATTACTGTAGAACAAGCGACAATTAAACAATGTTAGTCTTTCTGTCAGGACTTCCTGAAGGATTTTATTTTCTGAATCATCAAACAATTCTCTCACAGGAAGGCAGGATAATTTATATATTTATATTCATGTTCTTCAGTTTCTGACACTTCAAGTTTTACATTGCAGAAAGGTAGTTTTGTGAAATCTTCCTACAGCTGTGTCAGTAACGAGAGAGGATGGAACCAACTGGACTGTGAACCAGTGGTCAGATACATTGCCATGAGATTTGGCAGTGTTGTCTAATATCACAGGTAGCTTTGTATTTAGTCTGCCACTGACATGTTCTAGAATAGCTGGATGCCAGTCATGTTGCACAACAGGCTTTTCTCAGACAGGTACCTTTTTGGCTCTTGAAAATTGAGTGGCTTTTGCATTGTACTGAAAAGTGGCAATGCTTTGTCTGTCCACCATTTTTGGTGGATAACACTATAAACAGTATAAGAATATTCTAACATCCCTTGTATGCTGTGTCATCGGTTGCAGCAACACAATGCATTTGCAACATAGCCTGGGCAGGGCTGTAAAACTGGTGTTTCATCTACATCACAAATATAATCTAGTGCTATGGCAGATTGATTGTTCTGGAACTGGGTGCACAGTAAACAGCAGGGCTATCACTTCGACCTACATCTGTTTGATGGATGGCATGAACTGATGACAAACTCTGAACAGGTGTTACTTGGCTAGAAAAGGTTCTTAGAAGTTTCTATGGTATTGTGTCAAGAGCTTAAAGGAGAAATCTGGTAGAAAATGGTGGAAAGGTGCAAGGAAAGCAAGTGCACTAATAATAGCAAAACTGCAGGGCCAAATCTGGCATTTAAGAAAGGATAACATAAGAGCATAGTGACTCCATTGACCAAATATTAAGGAAGCAGCATGATCATGTGAAAGAGCCTTTAGGACAGCAATGGAACAGTGGTGTATAAACTATTACCTACTATAGCATCAATTGTATCAAGGCAGACAATTTGGAAAATTGGGGGAAAAAAAATTGAACCTACTAAAGAGCCTAGAGTAGATCAGTAATTTTCATTAGTTGGTTTATCTGATTTTAGTCCAACATTAAAAGCTTTAAGTTGGCTCTGAGTCTCATGAAATTATTGCCTTAGGTTTTACTAGGGCAGAGTTATAGCTCTTGGTCTTAGGTTTTAGATAACTGAACTTCAGTAAGGCCTTTGACACTGTCTCCCATAAGATCCTCACAGATAAGCTGTCAATGTATGGGCTGGACAGGCAGACAGTGATGTGGGTTGAAAACTGGCTGAATGGACAGGCCCTCAGGGTGGTGATCAATGGTGCATAATCTAGATGAAAGCTAGTAACTAGCAGTGTACCTCAGCAGTCAATACAGGGACCAGTTGTGTTTAGCATCTTCATTAATGACCTGGATGTAGGGCAGAGTGCACCCCCAGGAAATTTGTAGGCAACACAAAACTGGGAGGAGTAGCTGATTCACCAGAAAGTCATGTTGCCACCCAGAGGGACCTTGACAGGCTGGAGAAATGCACTGACAGGAACCTCGTGTAGTTCAAAAAGGAGTGCAAAGTCCTTGCACCTGGGGAGGAACAATCCCAGGCACTAGGACATGCCGAAGGCCACCCTGCTGGAAAGCAGCTTTGCAGAAAGGGACCTAGGTGTCCTGGTGGACACCAAGTTGAACGTGAGTCAGCAATGTGCCCTTGCAGCAAGGAAGGCTAATGGTATACTGGGCTACACTACGCAAAGTATTGCCAGCGGGTCAATAAACACTGGCCTGAGCACTTTCACAGCATGTACTAGCAGCAACAAACACATTAGGTGACAAAAACACTAAAAATCCTGGTTTGAGAAAACTTCAGCTTTGGAGAAAAGCAAGATCTTAGGGCGACATAAACGGAGGACCTGAGCAAACCAAAGGCCTGCACCTGTCCTGTGCTGGGAGCTCTGCTTTGCATGGGAATGAAGGAAGATGATTTGTGGAGTCAGGACTAGTTTAACTGTACATAAGCTACTGCAGATTTTAATGGGGGGCCAACTCCCTCTCACTTCCCTAATGGAGGAGGGGTGTCATTGATCATTACTAAACTCTAGTAAAACTTTATAAATTTGTCCTTGGGTCCTGTTTAGCAGGTGATTTTCAAACTTGACCATTTCATAGAGCCTCTACACTCATGAAGCAGAGAAGAGATGTAATTTGATGAATCTGATGTTCTATAGACCTGTTCAGTTTCTCTAATATTAACTAACCTGATCAACGGCAGTTCACAGCACCTGACCCCAAAGTTTTCTAGTCCTCTTTTCAGAATTCCCTATTTCTTGACATTTCTCTGATCTATTTTGTTTCCTTTCTCCCAGTACAGGACAGCGCTGTAGCTGAGCTTGGCATTGGGAAGATTTTGTGTACTTCTGGATTTCCAACCCATACTGAGTTCACCTTTCATCCCCTTCCAACAAGCTAGCTTTTGCAGCTATATAAGTATTCAGAATCTGCTAATTTCTCAGCTGGCATTAATCCTGTCTGGTTTGGCCTCCACCTTACACGCATTAAAGTGATTGGTAAGGCATCTGGCCATTTCAGATTAGTTTCTGCATGAATTTTAGATACAGTATTTTTCAAGCTCTGTTTCATTCTTTCAACTTTCCCAGACAGTTGTGGGTGATAGGGTATATGCAAATGTTGCGTGATACCTAAGGTTTCATATAAAATTTTTAAAACCTGAGCTGTGAAATGGCTCCCCTGATCCAAAGCAGTCTTTTCTGGAATTCCAAACCTGGTTGCCACATCTTTTAATAAGAACTTTACTACACTGCCTGCATCTGCACTTCTGGTGGGGATTGCTTTGGGCCACCTTGACATCTGGCCAATAATTACTAACGTATATTTGTATCCCTGTGCCTTCGGCATTTCTGCATAGTCTATTTGCAGATTTTGGAATAGGAAAGTAGCCCATGGTTTGACTCCAAGACTCTTTTCCTCTTTGTTCACCTTTAAATTGTAGGCTTTACAGACTGGGCAAACTATAGTCACTTGTTTCGCTGTGACCTAAATTCCTGGGGCATAGCAACCCTTTAGAATTATCCTTGCCAATGCTGTATGTCCAAAATGATTTAGTTGGTCATGGATTTTTGCCATCGGAATCAAGTATCTTTGTGGCAAAATTGGTAAACCTGATTCAGTTCTCCATGCACCTTCTTCATTCACTTGTGCACCCAGTCTTTTCCATTCCTCTATTTCTTCTATTTGTTCATATGAAGTTGGTAAACTAGGAACAGTCTCCTGATTCGTTGGTGTTAATAAATGATCTTTTTCTCATAGGCTGCCTTGCTGCTGCCTTGGCTGCAGCATCTGCTTAAGTGCTTCCTTTGGTTAAATCAGTTTTTCTTTAGTGTTGGCTGTTTGACACATCACACTAATCTTTTCTGGAAGATTAATAGCTGCTAACAAATTCTCAATCTGTTCAGCATTCACTGTCCAACTGCCACTAGAGGTCATAAAACCTTTTGTTTCCACAGCTGTCCTGTAGTGTGGCAGATACCAAAAGCATATTTTGAGTCTGTATAGATATTCACTTTTTTCCCTTGTGCTTCCCTGCAGGCTTCTGTCAGGAATGTTAACTTAGCTGCTTGAGCTCTGTGCTTGGGAGAAATAGGCTCTGCTATTAGTACTTTGTTCGGGTTCACAACAGCATACCCTGTTACGCTTCTTCCTTCCAGGTAATAAGATGATTCATCTACAGAAAGAGTCAAGTCTGGATTTGGCAGGAGTATATCTGTAAGGTCTGCTCTTAACTTTTCTTGATTCTGGGTTACCTCTAAGCAGTCATGATGTCGTTCCCTTCATCCAGCAATGGTAACAAGGTAGCCGAGTTCAAGGTGTTGCATCATCTCAAGAGGATGTCCTCTGCTGTCAGTAACAGCAATTCATAATTTCTGGAGCCTCTGAAATCTCGATACTTGTGATGCACATTTAGTTAACATCAGTTTGACATTATGCGGGGTGTTTACAGTCAATGGGTATCCTAACAAAACGTTCTGACATTTTTCTGCTATAAGCACTGCTGAGGCTATTGTTCTAATGTATCTCACTCTCCCTTTAATAACTGAGTCCAACTGGGCTGAATGGTAAGCCACTGGGTGCACCCCGTCCTCCCAAATTTCAAGTCAAGATGCCAGAGGCCACTGCTTTCCTTCTGTGCACAAATAAATGGAACAACTTATCATAATTTGTTATCAAAGCTTTCTTCAGTGTTACAAATGCTTTCTCCAAATCTGAAGTCCATTCCAGTGGTTCAACATCTGCTTTTGAGGAGACCACCATTGGTGCAACTATTTCTCCAAAGGCTGATATCCAGGGTCTGCAGAATCCTACAGCTCCTAAAAATGCTCAAAACTGCTTTCTTGTTAAAAGCCTAGGCATATCCTGAATAGTTTTTATTCACTCATTAGATGATTTCCTGCCTCCTTCAGATAATAAATGCCCTTTATATTCCACTTCTTCCTTACAAAATTGTAATTTAGCTGGGGAAACCCAGTGGCCTCTTTCAACTAAAGCAACCAGTAAAGCCTTTGTATCTTTTACACGATTTTCTTGATTTGAACTAGTAATTAGCAAATCATCATCATATTGAATCAGCACAGAATTATTTGGTAATTCAACACTATGTAATTCTGTAAGTAAAAACTTTGAAAATATCATAGGTAATCCTACAAACCCTTGTGTTAATCTAGTCCATGTTATTTGTTGCCCCTCCCAAGTAAAGGCAAATAGATATTGAGAATCTTCATTTATTGGAATATTAAAGAAAGCTGTACAAAAATCAGTTACAGGAAAATATTTCTCATCTGCTTGTATCAAGGTTATTATAGTCAATGGATCAAGGACTACTGGATGGGGTATTACTGCTCATTCGTTAATTGCCCTTAGGTCTTGTACAAAACTAAAAATTGGCTTTCCCTCTGGGCCAGGTTTGGGCTTCTTTACTGGTAATAACAATGTGCTACAAGGAGATTCACAGGGGGTTAAAATTCCCTTCTTCAAAAACTCTTCAATCATCAGCCTTATTCCTTGTTTACTGTCTTGTGGCAATGGGACTGTCTTAAGGAGGGAACCTCCCTTAGTTCCCAATGTAACTGGGATAGCTGCTGCAGCAACAGATTTGATGCAGGCTGGGGCCCTGGCCATCACAGGATCTGACTGGACAGAGTAGTATGCCACCAGTCTCTGATGAGGCCCCAGCTTCTGGGTCACTACTCTGCTGTCCACCCCTTTTTGTTCATTTACATATAAATCAAAGGGTTTTGAATAGTCTGGGAGTCCCATTGCAGGGCCAAATGTTAAAGCTACTTTAATAGCTTTTCTCTTTCCAGTCCCCAGGATATTGGTTCTGTTTGGTGGCCTCAGTTAAGGGTCTAGGCAGTTCCACCAGTCCAGGTATCGATGGTCTGCAAAAGCCTACAGCTCCTAGAACTCCTTGTAACTGTTTCTTAGTCACCAGTCTGGGTAGCCTAATTATAGCTTCTGCCCTCTCAAGGTCTATTAATCTCTGTCCTTCCCTTAAAATAAACCCTAAGTAATTCATTTCCTCCTGACACAGCAGTAATTTGGATGGAGATGCTCAGTGACCCTTGACCACTAAAGACATACAGAATATCCTCTAAGCACACTGTCTTATCTTTACTGGCTAGGGCATCATTAAAATTTTGGGGAGTTTGAGCAACGCTTGCCGTAATCACCCCCAGAAATCACTTGGATGTTCGTCTACCCTTTGTCTGCACTCCTGCACCTTGGCCCAATTCACCCCCACTTCTCCACACACTCAAATGGCCTCGATTAAATTTTTCAAGGCTGTTTGACATGCTGCCCCACCCTCCAGATGATTATAGTCCCAATTGAGGTCATACGGAGGCCAAGGATTCCTATTTCCTCCCTACTTGTTGTCAAGTTCTACATCTTTGGCCAGAATTTTATCTTTCTCATCAGACCTAAATGGCTCTCAAGAGAACTTGGGTGTTCTTCCAATTTGGATTATAACTGGGCAAATATTAGAGAACAGCTGGGCACATCTTTCAGCATCCTCTTGTAATCTAGGCATCTTACTTCACCAGAGTGCTATGTCCCCAGGATTCCATGGTCAACTAGTCCATACCTGTATCCCAGGAGGAATCTGTTGCCCTCTGCCCCCTTGTCTACCCTCCATGGCCGCAGGGCTCACAATAGCATGGGGTACCATAGGACACATTCCTATTGGCTCTGGGGATGAGTAAGGTGGAGTCATTGAAGGGGTTAAAACTGATCCCAATCCTACTGTCCTTTTTTTCTTTTACCTTATCACAGGGTTTCTGACCTCCCTCTGGGTGGGGGCATTTTCTCACACACTCCTCCCATACATACCACTAGTTCATTTGGTAAGGATACTGAACTTCCAGGTGATACTGAAGGAAGTTTAATTTCTGATGATCAAAGGTCCCATTTGGTGGCCACTACAGTTCTGAGCGCAGAAAAGCCACTCTTCTTTATATGGGCTCATAGCCCACTTCTTTGATAGTCTGGTGGTCCTATCTTTTTTTTTTTTTTTNTTTTATTGAAGGAGTCGCTTTCTCTAGTCCGGGAACATTCCCTCTATTTTCTGAGCACTGAAACCTCCACTTGCATCTTACGCTGATCAGGCTGTGCAAGTCTCCCTGCAGTTCTTTCTTTCTCACACACACACACACACACACACACACAAACACACACACACACACACACAGAGTTTCTTTCACTCTCTAATTTTCCTGCTGCTGCAGCAAGGGAGGGACTCAAATCCACCCTGGTATGAGAGGGGAACTCCAACCCACGCTTGGTATTGGCGGGGGGGCTTAAGCCCACCCTGGCATGAGCGGGAACTCAACCCCATCCTGATATCCAGATATTATCTCTCATCCATCATTTCCACTTGGCCTGGAGGTCCAAAAAGGGAAACAACCTTTTATGCCAGCTCCAGATATCCGAGTCCAAGCAGCTCCAGCTTGGTGAAGTGACCTAGAGTCCCATCTGGGTCACCAAAACTGTTATGGGAGCCTGTTGTTTCCCCTAGCAGAATGGGTCTCCCCAGGCATTCCGAATTCACTCAAAGAGCTGACTCTTATTTAAAGCAGCGAGAATTTAATTGTACCCATATATCAGCTTGAGCTGGATGCCTCCAACGAGGCACCCCGCTCAAAACTTTCCCTGGGTTCTTATACCCATACAAGCTTCATTTCATCTGTTGTAGTCCAGTCAGTTCTTAACACATACATTATGTTCCTTCAGACTGGAGATTCTTTCTTGCACGGCAGGATGGCTTCTGTTATCTCCAGGGGCACGTTCTCATCCTGCACCATCCTTGGATAGCACATCCCCCCTTCCCCATCAGCACCACCCGGACTCCCATGCCATGCTGCTCACTGCTGCTCAGTCACCACTACAAACCAGGTTCACGTTACACAGAGCTCGTACTGCAGCCTAAGGCTTCACTAAATTTACTCTACTAATATCAAATGGTAGCTATGCCAGTTCCTTACATACTAGCAGCTTGTTTCCCTTTCACTCTGGTTCTTGCTGACAATATTTTACACTGTCCAAATCACCATTCTTTGTCCTGCTGGCTCTATTGCAGTTACTAACCCATTTCTACAAGTTCTAAGTGCATCCATCCCTGCTCTTGTCTGATAATTCCAACCTGGTTCAGCTCTGAAGCTGAAGTTTTCTCAAAACAGGATTTTTGGTGCTCTTGTCACATAACGGGTTTGTTGCTCTTAGTACGTCCCCTGAAAGTGCTTAGGCCAGTGTTTACAGCCCTGGGCAGAGACAAAGCAATCTGTGTCCTTGCAGAGCAGATAACACAGAGCAGGGCAGAGTGGTTAACCCTTTCCTCACACACACAGTTCAGTGCACTTAAAGACCCAGGAGGTTTCTTCAGTCTCAGTTCAATGGATGCAGCAGCTGCTGTCCCCATACGCAGGTCTATCCCATAGTGAGGCTGAATATGTATTCCAAAGATGTAGATACACACACCAAGTCAGACACAATAGACCAATACAGACAGAGCATTGCCCTTACAAGGAAACTGATAAACAGAAACAGTATTCACGTAAATATGAACACAGATACTGAAGCCGTTGTTTCTCCCCTTTCATCAGGATTAAAATTTACTGTTGAAAACATACATAAATCTTTGCTGTCTAGACTTACACACGCAACACATTCACAGACCTTTCAAATATTAGCATGGGCTCTAAGTCTGTCAAATCATGCCTTACCAAGCCACCAGCTCAGGCATTGGGTGTTTCCAGATGCAGGTCTCCTCCTACTCACCAGCTTGAAGGTCATTAGCAAATTACATGTACATACATAGGACTTAAATTAACAAGAGAATGATGCACACACTCTGGTCTCTCCAGATGCTGGCACCCAGACTGAGGTACCTCAGTGACCTGTGACTTGCTCTCCAGTTGCTGGCTCTTAGATCACTCTACTTATACACACCCACACACACAGAGTAGAAAGTGAGATCACAGAAGAATAATTGAATAGGATTTAAGAAGATAGGATGAAATGTGATGATCAGGTGCAGGACTGTCAGACAAGTATACTGACCAGCAGTTTGGTTACATGTGACTAGCCCCTTTTATTCCCCGTTCTCTCAATTTTCCATGCTTTTGCTTCTCCCACCCAGTGTGATCCCTCCCTTTCTCTACCTTTGTGCCCTCCCAAATAAATAACCCTCTCTTAATTGCTTTGTCCCACACTAGTTCCACTTTTGCTACATCTGCACCCAAATTTGGAACTTCTGCTGTTTAACACTTGTTTATGACATGACAAAAGCACTGGCTATGAGCCCAGTCTGGTATTTGTGCTCTGCATTGCTGTCATCCCTGTGCTTCAGGAACCATCTCTTGGAAACTATTAACAATTGCATTTTTTACATTTTCTCCTCTGAGAGCCAATTTGTGGTGGAGACAGGGAATAGGACCTTTCCTTTCTCCTTCAGGCCAGTTACAATAGCTATACAGTATTTTGAATATTCTTGGGCAGCCAGCATATTCCTATTGCTATGTCTCTATAATGTGTTTCTAAATTTTTTGTAAGATTGAGCAACTATTTAAGTTGTTCAACTATTGTTAGTTATTTATTTTATATCACTCAGAGATCTACCCTGAAGCAGGATGGTTATGGGCAGTGAGATGTATGAGAGGATATGGGCAGGCACTTAGAACAGTGGACACTTCCAGTGCTTTGGGACTTCACCGCTGAACAAGTGCAGAATGCTGAAGAATTGGTAAAATGTTTGAAAACAGTATACTGTCATCCTGGCAATTCCAAACATACAAATCACCACTGGGTGGAGTTGGATGTGGGGGGAGGAAGTGGAGTGGGGAGTCTGTTGCTCGGGAACTGGCTAGCTGGTTATCAGTCAGCTGGTAGTAAGCAGTTGTGTTTTGTGTCACTCGTTTTTGTTTTGTTTTTTTTGTTTGTTTCCTTTGTCTTTTTTTTTTTCTTTCTTATTAAACTATCTTTATCTCAACCCATGAGTTCTCACACTTTCATCTTTTGTAATTCCCTCCCCTATCCCACTGTGGGGGAGAGTGGCTGTGTGGTACTTAGCTGCCTGCAGAGTTAAACCACTACAATCAGATAGACTTTTCTCAGTATTGTGGACCTGAGTGCACCAATGGGCCTTAATTGCACTGATGAGCATCACTGTGGAACTTCATCCACCTGCCTCTGGCCTTGTCTCCTCAAATCAACATTGTAGTTATTTTATCTCCACTTCTGTCTCCTAGATTGATCTTTAACCTACTTTGTCTCCCAGTCTTGTCAGCCCCATCCTCTGCTGGACTGACCTTGTGTTGTGTTGAAGGGTAAAGAAGTTTGTCAGAAAATGAATCCTCTTGTGCTCCGGCTTGTCCTCAGATATCAGAGGTGCTGGGGGCAGCAGGGCTTAGGTTCTGAATGATGCCCAATTCAGCACTATAAGTCTGGTAGCATTCAATATATTGAACTATCACGATTACGGATGCACAAATAGCGTGATACACCTTCAGTCTAGTAGATTAATGACTGGTGCAGTTTATTGAAGCAACAGGAGTACAGGTTCTTTTGGATTGCTGGTGATAATACACTGCAAAGCATATACAAATGCCAAGAATATGACTAATACAGCCAACTGCAAATGAGTTAACTTATGAAACCACTTTATAGAGACCTCTAAGTTTCCTGGGGAAGCACTTGGTATAACTGAGGGTTTGAATCTCACCCAATAGGCGTACCTACTGGGGGGGAAGAGAGGTTCAGTCCATTGACTGACCCCAGAAGTCAATGATGTCCTCCCAACTTGTCTGCAATGGTGTCTTCCCTAACGTTCTTCCTCTCTTGAGCCATTTTATACTATTTTCTTACTTTCAAGTGGAGCTTGAGTGACTCTAGTCATACTTACCTTTGTTATGATTGGTGTAAAATCTTCTCACTCTGCCTTAAAGGCTTAGAGAAATTCGGAGTGCATGCTCAGTGAGGGGTGGTCATACCTTGGAGGGGGGTAGCCTTTGGGATGTAGGTGTGTTTTGGTATTATAATGAGATTATAATGAGCAAAGTTCACCCAGAGGACATGTTTTTGACAGAAAATGGAAAACTGCTGGCTCAGGTCTGGCTCAGGATAATGGCTATGCAGTTTATCAGTTCCATAGCACCATCACGTTCCCATCCCTGCAGTGACATCACAGAGCCTGGCCACAGTGTTTCCACCCCGCTCCACCCTCCATGCTATTTCTCTTGTAGTCAGCACACCAAGCTCCCCTGGTGTTGCCAACATCTAAGGTTGCAGGTTATGTTGCCAAGGGGACTATCGTGGAACAGATTCCTTGCATATCTACAATATTTCACCCTGGAAGTTTCCTCAAGGCTGTACCTTCTCTTAAGGTGTAGACATACCTTTAGTCTCAATAAGTAATTATTCCACACCTTGGACCCATATTTTATCTCTGTCTCCAGTACTGATGGACCATGGATCTATGCTGTAGCTGTTTCCAGTCCTGACTCTGGCTGCATCTCTCATTGTTCCCGACTGGACTCCAGGACCTGGATGGATCCCAGACCTGGGTCCCAGACTGCCCATTACCTTGCCTGGGTCTGTTCATGAAAAGTCCTCTTAGTACTCCACTCTGCCCACCGTATTCAGATGCTTCAGGACTGTGCCCTGGTCAGTAAGAGCACTGCTTGTGGTGTGGTAACCATGGGCTCATTCTCCTTTGTGGAGCAGCCTTGCTCTTGATGCTCCCTAAGACTCAGAGGCACACAGTGAAAGAATAAGAGGTAATGATTGGGATTGGAAATTTGAGTAACAAAAATCAGAGCAAGGTGTTATAGAGGGGAAGGTGATACTTGATTACAGAATCTCTAAATTTTATCCACTCACATCCATTCTCTCATAATTTCATTCAGTCATATTCTCACACTCTTGCACTCACAAGTGCCAAGATATGTACACCTAACTCGTTCAGGTATAGAATCATTGAATCATAGAATATCCTGAGTTGGAAGGGACCCACAAGGATCATCGAGTCCAGCTCCTGGCTCTGCATAGAACCACCCAAAAATCAGACCATATGTCTGAGAGTGTTGTCCAAACACTTCTTGAACTCCAGCAGGCTTGGTGCTGTGACCACTTCCTTGGGGAGCCTGTTCCAGTGCCTGACCACCCTCTCAGTGAAGAACCTTTTGCTAATATCCAGCCTGAACCTTCTCTGACGCAGCTTCATGCTGTTAAATGGTACAATCACTTCTGCGCAACACAGAGGCAAAAGGATGCTGGTGACTGAGTCCTCCTACCCAGGCATATAGGCCCTATCCCCCGTGGTCTGCTTCCAGTAGTTAGCACCCAGACACTTATACATACCCACACACACAGAACAGAGAATGCCTCAGCCAGAGAAAGAGAAAGAAATTCAAAGCTGGCAGTGGAGACAGGACAGACTGCATCAATCAGATGCGTTGACAGAAAAATACACAAACCAGCCAATTGTTCACACACAACCGATCATCTTTATCCCTTCTATTTTCCCACACTTGTTCCTCCCCAGATTACTTAGTTGTTGTGGTTTAACTCGGCAGGCAGCTAAGCACCACACAGCCATTCACTCACTATCCCCCCCCCCCCCCAGTGGGATGGGGGAGAGAATCTTTAAAAAAAAGTAAAAGCTTGTGGGTTGAGTTAAAGACAGTTTAATAGGACAGAAAAGAAAGGGAAAATAATGATAATAATAATAATGATAATAGCAAAAGAACATACAAAGCAAGTGTACATAATGCAATGCATGATGCAATTGCTCACCACCCGCTGACTGATGTCCAGCCTGTTCCCAAGAAACATCGCCGCCCCCACCTCTTTGCCCCGGCTAGCCACCCCAGATTTATTGTTCAGCATGATGTCATATGGTGTGGAATATCCCTTTGGTCAATTTGGGTCAGTTGTTCTGGTCCTGTTCCCTCCCGGGTTCTTGTGCACCCCCAGCCTCCTCGCTGGCAGGGCAGCATGAGAAGCTGAAAAGTCCTTGGCTCTGTGTAAACACTGCTCTGTAGTAACTGAAAACATCACTATTATCTTCACCAAAAAATCCAAAACAAAGCATTGTATGAACCTCTACAAAGAGAATTTTACTCTCTCCCAGCCAAAACCATGACATTAGGTCCATCCCATTCCCCATCCGTGGTTCCTCCCCTAGTCACCTGGTGTGGTTTAGCCCAGCAGGCAGCTAAGCATCACACAGCCACTCACCACCCCCACCCCCAGTGGGATGGGGGAGAGAATTGAACAGAAATGTATGAGAGCCCCTGGGTTGAGATAAGGACANCAGAAATGTATGAGAGCCCCTGGGTTGAGATAAGGACAG
>VXAL01018972.1:1926-63110 GCA_013399475.1 Chauna torquata
CTTACCCAGCCTGTGTACTGAGCAGTTTCTCAGCTACATCTGAAAACTAGAAAAACTGCTTTAAAGCAATTACTGCAAAATATTAATGAAGACTGATCTAGCAAAAATGCATGCATAAGCTGCAGGTAAGTTCTCTGAACAACATGCAGTGACCTGGAACAAATTAAGTAGATGCTTTGGTCTTTGCAAAACAGGGGTTCAAATATATACTTTAAATTCATAAAAAATAATATTCACAATAGGTATATTTAAAACATATGGATCAATTAAAATTCAGCTTCATACTCTAAGACTTCCACATTATAAATGTGGAGCTTACATACCATTAGATGTAGGGAATGCAACCTCATAGTATGTTTAGCACAACGTGTTTAAGTCTCATAACAGGGAAAAAAATCGCATAGGTACACTGCCTGCCTATCACTTGCATCTAGTCCTTCCTTCAGACTCATAGTGAACTGCAAAATGAAACCTAGAAATACCTACATGAATAACTGTGAGCTATCATAAGAAATACACTGTAATGTTCTCATGGATGGCTGTGAGAAGAAAACAGAACATTCCCTAATATGTTAAGGGCCAGTATAGAATTGGACAAAATAATTTTGATAATTCAAGAACCATTTTACTGTAGCCCCATACAACAAGTATGTTGTACCCCTCATTTGCAATCTTTAATTTTCCTGCTTACTCTGTCATGTCCTTTCCTTCGTATTCACTGCAGCATGTCATAACAGAGAGGAAGAAGGTAAGTACAGTTAAGGAAAGCAACACTTTAGAAATAGAGGCTGTTTCTGGTATTTTGGAAAATTTTCCTCGTGTACAAAATAATTCAATATTTGTTATATTTTCTGTAGTATAATGTCAGATTTCAGATTGAAGAAGTACCATGAAGAACCAGAGAAGTACCTTCTCCTTAAACAAAAGCTACAGCTTGCATATCCCTCTGTGGTTCATATGTGATTTCCTCTCCTCACGGGCCATTCCTTTTTCCAACCTCTACCTGCACAGCTTGAGAGTAGGAAAAAAAGGACTTTTTTTTCAGGGCAAGAGATTATAAACTGTGTTTCCAGAGTTTACAGGATTATCACATTTCTGACAACTGTCTTTATTTCCTTTAAACTTACCAACTGAAGCAATCTGTAAGGTTTTCACCAAAAAGACATCTTCTCCCACTATTCTGAATGCAGTTGTAGTTAGAATACTTTCTATTAATATGGGCACTACCTCTGTAAAGTCTTTTCAGGCATATATTAAATTGCTGCTAGTAAAAAAGATTAGCTTTTGTTTCTGTATTCCTTAAATGTAGCAGTGGTAGAAAATGGGGAAATAGAGCAGAAAAGCAGGCTAGAAACACAGAACAGAGTAATTGGGTAAGGTGCCATGGGAAAAAAAAGGGAAGGATAACACGAGAAAAAGGAACTGAACGATAAGGATGTAGTGAATAACTAAGAAACAGAAGATTGGGAGCAAGGAAGAAAGATGAAAACTGGAATGTAAGAGGATGAGAGGGGAATAAAATGCCAGGTCCCAGACCTATTGCAGAGGTAGCTGATGGGTAGGTTTTATTTTATTTTATTTTATTTTATTTTATTTTATNAATTTAGACAAAAAGATACAGTGAAATCAATATTAAGACTAAGAAAGTTTTGTACAAAACATATTATAGGCTGAAAAATCAATTTGGAAATGTTCAAATACACAGTAATGAAATATTGCAGTTGAATGGAAGAATACTCCCAACCATGGAAGTGTGATATACCTCCTTTCTCTATATAAAGAGATGCAGTATTGCAATAACTGAGAAATACTTATTTTATCAACTAGCATTTGGAAGACAATAAAATACCTCTATACCACATCTAGAATATTGCAGAGACTGTTAAATATGTGCTTAGAAGGTATTCTGTGAGATACCTGCGGAAGAAAGAGAAACTGAATTGTCCGAACTGGAAAAAAGACATATAGTTTATTAACTAACACTATACAAATTGTGAAATATAGTAGTACACATACAGAAAAACAATGAACTAAAAGATGTACAGAACCTAAACCTACCTGAATTTATGCCAGACTGATGCAGTTCAACAGAATGGAGTTACTGTGGAATCACTGAGCGGTAAGCAAAAGGGAAAAAAAAAAAAAATCCCATTGAGTATATATTATTTAATATTAGAGAAACAATAAAAATAGTTTGGAAGCTAAAAATACCTGTTAAGCATACAATAAAGTTCAGTTTTGAAATATTAAATTTTAATGGCCTTTCCACAAATCTTCTGACAGCTATACTGTGAAACATCTGTGGAGCTGCTGAACGTATTCCAAACAGCATTTGTTTTTCTTAAGCAAAAGTTATTGTTGTAGACCAAGTGCAGTCATGGAAAGACTGCTTTGTGCAATCGTTACAATGAACTGAAGTGTCATACTTTGCTGCAGTGCAAATGGAAGTGACAATAAATAGTTTTCTTGTCCTGGTTAGGAGAGAACTCTTGCATTCAGGAGGGACAAATTGTGACTATTCTGTATGCTGGATTTGAACTCTGGATGCTCTTCTATCAGGACAGAAACCTGCAGTGGGGAAAAAAAAAAAATTTAAAATGTTGATTTGGAGGTTGTATTGTCAATTCTTGTTTTTTATGGAGAGCTTAGTGCAATGTGGTGATTTTCCTAGATCTCAGCTCCTGAACTGATGGGATTGTGTGAAAATTTCTGTTTTCTTTCCCTTTTTAGAATTATCTTGTCCTTATTGTGATAAAAAATGCTTCAAACACACATGTTAATTTATAAAAAAGAGGCAAATATAAAGAAATACAAATATATTCTTTTTAAGATGATCTTATGATTTTGGGGGAACTGACTAATAATCCTGACTGCCTACCTTTGGTGTTATCTTTTCTTTTCCTCAGCAGGTTATGAAAAGTCTTAGTCAGATAACTTCTTGCGGTCAGTAACTGGACTCAAATCATAAGAAACACTTGTGGGGAGGGGAAGTTGCACTAGTTCTATAACACATTATTTCTTACTAAATACAGGTTCTGCTGCTTGCACTCACTGACAAAACTGTGCATGTTACTGCCTATGTTTAAATAATCTGATCTATCCTCTAGTACTGTGTTTTGCCTACTATTGTGTTATGTGGTCCTATCAAGGGGAAAAAATTATAAAATAACAAGTGGCAAAAAGGTCTTGTTCACAATACAGTGCCTAGTTAAACACAGGTATAGTCAAATCTGTTTGACCTTCAAGCAAGGCAAAATTCTGTGTTGGGTACACTTTCCAGCTCCTTACCCCCGAATTACTGTGATGAAAAATTCTGTATTACAATTCAGTTCTACAATCAGACTGAAGGATAGTGCAGACTGCAAGGGCAGTGATGTTCATTTAAATACATATTAGACTTAACACAATCCACAAAATTCAACTAAAATTGAAAAGACTTTTTAAAATGTTATTTTGCTGAATTCATGAGACCCTTACAGAACAGAAAGAAGCAGCAGTGATCTGGACAAAGGGAAAAAGATTTTCCAAAGAGAGAAGTAATATCAGTATATTAAGAGAGAAAATAGTTTTTTCAGGAGCTAACNTGTTCATTTAAATACATATTAGACTTAATCCACAAAATTCAACTAAAATTGAAAAGACTTTTTAAAATGTTATTTTGCTGAATTCATGAGACCCTTACAGAACAGAAAGAAGCAGCAGTGATCTGGACAAAGGGAAAAAGATTTTCCAAAGAGAGAAGTAATATCAGTATATTAAGAGAGAAAATAGTTTTTTCAGGAGCTAACAGAAGAAACAATAATGAAAGGTTTTGTGATGAAAAGAGAGCTACAGGAAACAGTTCTGGCAAAGCTTAAATTAAAATGCATCTGATCTAGAATTGCTTTACCCAAGTTTCCCAACACTGATGCTCTGAAAAGAACTCAGCTGTCCTGGGAGCACTCAAATGCATATTTCTTCTTCTGAGCGCAGTCTCACCCAAGGGAATAAAAGAGCTTTCAGAAAGATATATGTCCTTTATGACACAAGCAGCAACAGGTTGTTTGTCACCTGAACCATTTTCTCTCAGGCATGGTAACACAATGCACCCAGGTTTCTCAGAGAACATATCTCATGGTAGAGCTTAGGAGCAGAGAGCTGTATGTTAACCAGATCCTGAAAAATAGTAGTATATGATGAAGACTAGCAGTGGGCAGGAAATTCCCACCTCAATCTCTTCAGTAGGAAGGGAGAAAGAAGATGGAAAGGAAGCTGACGGGTTCACATGGGCATGGGAACTCCTCACTCTGCTGCTCTGAGTGCAGATGAATGCCCAAATCCTTTTTTCTCTGCATCTCTTGCTGGAGCTGCTGCCTGTAAAGCAGCTCAGCAGCCCATGTGTCATCACAAGGTGAAACTGCTGTATATTGCAGTCTAGAAGTCACCAGCAGCATGGAAGACCAATGTTCAGGTTTCAGCTACTTTGCATTTTAATTGGCACAAAGCTGGTCAGCTCCCCTGAAGGAGACACACACACGCACGCACACACTCCCTGAGAAAAGTCAGCATCTAACAGACCGGACATGAGAGGCACATGTGGAAGGTCAAGAGCTGGGTCTCCAACCTGAACCAGGACTGGTATTTTTGCTGAGCTCCCTTGTCATATCACTGTTGACTAGCTTTCCGACTTTTGTCATTATTCCTACCCTAAGCCTGCAGAATCTTTCTCCAAAAAGTATGATGAAAGAGTAAGTTTCCACTGAAGGTTTTAGGTTTGATGAATCATTTTCTATGATGAAAAGCCATTTTCTCAAAAAATTCCTGGCAAGCTGTAGTGGAGATACTATTGTCTAGCATATCTGTCAGACAGCCCTCCTAATTAAGCTATTTTTATACAAGATTCTGGGTATAGTTTGTGAATCACAAAGCTTATGACTCTAGTTCCAAATCACCACAGGGAAATTCTCCCAGAGGGAGATTATAATACTGTGCTCCACAGCTCAAAACTGTTATATAAAGCATCTACTCTTCCATATTCCAGCCTGTCCTACTATTCTAGCAGTCTTCCAATTTCCTCAAAATATGGCACTAAAAGGAGAGGTCTTTATATGAACAGAGAGGCATTTGATCAAAGCTTTTCACGTGTTGATGGACCTAGAAGTATTTCATAACATAGTGGTTAGACATATTCATATCAAATTTCGGAAAAGGAAAAGGCAAAATGAAAAGTAAAGAAGCCTGATGTTTATTTGAAGTACACACAACAGATGTAAAACCATGTCATACCATCATGTCAGTACTTCACAGGGGGCTGAATTGTTCCCTGACTTCTACAGTGTTTTAGTTCCATTAACAAAAACTTAACTGGGTGATGAAATAGGTTAAATGTTTTCAGTCAAAACTGAAGTGCCTTCTAAAACTCATGAAGTAACTAATAAAAAATACGATGACAGCAGTTACATTCATACCTTCTTCGAGTCTCCTGGCTTTCATCCTACTGTAGAATAAAAATTTTCATCATCAAACTGGAAGAAGAGTTGGGTGAAACTAATGGTATGCTCCCGCTCTGGCATACATCATTAGGAACAAGGGTTGGTTTGCCATAATACCACCCACTCCATATTTGATTCTTGCTCCAGGCTTGTTGCTGCTTTCAAAGTGGCTGCCAACAATGATTGTACAATATCATTACCGTTTTTGCCATTACCATTACTGCCTTTCCCCTCTCAACTCATTTCCAGGGTCTCCTTCAGTCACCATAAATGTCACCCACCTATTTTCTCATGTTTTAGTATACAAGGCTTATGGGATCACCACTGTTTTATTTTTTTTCTCTATTGTTTCTTTCTTTTTAAAAGATTGCATGCATCTCAAAACTCAATAATTAAGGCTCACCAGAGGGGAAAAATCACTTAAACAGACCTCTGAGCAGATATGTCTGTACTGGTTTTGTTTATCACTAAATCTTGTTCAGCTTTGTTTAGCTGTATAGCCATGTTGATGCCAGAAACATAATCAACAGCACAACAAAAGCAGGTGCATTATAGCAACAAGTCCTTTTTTGTGTTGTACTTGAAGACTGCTCAAGAATTGATCAAAATCAAGGCAAATCACTTCACTAGTACTCATTCCTTTCTCTTTTTACTAACTCTTTCAAATGCTGCTAATATTCTGAGATGCCAAACTTGTCATGCAGAAAATCATTTTTTGAAAATACTTACTCAATGTGCAGCTTCCACCAAACCCCATATTTTCTCTGCCAGAGCTACTGGGTTAGAGAGAAGTGATGAGAGCAACTTGTTAAAAAAGGGAACACCACAACATCTGGCATCCAACAGTGTGTGCTGGACTTGACATTCGCCTAGGAGGAGAAAAATACAATAGACATGCAATCTTAACATATATTTCCAAGTGACTATATGTTAAGTTTGGTTGAAACTATTAACAAGAAAATAATTATATATGATGACTAGCTTCAAATTAAATAAAAATGCATGAAATCTATAGCCTGAAAACTTGAACTTTTAAACAAAAAAATCAAGTGTGTCAACCTGAAGTTACAAACCCACGGACCTTCTGGTGTTGGGCATCTCTAGATCTTCATCTTCATTTCTAGGTCTTTTTTTAGAGCTTAGGCAGAAAAAGAACGTGTACAGCCACTAGATGCAAGGTTGGGCAACATGGGAGGACTACAGAGGTGCTGTTCACCATTGTAGGGAGAAAGTTCATGCAGACAAAGCTCAATTAGAATTTTAATCGCAAAAGGAGGACCAGAGAAAACATTGGTCCATTACTTGATGAGGATGGTCACCTCACAAATAGGGTTGTAGACAAAACAGAGACATTTAATGCTTTCTTCTCTGTCTTCAAAACCAATGATGGGCTCTGGGACCCCCAGAGTCCTGAGTTGGAGGACCATGACTGTGGTAACAATAAAATCCCAGCCAACCCCAAACTTGTGCGGGATTTGCTGCTCTACCTGGATGCATATAAATCTATGGGGCCTGATGGGATTCATCCCAGGGTACTCAGAGTGCTGACTGATGTCATCGGAACACCTCTCTCAATTATTTTGCAATCGTCTGGGGAATCTGGAGAGGTCCCAGTCAATTGGAAGCTGGCAAACACTGTTGCAATTGTCAAGAAGGGCAAGAAAGTAGACCCTGGTAATTACAGGCCTGTCAGTCTCACTTCAGTGCCTGGTAAAATTATGGAGAAGATTATTCTGGGAATTATTGAAAAATACCTGAAAGACAATGCAGTCATTGGTCACAGCCAACGTGGGTTCACAAGAGGAAAGTCCTGTTTAATGAACTTAATTTCGTTTTATGAGAAGGTCACCCACCTGGTTGACCAAGGAATGCCATCTAATGTAATCTTTTTGGCTTTCAGCAAAGCTTTCAATACTGTTTCTCACAGTCTCCTTCTGGACAAAATGTCCAGCGTACAGCTAGATAAATACATAATATGATGGGTGAACAATTGGCTGACAGGTCAGGCTCAAAGGGTTATAGTAAATGGGGTTACATCAGGCTGGCAGCCAATCACTAGTGGGGTTCCACAGGGCTCCGTTTTAGGGCCAGTTCAATGTTTTCATAAATGACTTGGATGCAGGACTTGAAGGTATACTAAGTCAGTTTGTGGATGACACTAAACTGGGAGGAGCTGTTGACTCCCTCAAAGGTAGTGAGGTCTTGCAGAGAGATTTTGACAAATTAGAGGGCTGGGCAATCACCAACAACATGAAGTTTAACAAGAGCAAGTGCTGGTTTCTGCACCTGGGATTGGGCAACCCTGGATATAAGTACAGACTGGGGGATGAGAGGCTGGAGAGCAGCCTTGCAGAAGGGAATCTGGGGGTTCTGATCGACAGCAAGTTGCACATGAGCCAGCAGCGTGCCCTGGCAGCCAGGAGGGCCATGTCCTGGGGTGTATCAAGCACAGCATTGCTATCTGATCGAGAGAAGGGATTGTCCCTCTCTGCTCTGCGCTGGTGCGGCCTCACCTCAAGTACTGTCTGCAGTTTTGGGTGCCACAGTATAAGAAGGACATGAAACTATTAGAGAGTGTCCAAAGCAGGGCTATGAAGATGGTGAAGGGTCTGGAGGGGAAGACATATGAGGAGTGGCTGAGGTCACTTGGATTATTCAGCCTAGAGAAGAGGAGACTGAGGGGAGGCCTCATGGTGGCCTACAGGTTCCTCACGAGAGGAGTGGAGGGGAAGGTGCTGATCTCTTCTCTCTGGTGATAGCGACAGGACCCAAGGGAATGGCACAAAGCTGTGACAGAGGAGGTTCAGGCTGGAGGTTGGGAAAAGGTTCTTCATGGAGAAGGTGGTCGGGCACTGGAACAGAATTCCCAGGGAAGTGTTCACGGCACCGAGCCTGCCAGAGTTCAAGAAGTGTTTGGACAACGCTCTCAGACACATGGTCTGATTTTTGGGTGGTCCTGTGTGGAGCCAGGAGTTGGACTTGATGATCCTTGTGAGTCCCTTCCAACCCAGGATATTCTGTGATTCTGTGATTTCAGAAAGCCTCCTCTATTGAAGAAGATAACTGAGGATACCAGTGAGGACAGAGGATGCTAATCAAGCTCTCCCGTTGGCAGTTCCTGCCACTGTATTTTCTTCCTGTAACAATAACTGTACTTTTCAAATATGTATATGCCATTTCTGTTCTATAGCTGAAAAAAAAGGTATATATTTGCTGAAAGCTGTCTGTGAATAAAAGCTGTCCTGGGCTGTGTGTTTGGATATGTGCAATATATTAAATTGTATCAACATAGCTTTTTTTTTTTCTTTTTTCTTTTTTTTGCCACAGTAGCAGGTATTTGTGATGAGAACAGCAAGTATCATTCCATGGTACATCAAAAGTTATATTGCATTTTTAAGGGTCTCTGTTACTATTTGCTCTCATTATAAGGAAGAACATATTTTCTACCATACTCGCTATTGGTATGCAGTTGATGAAACTGTAATAAACATGTAACAAATACAGTAAAATGTTAGGAATGGAAGAACCACTTAAGTTTGGAGACGGAGTTTAAAACTCCTTAAAGCTAGAATTTAATCTTCATGGATGTTCAAAATCATCCTTAAAGTTGGCAGTAAATCTCGGTTCTAGGTCACAGTCAGGACACTGGCTTCTCCCATGTACGAGCTTCTCTGGATCTGGATCCATGTATAGACAATAACATTAATAACATCTGCCATCCATTTACTTTTTTGGTTCTATATAGATTTCACTTCTGTACATCTTTTAAAGGAACATAAATTGACACCTTAAATTCAATATGTTGAAGTATCAGATTGCAATTGCTACTTTCAGATTCTGTCTCTACAATTGACAACCTTATTTTGAAAGGAAACAAGATAAGTGTGATGCAAACAGGCATTATTTCAAGGCCCTAAAGTTCACTTAAAAATGCAGTATTATCAGTTCAGTTTCAGGCATTCTTCCATAAATGTGAGTTAATTATCTTCTGCAAGCCAAATTTAACTCAATTTTTTTTGCCTTGCTTGTCTAGAAGAGTGAAGTGAAACTTGAAATCAAAATGAAAAACAAAAACAAAACAAAAACAAAACAAACAAGCAAAAAAACTTGGCTGCTTTCAGATGGCACTATAATAATAAAATTCGGAGTCTGTGTCCTGTCAGAGAATCATCAGAGGCCATAAAACTTAAGAGGCAGCTAGGGCCTCTTTTTGACTTTGCACTCATTAGATGTCCCTAATGAGTGCCATTATAGTGGTGATACTAGGAAAATTACAGAATTACTACAGACCTTTGAGCCTCACCTCTGTGCTTGGGAAGATCATGGAACAGATCCTCCTGGAAGCTATGGTATGGCACACGCAAGACAAGGAGGGGATGTGGGACAGCCAGCATGGCTTCAACAAGGGCAAATCATGCCTGACCAATCTGGTGGCCTTCTATGATGGAGTGACTGCATCAGCCGACAAGGGAATACCAACCAATGTCATCTACCTGGACTTCTGTAAGGCCTTTGACAAGGTCCCACATGACATCCTTATCTCTAAATTGGAGAGATGTGGGTTTGAAGGGTGGACCATTCGGTGGATAAGGAACTGGCTGGATGGCCTCAGCTAGAGAGTTGTGGTCAAAAGCTCTACGTCTGAGTGGAGGCCGGTGATGAGTGGTGTCCCTCAGGGGTCCATCATGGAACTGGTGCTGTTTAATATCTTTATCAGTGACACAGACAGTGGGATCGAGTGCACCCTCAGCAAGTTTGCAGATGACACCAAGCTGAGTGGTGCAGTTGATACCACAGAAGGGAGGGGTGCCATCCAAAGGGACCTGGACAGGCTTGAGAGGGGGGCCCATGTGAACCTCATGAGATTCAACAAGTCCAAGTGCAAGGTGCTACATCTGGGTTGGGGCTATCCCAAACATGAGTACAGACTGGGAGAAGAACTCACGGAGAGCAGCCCTGCGAAGAAGGACTTGGGGGTTCTGGTGGATGAGAACCTCAACACGAGCCGGCAATGTGCGCTCACAGCCCAGAAAGCCAACTGCATCATGGTCTGCATCAACAGAGGCGTGGGCAGCAGGTTGAGGGAGGTGATTTTCCCCCTCTACCCTGCCCTCATGAGGCCCCACTTGGAGTACTGCATCCAGGTCTGGGGCCACCAGCACAAGAAATACATTGACCTGTTTGAGCGAGTCCAGAGGAGGTCCATGAAGATGATCAGAGGGCTGAAGCACCTCTCCTGTGAAGAAAGGCTGAGAGAGCCGAAGTCCAGTCTGGAGAAGAGAAGGCTCTGGGGAGACCTCATTGCGTCCTTTCAGTACTTGAAGGGGTCTTATAAAAAAGATGGAGACTTTTTACACAGGCAGATAGTGATAGGACAAGCGGGAATGGATTTAAACTAAAAGAGGGGAGATTTAGATTGGATGTCACGAAAAAATTTTTTACTCAGAGGGTGGTGAGGCCCTGGAACAGGTTGCCCAGAGAAGCTGTGGATGCCCCATCCCTGGAGGTGTTCAAGGCCAGGTTGGATGGGGCCCTGAGCAACCTGATCTAGCTGTTGGAATCCCTGCCCATGGCAGGGGTGTTGGAACTAGATGATCTTTAAGGTCCCTTCCAACTCAAACCATTCTGTGATTCTATGAATTTTGGCTGCTTTAACAGAGAGCTTTTTTTTTCAGATTTGGTGCTTACTCATCAATGAATCTCAGGGGGAGGAGTGGGATGCAGATTCTTATAGACTGAAGATATATATACTCATATATGTACTTGCAAATGTTAAATCACAAAGTTTTGCAATACCACAAGTAAAGCTTACTTCACAGATTTCCCTAATGTATGGTCTGATGTAAATCCCAGCTGCTGCAGAATATAAACCAATCAAGTTCCTTCTTTAATACTGTCAACACTATTCAATACTATACAGGGGACATAACTTTTCCTACATCATCTTCCTTCCTGAAGCACTATGTTTCTGTAAACTTACTGGTGCTGGAATGTTTTAGCTATAAGTCTCTAATTTGTTTATGAAGATTCTTCCAGTCTATGCTGCATAGCTTCTGCTGTACAGCCCTCTAAGCAAGACTTTGTAGGCTTACCTCCCATAGCTGATGCCACTTAGCCTACTGCAAATTGATGTAGATGGCTCTTTTGCTTTGGAGACTGAACATTTTCACCTTCACAATACACTCAGCTTTCACTGGCCTGGGGCTTAGGAACCTGAGATACATTCTTAACTAGGAAATTCCACTTTGCATTGCAACATGCCATAATCATAGCAGTGGACTAAAATTTCAAGTATGCTAGAAAATTCCACCTTGTCACTCTTCAGAAGGGCAATGGTTCCAAGAATTAGCAGACTTCCCCCATCCCCTCTCCATATTAACACTTGAAGCTAAGTACAGATTCTAGCTTAAACAATGAAAGTCAAACAAGTCAAGTACAGCTGTAGATGGTGCATGTTTTCTGTTATTATATTAATTATATGCATAGTAATACTGTATTTATGCAATCATTTTCACACACCCCTTTTGTACTGCTGAATGCTTATCAATGTCAAAATCGTGACAAAAATGATAAAAGTCAAGAAATTCAATGGTAGGAGTGGGATTTTGCCTTCTTCTTGTGCAACTGTGAAGAAAAACACAGCCTGTGACTTGTGTCACGTTCTCAACCTCTTGAATTTTGTCAGTTGATGTCACAATCTTCTAAACGATGTTTTTGTCTGTCGATCCTTTTGATTTTTGTCTTAATGACAATTTACAAAACAGGTCTTTGGAAAACATCATTTTGGTGAAAAGATGACACATTCAGAGCTTTGAGAGATGCTAAGACAAGATGATCAGACACCATGAATGTCTGTTAGCTACCCTGAGGTGCTTTATGACCTTCTAGCAAAAATATGTATTTATCATTAACTTAGGGTCAGATATTGACCCCGTTAACCTACAAGTGTTGCTTTGTACACAGCCTACATCAATGCAGCATAAATTACTGAAGTCTGTCCCCAGAGAATTTGTAAATTGCATCATTCCTTTCAATATCTGGTTGCCAGCTATCAGGGGAAAATTCGTATAAGAGGTAAAAAACATGAGGTTAATTGAAATTAGCCTGTGACTAAAAAAGGAATATTGCATTTCTTCCTGAAGTCCATATAAGTATAAAATTAGTATTTAGTCCCATGTGGAAGGCAGAAAGAAATCTGATAAATTGTTGTGACTACATTCCTGTTTTTCACCTCTCTTCCTGCCTCAGTTTTCCTTCAACACCCTCACCACATCCTGGGATGTGTTTCTGTGATGCTTTCCAGTATATGTTTTTTTTCATCTTTCTTCAGTGGTGGATTCCTTGCAGTGCCTCATGAGGAAGACTTTCATTCTGATGTCCTTCAGCTCCAGCAACCTTTCTGACATATGTGCTTCTAGCTGCTCAATACCAAGAGTAAATAATGTCTCAGTCTTCTGCTGGGCAAAAAGCTTGCTTTACTGTCATCCATGTGCAAATAAATGTAGACTTGCCTTTCTAAAGCAACCACTGAAATTTATGGATTACATTTAAAAAGCCTTCATGGAAAAAAATTTACATACTGCAAGATCAAGATCCATGACAGCTCACAGACAGTGGTACAAAATGTCTGTGATTATAGGTTTGTGTGGAGGACATTCACCTCTGGGAGAGCAGGAACTGGTATTTCTGTGATCTCTATCACCAGCTTCCCTTCTGAAAAAAAGTCCTAATTCCTCATGGAGCTTCATGTCTAAAGGCAGCTACAGACGACACATTTCCCTTTATAGTGCTAGCTCCTGGACAGTGGTTCTCAAATTGATTCCTGCAGACCACAGACGATACATGCTGCTTGTCATCAAGGCAGTGGCAAATCACGTTTGCTTTCCTCTTTCTAGCTATTAAATTACATTAGATGACAGGAGGAAAAAAAAAATCAAATGCTCTCCCTTAACACTATTTCCATATAGTGTTTCCAGGCTGCTGTAAACGCCACTGGGATGGTACTCAGTCAGCAAAGAAAGAAAAAGACAATCCACGAAATCTGCTTTCTTTTAACATGCCATCCGAGCAAATGAAAAATTTGAAAACACATTTGAGGAATAGCAGTAATATCTCCTCACTACAGGCAGCAGGGTTTTCACAGGCTTTTGGGTACCAGGGAGATAGGCACCTCGTGTCCATTCAGTGGAACAAGTGATCTGCTACAATGCTACAAACCTTGGTTCTCTGTAATCACAATAAACTCAGCAGCACTGCCATGTGACATTTTAACATAAACTAAAGTCTGTGCTCTATGTTATGGTTCCATTTGTAACATAACGGAACATAACAGCTTAGTTCATGATTAACACTTCTTGTAAGACAAGACGGGACGAGACATAATTATAATCGGGAGACATATTTCGGGTGAGTAAAAGTGGTAAAAGGTGCTGTTATAAACTTTGTATGGAAGAGTTGGGCCACTTTAACCTTAAAAACGAGGATGGTAGAAACACCAACAATGTATTAATGCACTCTAGACATAACCTTTGAAATATGATCCAGAAATACCTGTCTCTGGAATTTCTGATGGGAAGGGAGCTACAAATAAAGGTCAAACAAAATTATACTGAGATACTCTAAAACTATCTTTAAGCATGTTAAGGTTGTTGAAGTATTTTAATCCGTTTATGGGGGGTGGCTTAATGGAGATTTTCACTGTTGGGTAGAACTATCTCCCCTTTTTACTATAACATTGCTTTTTTCTCCTCCACTGCTCCATACTGCACCGTCGGTTCTCCGTTCATCCTTTTATGTCATCCTCTCTATCTCTCACTATATATGCATCCTGATTTGTCTCCTGCTCAGTAACCTACCTCTTTGTTTCCATCTTTTGTTCCATTTATCTTTCTGAAGGCTGACATGATAGAATTTGACAAGACTGACATAATCCACAGTGGGATTCATCTTAATATTATAAAAAAAATATTCAACCAAAAAGTACATTCCCAGAATATTTTAATCACAATATTTTAAACAATGTTTTACTATGAAGGCAAAAAAAATTAAGGCTATAAATGTTTGTATGTTTGGCATTAAATTACCTTAAAAATTAGTACCATAAACAGACAAGAAAGTGGCACGGTATCACAAACATCAGTAACTGGTTTGTGTTGGAAATAATCATTCTCTTCAGCACAAAAACACAGGACAGTTAACTTCCATTTCTTGGGCGGGATGGCTTCTCTGTTGTGCTATTATTTTTCATCCTTCAGTCAGAGTTGACTCGCTCTGATCCTACAGCATTTTTTGGCCTATCTGCCTTTGTCTGCATGCTGAGGCTCACAATGTCTTTTCTGCATTTGTGTGACTGACCTACCATCCTGTGATCTCAAAACAAAATCTTCTAATGACTGTAAACAAAAGTTTTGGAAATATTCAGAATTCAGTAGTACTTCTGAATGAATGGATGGAACAGTGTAGTGGGAAGTATGATATTTATGCCATTGCAAGGTATGTAAGTGATTTATTTCACATATCGCTCTTGGGGGCTGGGTTTATGAAGGCTTCAAAGGTGAGCTCTCTCATACGTTTTCTTCAGTTGGGAATGTCAGGGAACATGAAATCTGTGAGAACATTTTGGTAATATCAATGTGGACTTGTCAAATTGCCAAGGAAATGTTAGTAGTTTGGAGGAAAAGAAACACTAAATGGAAGGATCTCAGTCCAAGAAAAATATTTCAGTTAGATATAGAAAATGTGTTCATTTTAACTTTTGTGCACTTGTGACTGAATTAGTGAAACTCTGTATTCATTTTTATCAACAAAACCATTAGTAAGAAAGAACTAAGTAATGTAACTCTTCTGTCAGTAGGCTATTAAATTGCTATGTCTCTGCTTGTCCTCCTGATTGCTTCAGGACCAGATCTGATAAAAAGCAAAATCAAACACTTAAGCTGTCTGTTGTTATCAGAGGGCTTTGCTGGGCTTTCAATGTGCAAAAGTAGGAATCAGCTGTTCTAAAAGCAGATTGAGTGCCTGTTTGAGACAACAGTTACAAAAACAGTGTTCATCTGAAAAAAATAATAAAGCAATACCCTAACCCCACAGTTCAATAAAGCACATACTGTCCGAAATCCATATGCATCATTAATCTCTATCAAATCCCATTGAATCTATTGGTGATCATTGTCATGGTTACATATTTTGAGAAACAAAGCCTAGCTTTGTGCTAAAGGTCTGTAATAGTTGTAGCCGCAAAGCCATTACACGTTGTATTCGTACTCACCTTACCTAAATGTGATAGAGATTTTGTGGTAGATATCAATATTCTATAAGGAAAATTATGGTTCGATCAAAACAAGAGAATTGTCAAAAGCATATTCTCTGTAACAGAGAATAAGAAAAATGTAAATTTTGTTTCTTTTTTTATTATAAGTAGGCATTTTATAATTTTTTTTATTAACGCTTTCCAGATTTTCTAGTATTTTTTACTAGCCAAGCATCTGATTTTTCACAAATCATTATGTTCTGATAACCAGGAGAATCATGTGGTTGGCAATACTGAAGAAATTAAAAAAAATAGTTTTTAAACTTGAGTATTATCTCTAGTTTCTGAGAAACGTTCATATAGTCACAACAGACTTACATCACTTGAAAAGAAAAATTACAGTCAAGACAGTAAAAAGGGTTTTAGAATATTTCCAGCTTCTGGGCATTATCCAGCACACAACTATAAATGTAACTATCAAATGAGAAAAATTTGATGGCAATAGCTACTTTTATCATTATTCTCACGAACATCTCACCTGTAACTCAATTCTGAAATCCTGTCTTTAATCTGCTGGATTTAAGTGTTAAAAGAGGTTGCAAACAATGGATGGCTGCTGTAATTCTTCAACAAAGTGGAGGGGATTAAGTAGCACTGCTTTAGTCATGCCCGAGTTCTGTGATTTGTGAGTTTAAGTAAAACCTTTTAACATTATTTGAATATACCCAGTTGTTTTTTTGCTAGTTTGTTTGTTTGTTTTTCCAGTAAAATTGCTAACCAACTTGCTGAATCTCAAATTGCTCTCATTTTTACAGGAACCATGCCAGGGTATTACAGACAAAAAGGCTAAATTGGTTCTGGAGGGGACCATAAGCTGTTTAAAATAAGATTACATTTATTTTTTAAACATCTTGTTTGTATGTATGTATGCATGACTTAGAGTGTTTGTATTCTGTAATTTAACTGTACAATTTTATGCCTGCTGAACTTTAGGATGCTCATGAAAATTAGGTGCCTGTTTCTCTTGTTCCTCTGATGAATGAAATTTCAGTAAGTATTGTCTTAGCTCTTTTTTGCCTGCCTTGTGCTTTCATACTAACGATCTTCAGTCATAGCCTGCTATCTTATTCTTTGTATTTAATTCTCCTATTTGCATGCATCTTTACACCCTTTCTTGCATGTCTGTCTTTTAATCTCCACATTATAACACCTATTTCTCCTCTCCTACTTATTTTCCATGTGATACCTGTTAGAACACTCTTAACCTTTATCCATTTTATATCAGCATCTCTACAAAACTGCTGTAATGCACATTCAAAAATTGCAAAGGAAAGCATAATTCCCAGGGAACAGAGGACAGGTATTTGTGAGAACCCAGGAAGGACTGGAAAACAACCTCTCTACTGTGGGACTGGTTCACCTCTGGAAAGCACCTGCTAGTGAAGATTTTTTTTTTTTTTTTTTACATCAGTGTGCATGTTTGAAGGAAGGTAGAATTAGTCCCCCTGCCTTCTCAGCTGTAAAGACAGGCAGGATCAGGTAACACCTCTTATAGCACAAACACAATAGCACCTGCCAGAATTATACTGCAACACATCTGTGTTTAACTTGGAAACAGCATTTATCTACAGAAATTTTAGGCCAGATAAGACATGAAACAGGAAACAGTGAACTCAAAAAAGACATCTAGTAATCTTATGCTTCCTGCCTAGCATTACAATGTTGAAAATATTGTGGTTACAGAGAGCAAAACATGATTTTAACAAGGTAGCAAATAGCCACTCTCTTAAAAATTCTTCTTGACTTAGCTTTCTGATCTTCACAAAAAAATGGAGGGTATGCTATACTTGATTTTTAAAAGGAAATTGAGGGAAAAATACTTTTCCCAAGCAATTGGAGAATGCTTTTAGTTGTGGTGGTGGGTTTTTTAGTTTGTTTGTTTGTTTGTTTGTTTTTTTCCCCACAGGAGAACTCTACGTTGTTGTCCTTAGTTCATGAACACAGGGCTCTCCTCAAAGAGTGAAGGGAGACAGAAAGGGCTGGGAAGACTGCGAATGATGAGTACTGGTTAGGGACAGCAGTTACTGGAGGGACCCACAAAGCACACATCAGCATGCATGTATGACACTCTCCCCTCATACACATGCCTGCCACCTGCATTAGATTATAATTGCTTTTGTGTCTCAGCAACAAAATGTACATCTAGGTAGCGATGATCTCATCTTGACAGTTTTTTCACCTTATTGAGGAATATTCTGAAAACTATGTTATTATTTAGAACAAATGGAAAATGATTTTGAACTAAGCTTACAACAAAAGCCCAGATCCCTGTTTACCAAAACACCACCTGTTTAGCATTCTAAATCCCAGTTTTCTTGAGAAAGCTCTTTTAGTACAAAATCACATCTTTCACCACGTATTCTATCTAAATACTTCCCCTCATGTTTTCTTCTTTGCTCAGTCACCCTGTTCTGTACGACTATATTGATATATATTGCAACGGGCATATCTGAAAGTACCTTGGCATCTCTTACAAGTATCAGAAAACTCCAGCCTCCTTCACCTAGTCCTCATCTATGCAGATGAACACAAATAAATGCCTACAGGGAAATCAATAATAGAACTGTATCTGAAGAGTAAAGGACATTACACTAAACCTAAATTGCATACAAAATATATCAACAAAAGATTCCTCCACATAGGTTTGTTACAGGTTATAATCATGACTAGTAATATCATAAAAGCAATAAGACTTGTTTGTAAGCCTGCTATCTCACCACCTGGCAGTGTATGAAGATGCACAGTCCTACTCACTAAATTCACTTTCTTAGTACTCTTATCACAGACATATTTTAACCTCATTTTCAGATCACCTTCCCATCCAGCTTCCACATAACCTATGAACGAAGACAGCATTATGCAGGCTGGCTGAAAATCAAAACCTGCATTCCCCATCTGTGTGCAAAATAGACACCTCACAGCATTAACAAGACTAAGTTTTAAATTTCAGAAGTCACTTGAGAAACATCATACACCACAGTGTCAGTAGATTCTTTGATCTTTTGTGACTGAGCAGTCAACAACTCTTTACTTCTCCACCACCCCGGGAGGCATGCTCAGACGGGGCAGCAGATGCATACCTAGACAGTGACTTAGACAATAAATCAGAAGAATGGGCTTCTCAGCCTCCCTGTGGCCAGCATGTTATGCTTGCACCATCTCTACCCCTCTGGCCATCTCTCAGGCACTCATTCTTATTTTCCTTATAATGGTGTATTGCTGGGGATGAGCATTTCAGAAAGCATTTTAAATTAGATCAATATGGAGCAAACTATGAAACTGTACCTACACTATGTATGTAAAGTGGGATCCTCCCTCAGCAACAACACAGACGGAGTTATGTGAATAGGTTAACTTTCATCTCCTCAACACACTCGGGGCTATGAGAAAACTCCATCTCAGGTCCCTTTCCTCTCACAGAAACACTGGGTTGCTTATTACTTCATTAAATCTTCTCCGACAGAGCATGTAGCAGACCAGGAACAACAACAACAACAACAACAATAGCAACAAATGGTTGTATCTCAGTACATCAGTATATCTATGACAGACTTAGATCATGACAAAGCATTCATGCTCAGCTGTTCAACTATTTTATAAATCAAAAAAAGACAGGAATTGTCAGAGTCTTTTGTTAAGGCTGGAAGCCAAAAGTCATTTGATCACTTTTCACTCATTTACCATTCTTTTATGCTGATTTTTTTTTATTATTCTAGAGTATATATGTTCTTTCTTAGGATCTTTCCTTTTGCTGCCATGTGAGTAATTCAATATTTTACACGTTTACTGCTGATTACCATTCACATGGCTTGTTCGATAGCAGATTTACCACATACCGTAAAGGATTTCCGGTTTTCTTTGCGCAAATAGCTTACTTTTTGTTATTCAGTTTTAGGGTAAGAAGAATGGAATTGTTCAAAGAGATCAGCAGATCTTTATCCTTTGACGGTATAGCAAATCCTTTATTCTCAAATTACTCAACATGCATGGCTTTCCTAATACACTCGCCTGGTGCTCCATAACATGCTGGATAGATGTGAGGAGCATCTTCATTTGTAACAGGGTCTCTTAGTCCAGTTTTAGTGCACTCAAAAGCAAATTGCTCGTAATATCCCTAAACTTTTCAATGAAATTCAAAGTGAAAAGTGCTCAGGCATACCTTATCTAGCACTGGATCTTGTAGGTCTGATCAGCATTTACAGCAGAACTTTGTAGGCAACTGATCCCATGACCTTTCAGGGGTCTAAGAAACAGTGTGAAATGTCACTGGCATGATAACTCCATGCATAACATATCAATAGAAAGTGAGAAAATCAGGAATGCTTGTGTGAACTAAAATCAGTTTTTCACAGCTCAAACAATCTATAAATTTTTCTCTTCAATGTTTTAAGAGCTTGTCACCTCTTCAGTAAAATAAAGGCTCAAAATGGAAGAAATTGAATTCCCTCTCTTTTTATTTTCATATTTTTACACCTATGTGCTCTGCCAAAACATTTTTGCACTAAGGGATATAATCCTGAACTCTCTAACACTCTGCGTACCTCATACCTCTGCCTACATTTCCATCTTGTCTTCTTTCCACAGTCAATACAGTAGACCAAACAAGCAATCCTCTTATCCAGAATTGTCAAAAAAAAACCACCACCATTTCTTTCATTGGATTTCATTGCAGTATTTGTTTATATGAGTGTGTGCACACTATATATATGTGTGTATGAGTCTGTATACACTTGTGTACATGTGTATGTGCCATTGCATATGTTTTGTGCTCTTTGCCTCCTCTCTGAAGTCACCAACATTTCCATAGCATAGTTCAGTGACTCAGAAATGTGTTAGCACTGACCTCCTTCTGCTATAACAAGTCAAGCACCATTCCCTCTTGTTACAGTTGTTTGTCTCCCTCTCACAGTGCCTGTAAACCAAGCGGGGAAGAGCTAGAGAGAAAACAGATGAAAAAGGGGTGGATGAGAGCCACTACATAAAGGTCAGCAGTCCCTTCGCTCACAGGGATGTACTCAAAAACTCTGTCAATAAGTTTTTGTTTTGTTTTGTTTTTATCATTTTCATTGTAAGCATTGTAATGGGACAGATGATAACTGTTTTTTCACCAAAACAGAGTGAGATCTGCAGTTCTTATCAATCTGTTTCCAGGTGTAGTGATCTAGTCAGTGAGTGAGGATCCCCATCTCCATTCACAATGGGATCCACTCAGGCTGCACCTTCTCAGCACTGAACCCCCCAGAGCTGACAGAGAGACTGGGGCAAAGCTGGGAAGGAAGAAGACGGGCAACATTTTCTGCTGTCATGTGTTGGGAACCAAACTGGGGAGAGATTCAGAAGGTCAGAGGAGGCAAACAAAGATTACCATGGCCCTACTCTAATTGGTAACTGGAAATGAGGCATAATTGAAAGATTTAGTCCTGTGCACACCCCTCCTGCTTTGCAGGAATTTTCTGTAGAGGGTCAAAGGATGATTGCCAGTATCTGTTAATTTTAAAACAATAGAGTGATCTGTGACTATCACATTCTGTGTTAGACCTTGACTTCTCTAACTTGTTTGTGTCTCACTGTCTTTCTCCAGCTGCATGTTGTATGTTGTTGGGACTTAGCTATAGCTGTGGGCTCCATGAGACAGGACCCTGCCTGTTGGTCACTGGCTTGCAGAAAATGATAAATGGCAGGGTAGTGATGCTGACTGACTGACCAGGATCTTTGGGCAGCAGTGGGCAACAAAAGTTCAGGTCAGTTTCAGCAACATTATATAGCTGTTTTTAAATTCACTTTCGAACAAACATCACAGGTTAGTGGCAAGGGATAGGAACACTTTCATAACAATGAAAGTGAAATGAAAAGGCAGGCTTGCATAATAATGGCATGTGGTTACAACAAGATTAACTTGCTCTGGGATTTTTTTCCTTTGCATTTTTCCTTCATTTATTTTAACAGTAACTCTTTATTTAGTGTCAAAAAGTAGGACTGTAAACATATAAACTTGACTAGGTCCATTTCAGCATCTGACAGACAAGGTTTTCTGTTATAATGAAAGCTGTCTCAAAGAGAATGCAAAAGCCCCTTCTACATCTGAGCAGAACAGGACAACCCATCTGCCTGGTTGTTCAAACACTAATTCCTATCTGATACTCTTTCCTTATTGCTTTGTGAGGCAGTTCTGAACTGCTCCTCGGCTCCTGACAGAACTTATTTATAAAAATACACTGCTGGGACTGATGTTTTAATTGTCTTGTTATGCCAGGCAACTTGTTTCACTGTAAATGATTTCCTGGACGCTTCTTCCCTGCCTGTTTTCAATACTACAAGCTTTGCAAGAATTCACAGAATTTGGACTTGCCCTGGTCAGTATTTAGTCACCCCATCTCTCAGCAGGGAAGTGTGAGTCTCAAAGCTGATGACTAAAAATGTAACAGAGAAATATTTTCCTGGAGACAAAGGAACAGGAGAGGTCAAGAGCTGCAGGCACAGCCAGACTCAAGGGTTATGCCCTGGGGAGCCATCTAAGAGGTCCTAGTTCTTGCCAACAGCGTCAGACTGCAAAGCCCAGTCTCCAAATGCATTATATCCTGGCCTGCTGTGGCACTGCGGTCCCCTTTCAATACCAGAAGGACTCAGAGCATCTAAAATGAACCCTTGTATCCTGTAGCACATAGCAGTTATGATGTACCTCTTTATTGCAACCTAAGTGAAGCTCCCTATAAAGAAATATTGATTGAAGAAAAAACTCATAAGGATCAATGGCTTATGTTCCAGCCGTGTTTTATGTCACAATAACAGCTCTTTGGAGGGTTGGTGCTGACTGAGTGCAAAGTAATACCAGTAATTCCCCCCATCTTGGACCATCCCATCGCAAAAGCTTCACCGTTCTCACCGTTTGCACATTGACTGTTGGGCAGAAATAGTTACCGTGGTGCCAAGAGATGGCATAAAAAAAAAAAAAAAAAGGCGGGTGTGATGGGATGGGTGCAGAATATGAAAAAGAAATCTGCTTCAAAGAACAAATGCTGCAGAGCCAAGGACCAGGCTGTGCTGAGGGAGGAAGTGCCACCCTGTCCCCAGGGCACTCAGATTCAAAGTTGTTCAGTGGCTGGTAGTTAAAACACTACTGACCTTACTCACCGTTTCATGGCAGATGTTGCAGAGGGGCATATGCCTGGGTGGAAACCCAAATCATCAGTGCTCTGAGCATGACGTGTGTGTGAAAAAGAGTATCTCTGCTCTACCTATGTAGGTGTTTTAATAATAGCAGTGACTTCCTCCATTGTAAGCATGGGAGTGCAGAGCTAGTAATGAGTTGTTTGCAAAGGGATTTAATTTGTATGTCTCTGCTATTAAACTTTATCCATATAAAAGGCACACTGTCTTTTTTTTACCCAAGGAACAACAGGATTTCTTTCCCATTAGCAAGAAACAGTCTTCTCTTCAAAATCTTAGTCTCCTTTCCCAAGCACCTTTCCCAGCCTCTGTTCCTGCTCATTCCCTCCCAGACAATTGTCCTTCTCTGGAGGTCTTCTTCTCCATGCTGCCCCCTCTTTAGATCAGCTTCTGCTGCCCTGACTAGTGCTTGCCATCCTTACCCACCTCTAGTTCTCTATTGACTGCTGAAAGCAGTCCCAGTGCTAGCCTAGCCATCTTCTCACCTGCAGTGCACTGCAGGCATGCCCTGCGCCTGTACAACTCTCACAAGCTTTTCCCGTGGGCTAGCTGTTTTTCTGATGATCATACCAAGCCTCTTCTTCATCATAGCCTCTCCACCTCATTTGGGCCTAGAGACTCCACAAGGTGGGCAGGCACAAAAGGGTTGAAGAAATCCTTGGTATGCCTTGTGAAGCAAGCCCAAAGCCCCGAATAGATTGTACAGTCTTAAAGGAGTGACCCTCCAGCTCAGGGTGATGGGAGGACTTTGGTCTGCTGTATCCATTCGATAAAGATGATTATGACTCTGACACTGAATGCGTTCACACAAAACACAATCTAAACACATTTTTAAAATGTGTCAAGGATTTATAGACTATTGCTTGAGAGAGCTCCAAAACTGGGGAAAAAAAGAGGACTATCTTTAATGTAAAGCTATTGCTACCTAGTAAGAAAACACTTTTGTATTCATATAAAGTATTTATTAGGTGTGAGGTTTTATAAATTGTTTAGTCCTGCAGCCTTTAAAATAAAATAAATAAATAAATAAATAAATGCAGGTTACTTTGAATGCATTACCAAGTATCCTGTGGAATATTTCACATAAAAGGAAACAGAAGATGTATAAATGTAAACAGGCTAATTGTATGCAGATATAAATTATGCATGTTGGTCTTATGAAAAAGCATCCCTGATTTGCAGGGGTCTTACTCAGCAGCTTTGTGTCTTGTCTAAGGGGATATTTAGTATGGCTGTGATGTGCAGAATTTAAATCAAAACTTTGAATTCTGCAGAAGAAAAATATAGCCCAACTGTGATAAGACCACGCTGTTGGGAGCAGGAGGGTTTTATTTTATTTTATTTTATTTTATTTTATTTTGTTGACTGTTCTGCTCATTAGCTCTGTTAACATGTGTGTATGCCTGCCCACGGATACTGTGCCAAGTAAAAGATTGTGTTAAGACTTAACGTTTGCAAAGGGATTAGGGTTATTTTGATGTTTCTTAACAGGGATATGTAAAATATTCTCAAAGTCACAAACCTTTTCATGGTTGAAGCATTTCTGATTAGTCCCAGACATAAGCAGCCTGGCCTGCAAAGGTGCAGAGCAGTTGCAGCTCCCACCAGCCACCCTGGGGACTTTGAGAGGCCAGCACCTGTGAGGAGCCAGACTAATCGGGACAAATTCAACCACAAAAGTGGTTGAAATGGGTCCCTGCCCAGGCATAGCTATCTCTCTACATTGTTTCTCCCCAAGTCCTGCAGAGTCTCTCTCCTCCATATAATAGCAGCAGCATATTCAAACACAGGTTGCAATATTCGTGCTGAGGGTTCATTTACAGGGGGGGCAGGATTATGGATACCCCTCTGTGGGTATGACTCACACTGAAGTTTCTTGTCTTTCCAGCACAGATTAGTGAAATGATGCTGAAAATGGAGGCACAGGCAAGATGGTTAATGGAAACGAATCTGTGTAAACGCAAAGTCACTGAGGTGGAACCAAGATTCAAGGAGCTCGCTGCACTCAAGTTAGGGTGGCACCATAAACTTCAACGTTGATTTCTGAAAGAACTAGCACTTGTAATCAAAAGTCCTGGAGCTATGATTTTCAACAAATCTATCAAGCTAGGGGTGATACTATATGATTAGAGAACCGTAAGTGTGGAGGGAGAAAACATACTGATCCAGACCAGGACAGTCCCATCCATTTGGCCAGTCCTGCTTGGGATATGTCCGTTACAGACAAGATATAAGCATCCTTCAGTGTTAAGTGGCAGTACAAAGCATCAAGGCAAGGTATAAACACAGGCAAAGGAATTTATTCTTTTGCAAAAAATGTCACAAAAAAAAAAAATGCACTCTTCATTACCACTTCTGGCAAATAGATGCACAGTGAATGGTTCGGCAATAAAGCACCAGCAGCTTCTGACATTGTGCGGTGGTACACAGCTCCATTAAGAGGAGCTACTGTACCTAGATATTCCAGCCATGCAGACATATGATGTTGCCATTTCAGAAAGCAGAGGGGAAAAAAAAAAAGAGTGAGCTATTTCCGACTTGTTGTCTGTTGCTGCTTCTGCTACATTGTGCGATGGGGCAAGAGGCACAGCTTGCATATTCACCTGCCATGATAAATTACATCAATTTCAGTCCCTGAAGACGGAACTACTGGTGCAGAGAGCCACTAAACACTACCAGTTGCTTTATGACACTACAGACATAAGACAGAAAAAGGCATGCTGTGCGACTGAAACATAACCATGTACCCTGGGACAGGTTGGACTCAAAAGTAAGAGGGAAAGTGAGATTCACCCGTATATTGTAAATATATTCTCATCCTGATGCCTCATTTGCTAAGAATCTGCACTGCATTACCTCAAATTAGAAAAAGGCTTAAAGACAGCCATTGCCATCTCTGACCCCACCAGCTTTTCTGTCTCCAGCAACGACCAGTACCAGCTGCTCTGAAAGAGAATGAAAAAAGCCTACAGCCAGCAGCTATTCAATAACAGGCCCTCAGGGGAAGTTTCTTCCCAAGCCTCATTAAATGTTGGCTTCGTTCTTAAATTCCTTCCAAACTTCTCAGATTCTATTCTGGCCTCCTCATCTGGTGTCTGCACTGTGGATTGGGTTTTCCAGCGAGAGTTTTCCTTGGCTGGACCCAGCTCTTCTAATGCCCACACTCACGGATGGGTCTGGCAGAGAGCAGAGGCTTTGCTCACAGCTTGGTCCGAGTGTCTGGTGGGGATGGAGCCTCCACAACAGAGATCCCAGCTCCTCTGCCTAAACACAAGGAAAAGATGGTTTCTCTTATTTGTTTCTGACTGGCTGCTGCCATTATTTTTCTCTTTTTATTTAAGATAAGATTTTTTTTTTTTTTTTTTTTTGAGGAGGTCATTTTCGAAGCTCTCCTTGAACCCTACCTAAAGCAATCAGTTTGCAGCAAATAGAGTGAGTGCATGTCACCAAATATCAGCGTAGTGTACATTTCACAGCAGAGTGCACCTGGGCGTTCAGGAGACAGAAACGGCACTCACGTATAGGGTGGATCATAAATTGTTAGTGAATTAAGGCCCTAAGGGTTGTTTAAATATTGCAGTAATCATCTTGTCAGACATAGTCCCACATTCTGCTAAGATTAATCTGACATTCATCAGGAATGGCACAATAGAAGGTTATTTAATTTGGATCACACTGGATTGGAAAACTGGCAGGAGGACAGAAATGACCCAAATTGGAAACATTCTGCAGAGAGCGAGCCTGTTGAGAACAGCAAGCAGAGAGCAAAGGCGCGTGTATGTGTTTATTAGACACATATATTGATTAGTAAATATACTTGCATAAACTTAAATGTGTACAGGATGGTGGAAATTTCAGAAGCATTTAGTATTTTTCTAACCTTCCTTCTGCATCAACTCTTTGGGATTCAGCTTTAGACTTGAATGAGCATAGAGTGGGACTGCTGGCGAGTGCTTTTCAAGCACCTCTCCCATTATCTCTTCTCATTTTTTGCCTCCCTTCTTCCCATTATTGAAAAGAAAAGCAACCCCAAACTTTTTGTATATAACATGGAGTAAACTCTGGCTATTAGGTGAGTCACTCTCAGGACAGAAATGCTCTCTTAATAGCATTTTTTAATCATTGAGCATTTCAGTAGTGCAAGAAATGTATCTCCTCTTTTGGCAACTTCACTCATATATCCTCTCTACAGCCTTCCCAACCATTAAAGAGTTTTTCCATATTGCCGTAGTCTTCCTATATGCACAAAACAATGACAAATCTGGTAACAGCTGAATATACATTAATGTCCTTCCACCCTGTGAAAATAAAAAATAAAAACACATTCCCCTGGATCACTGCTGTTTTTTACTGAATAAGTTACTTAGCTTATTAAACTCATGAAACAGAAAATACAAATAAAATGATGGTTTATCTTACTGATTATTCAGCCACAGCACACTGGTGTGGGTAAGCATATGACCGAAACATTCATCACTGCTCAAGAGATATCTCTGCCCTGCTCTTGCTTCTTGCTTTACCATTACTAGGGAATGCAATACCCCCTCCACCCCCTGCGAAGAAGCTGGAGTTTTTACAGAAGGCAAGTGCTAAATAAAATGTAAAATATTAATTGTACAGAAGTCAAATGGGCATATTTACAAAGGGTTTCAAATTCCCTAACAGTTATCTGTTGTATTTGTAAGCTAGCAAACAGTGAAGATAATTTAGGGCTTTGAATAGCAGTGCTGAGTATAATCAATGTGAATCAGATTCACATTACCAAATTGAAGACATTTTATCTATGCATTATGTCAGATCATGAATCAGATTTCTGTAAACTGAAATCCTGGAATACAAAACCATTTGCAAATTCACCTCCAGCCACACCAGTATATAATTATGTTGCACATCAAACAGAGATACAATGGAGCAAGCTATCACGCTGAAAGACCTTTGCTGCTTTCAGGACATCTACAGAGCCAGGTTTATATGGCACATTACTGCCAATTCATCTATACCCATCTGAGTAAATCGGTTGGCAGAAAGGGGCAGATTACCACTAATGGCTCTATTATGGAAAGAAGCTGCAACCATTAGCTATTTTACATATGGACAAAAGAGAATTTAATTGATGGCCCATCGCCCAGCAGACAAAGAGAAATGATGATTTTCACCTTAATGCCAGGCATTAAAAATTCACAGGGCTGTAGAAGAAAGAGATGTTCATCCAATCTCATTCTGCTTATGGGGCATTTTAAGCATAACTTGAGAAGAGAAAAGCAGCACAAGGGGAGATCTTCCAATTTGAGAAAGCCAGAGTCCTCTGGGAAAAAAAAGTCTCAAGTTGCAGCGTTATGATGTTAAAAAGCCAAGATCATGCCCTCTTATTTTCTTTAGCTACAATTTTATTGTTCCCAAATAGAACACAAGCATTCAGCAAAACATATTTTAAGTGTTTATATTTGCAAATGAGAGAAAAAAGGAGCATTTTTTGAGACATAGTACATCACAGTAACAGTACTGTTTATTTTCACATATGTAAGTATGTATTTGTATGTTTATATGTAAAATTTATTTCACTTAACATAAATTACAGGTTTCTATGTATTTTTATGTCTTCAGTTACACTGGTGCAAAAAGCCATTGAACTGCTGTGTTACATCCAGTATTTGTATTATGTTGGCAGGGCAAGTTTTACCTTCCTTCAGCTGAGAACATGGAAGCTTTCTCTTCTCTCTGTCCTCCTAGAAGACCTCTCTAGACTTTGCTGTCTCCAGAATATCTGCAGTTTTCACTTTACGACCTATGAAATGGTGAAGTGTGAAGTTACAGAGGACTTCAAACGAGATCTCACAGGAGAGACACTCGCCCTGGGGGGTGGAGTGTGACATTGAGACATCTCCCATACTTCCTGCCTCCTATTGCTCCGCTGGGGGTGCTTTTCTGTAGAGGTAGGGGCTGTTTGATCTGCAGTAATTTCTAAAACCTTCAAAGATCATCTCCTACCTCCAGCCTGAAAGTGTTGCACGTTATTAAAAAAATTTGTGATTATTATGCTAGTAACTAAAGACTATAGTGGCATAGTAAACTACACAGTCTACAGGGCAGAGACTATCCAAATGGAAAACAGAGCTGCTGAGCTGGAGAAAGAGACAAACATACAAGTCATGTGTACGGTGGCAGGAACTTTTTACATCCCCAATTGATGTAACAGGGTAATGTTAATCTGTCATGGCTGTAATTTATATTTTATATGAGCAGAGAGGGAACTGTAAGAATATATGAGCCTTGTCTCTTTTATGCTCAGATAGCTAGAGTCAAGCTGAAAATCTCCAGCCAGGTTGGTCTGCATGCAAAATCCGACTTGTCGGGCCAGAACAAAGAGCAGATGGCTTTTGGAATTGGAGACGCAAAAAAAGAAATAAGATCTGAAGTGATGCTGGAAGACATGACTTACTGTTGTAAAAATTGGACAAAAATAAGGAAGAGAAAATGTCTATGTGCAATACTGGATGCGATATTAGATGGACTTTCTGACTCATGCACAGCATGTATATAGTAAGGCATTAAAATATCCTTGGTGAAGAAGACTTGGGGTAGACAGACGGGTGGTGAGAAATTCAAGGTAACTTCAGAAGGCACTGCTCATTGCAGAAAAGTGAGGGGAAGTGGTGAGGAAGAGAAAAGAAAAATAACAGGAGACTCTTCCAATTTGTTCTCTGTTTTCTTCCAATATTTTTGCACAGTAGCTGGTTCTGGAAGCAGAGATTAGCTTCTTTAGTCTGGACTGCATTGCTTTGATCCACAGCACTCAGTCCAAAAGCAGGCAACAGTGGCTATCAGCCATCTTTGTACCCACCAAATTCCCAGCTCCTCCAAGGACCCAGAACAGCCTGTAGCACTGCTTAGGCTATGGTGGTGACCCAGCAGTGGTCTGTGGCAAATACAGTGCCTGCAGTAATGTAGCTTGAGGTGGGTTCAGTGCCCTCCACACTCTGCTCTGAATGACTGTTTGCAAACAGGTCCCCTGTGGATAGATTTACAGGATGTTTGTGCCAGGTCTGTTGTTATGAAACTTCCAGTGGAAGAAACCAGAGTTTTCTCACTTCCTTATAATCACTCCAGTTCTTTGGCCAGTAGGAAAGTATTTAGATCAAGGTGAAGATTTTACCTTGAAAAATCATGTTTATTGCTTTTAGGTAGCCAGATATTGCTCACCTAGATCAGCAGCATTAGAGAATGAGATGATGGGCAGTGTAATGATTTCCTTTGTCAGAACTGATCTCTCCATGCAGGTTCATGTGCACTTTCACGCACATGTGTAACAGGTGGGAAGATATTTGAATGATGGGGTCAAATGTCTAGCAGTCATTTCGATTTTCTGGTAAACAGGGTCACATGCAGGTTGAGTCCAGCAAGAATTTGATACAGATAGAAGTGGGTAATTTGTTCCTTTCTAAAGAACCAAGACACACGTGAAAAATGAATCTGTGTATCCATTCTAAAAACACTGAGGTCTCTAGAGATTTTTGACATGCCGGCATCGGAAACAGGAAGACTGGAGAGAACAGCCAGCAGTAACAAGGAGCAATAACCGTGTGGCCTTCTCCTTCTACTCTTTCTTTCTTCCCATAAATGAGATAACTGATCAAAGGCTCTTGCAGAAATGCTAATGAAGCCTCCTTTTGATATTTGCATGGAATCCAACACCTAGGGGAGGGATAGATGGGCAAAAAGGGTAAATCTGTACTTGCAAGATAGTGTAGGAGCTGGAGCTTGCTGTGAAAACAGCACTGGGAAAGCATCTGCCACTAGTCAATATATCTTGATTTTTTTTCAGACAATCAAATTTTAAACTTCAAGAATTTTCTTTTGCACATTTTCTCAAGGCATTTTTCCGTCAGGAGCTAAATACGATCCATAGGCTTATGTATTATTTTTTCAGGGGTCTGTGAAAGATCATACAAGAAAGGCCTACAGTCAGTGGACACCTGTTCACTGTGCAAAACACTGACCACCCCTAAAATAATTGTAAGGAACAGGAAACTGAAATAGTTTTAAAGTCATCCTCATCAAAGTGAGAATATTCTGATGAAACTTGGTAGCTAACTTGCTATATTCCTGCTGTCAGCAAGACAGATGCAGTTTCACTTGTATGATTTAACATTTTTATCCTTGGCCTTGGTTGTTGCAGTCAAGAAGACTGGAAATCACCTACACTCTTAATCATAACGCTAAAGGACAAGGATTTCCCTTACAATTCCCAAGGCTGTGGTCCTCTGAATATGTGGAAATTACTCCTCATTTTTTATATGTTTAAGAACAGGCTCATGAGAAGCCCTCCTCAGGTAGATAAGACTACATGGGTACACAAATAGGAGGTATTAACATCAGAATTTCCGCCTTCATGGGAAAATAAGAAATATTTTAGGGTATGTGAAATGACAAAGACTAAAGTGCTCTGTGTTCTTGTTCATTTTTCTTTTTCCTAATAAGGGCAGAGAAGTAGAATTAACTGTTTCTGGCTTCATATCAAGGTTATGTAGGTTAAACTGAAAAATGTTGATGCATTCCCATATGCAGTTTATGGATGTTTTATGCAACCATTGTTTGACATGAAACTGTAATCTTTCTCTTTCTCCAATATTTTAGCTTGACTTTTAGTGATATCAATTGATTACATCTATCTAAGTAAAGTAGTTCTGTCATTTATTCCCTCCTACAGAAAATACAATCATATGCTATTTTGTCCAAAATCAAATGAATTTTTCACCCTGTCTTTTAAGTATTACAACAAAAGCCGCAATGAAACGTACTTAAAATTATATCAGCATGAAGGTTGTTTAAATCAATATTGGTTTTAGATTAAAATTTCATAAGTGTGTCCAGCACTGAATTACACAACATTGCATAATATTGTTCCAAAGTGTATGTTACAGGTTTCTCTAAGATATATAGAGATATTTAGTGATTAAAGGCTTTTCTTTTTCTTTTTTTTTTCCCAAGACCCCATTGGTTTAGTAAACTGAGAAAAAAGAAGCATTTTTGACAAAAATATTACATGATTAATCAGAGAATGCAACACTAAAAGCTATTCCTGAAGCAAAATTCATCCACTTTGTGTCGGATGCTGCTCACTTGCAAATATTCTAATACCAATTGCACAAGTTTCGGTATGGAAAGCTTTATGTTCCATTGTGTCAACCAATCTCTAGTCACGAAGTCAGGATGAAACTTTCACACCCACTGGCTCATTCCACACATTGCCCATTGCAGGGATGCTTTTCTTTCCTGCAGAAGCTGCAAGGTGCTTTACAGACCAAGGCAGAGCCAATTACCTCAGCATGGACTAGTAAGGCTCGATTGCACTTCATAAATAATGCAAAAGACTCATTTCTGATTAACTTCTCAGATCTCCTTCACTGAAGGAATTTACACCAGTTCTATGTTTTTGTTCCATGGCTGCATATAACTCAGGGTTTTCTGGAAAAAAAAAAAAAATACTAACTTTCAATGAGGTCTATTTAAGAAAACCTGAGTTTGGAAGGGAATCAGACTTCCTTAAACAATGATCATCTTTAAAACTTCAGTGATGTGCCAAAAGACACTAGAGCTGGAGGAAAATTCAAGCAACCACCATTATTTTTAAGTCTTATTGTTTTATTAGGCCACCTGCACAAGAATATATGGCTCCTGAAGCCATAGGATCTCCCAACACTGCAGACCTCCTTTCAGGGACACCAGGGAATGCCTGACAGGGTGTATTTATCCCCTACGTCCTAACAGTTGATAGTACCAGCTCTCAAATTGCTTCTTGCAGATGGGAACCCCCAAAATATATATCAGATGGGAACCCCCAAATTTGCCTGGATCTTTAGAAGTCTGTTTACAACATTCTCTTATGCGAACCTCTAAACTCTAGGCAAATTAAAAAGCATGCCATTTTGTCAGGTCTGTTGAATTGTTAAAAATAAGCATCATTACAACAGTGAGTGAAGGCAAGGGAATACCATCCTTCAGCACCCCTAATGCCAGTCCCTTGTTCTCACTAACTGCTAGGACTTGCTGTGAAATATTTCTTGTCTAGATGCCTCCAGACATGAGCTTTTCTGGTTGCTGTGGGATGCAAAAGAAGGTTTTCACTGTTGCAGTTTGTTTCAAAATTCATGCATTTCTGTAGTGATCAGTGTGTTTCATTGTGGTGTACCTTGACTGAATATGAAACAAGTTACCCTTGAGCCTCTCTGACATTGCTCCCTTTTACACAAAGAGATCTTGGAATAGCCAACTTCCCTACTTGTATTTAATTCTTCTCTTAAAAATCAAATAAAAACTCACACTGTATTTTTTTCTCAGAATAGTTTTGTTGTTGTTGTTGTTTTTTCCTCAGTGTGAACAATATTCATCAGAGTTTACTGCTGTTTTATGTAGATTGCACACCACATGTTAAAAATCACTGGTTGAGGTTTACTCATACCTAACTAGACTTAGTGCCACAGCTCCTAATCTAATGTTAACATGTAAAGGTTTTCCTGCCTATCTGTTTTTTAACTTGAAAAGATATATGAAAGAGTTCTTTAAATATAGTTTATACAAAAGCTTTTCTTAAGAAAATAGACTTTTTTTTTTTTTTAACATCTTCAAGATAAAAGCATCCAAAACAAAATAAGAAGGTGGAGACAAATAGCTCTTTATATCTTCTCCCAATATCTAAAGACCCCCTGACAATTTAGGCAGCTTGTTTGCAACTCAGAGGCTGATTAAAAAGAAATTACAGAACATATGCTTGCGTGAATGATGTCTTAGGGTTGGCAGTATACATAGGAAGCATACTAGCTGCACACAAAGAGTTGTGTTTTCACCACACCATTCTAATACTACAGCTATCAGGATTAACTCTCATTACAATTACAAGTGGTCCGTAGGAAAAGGAAACAGAAAAGTAAAATCATTCAGTTTATCAAAGGCTTCCATTCTGTTAAATAAAGACCAACATTGCAAGATGAATATGACATTGCACTAACCAGTTTTAAAGGCTCTGACCTTTAAAATGTATTGTAGAACAAAATAATCTAGTATACTACCTGTCCACTAGATTCTTAAATCCAAGAGAAAGGAAAATATCTCCCCATATATTTATCTATAAAAGTTGAGTCTGCCTTTTCTTCAATGCTTTTGTATTCCAGTGAAATTAACAGCAGCTGTGCACACAGGGCCAGGGAAGTTGCCTTAGTGATTTTGTGGATCATCTTTTCCTTACAGATGAAAAGATACTAACACTTCCTTGCACGTAGTGTCTTTTTAAACTGTCATAGATGCTTGATTAATCCTTGTTCAGTGAAAAAACCTTCATGCTCTGCTCCTCACTTCTGTGGAAGCTTGCTTTCTGCTTCAGCTCCTTTTTTATTAACCCTGGTCTTACCATACAAATTACACAAGTTTTTGCACTTCTGGAACTTTCAAATTATATTCTATATTTGTGTACCATGAGAAAGCTTTCATGCATGATTGAGCCTGTTTACATTTTCCCCATCTGATTTGAAGAGCTTAGATTTTATAGGTATCTCTGACTCAGCTGAAAGAGATAGCTCATCTCTGCACAATTAAGGCTTTCAAAGTAGCCAGAAACATGAAGAGAATGAAAAGGAAAACAAAGCTCCAAAGAACTATCTGTATTTGCTTCTTTGTTACATACTTCATCAAGGTCCCTGAATATTTGCTATTTTTTTATTCCACCTATTTTGGTTTTGGTCTTAGTTTTTTCTTTCTAGAATTTACGGTTGCAATTCGCATTTATTGTAATCATTTTTTTTTTTTTCTTCCTAGGGAGACTCAGAACAGGAGGAGAATTTTTGTTATTATGGCAGCAAAAATTAAAAAGATAATGGAAACTAGTTGATAGAAACTTTCTAACCTGTCTAAACATATTGTCCAAAATGTTTAATTTTAGGGAAGCTAAAGAAAAATAAAGTATGTTTTCCATTGATGACCAACATCTTCTATAAAGAAAACTCACTAATGTATATAAAATATTTGAAATTCTATTATGCCACAAGTCCAAAAATATTTATATATAACATATTTTAATCATAAACAACGATGCACTGAATATTTCCTGGGTTAACCAACATCACATGAGGCCAAACCGAAACATTTTCCGCCCACATTGATGAAATGGCATAGGAATTCTGTTTCTCCTTCTTAAATCAAACACATGATTCAACAGTTCTACCTAAAAAACCTTGTGAGAAAACATTCCTGTGTTTGAGATTTAAAAGCCACAGAGCTTTTAAGAGCAAATAAAGATTGTGCCAGATGCTATACAAATCACATGTGCACAGTGCAGCACTAATCTCTGCTCAGCCATACCTCAGTACAAATAAATAATACGTGGAGATGAAGCCTCCGAAGAGTTCCCTAGCAAAACCAGGAAATGCCTAGTGTTATATTCCTGATATTTTTAAGCACATCACTTAAGAAAAAAAAATAAACTCAGACTCAAAAGTTGAAAGTTTTCTAGTCTTTCTTTCACATCATGAAGAAGGAGAAAGGGCAAAATTCCAGTTTTCCATCCCACTGAAAGTCACCTTTAAAAGTGTATTCTTTTCCATAGCCTTAACTCCTGTTCATTTAATTAAGAATGACAGATGCTCAACGTCTGGAGAAAATAAGGTCTGATTTAGTGGCCACGTTGCACTGCTGGAAACTTCAGACTGTAGGTCTGGAGTTACAGAAAGCTTGAAGTGGATACTTAAGCCAGTTGAGCTGCTGAAAGAAATTATATGAAGAGATGCTTAAAGGAGCACAAGGAGTCTTGATTTCACTTCAATGGTGTATTTCTATTTTTCTTAGCAGTATGCATCCAGCCAGCCTGGTCATTCCTCTGTATCCCCCCTCAGTCTTCCATCCCTACCCTATGTTATACTTGCAGTCATATATTGAGCAACCATAGTTAACTCAGTAACTGACATTTTGCCTTTGCTCATTCAGTACAACTCGTCATGGTATTTTCATAGATATATATAAAAAAAAATAGTAGAACTCATACACTCCAAGACAATAAATGAAATAAAGAATAGCATACTGACCAAAAGTGGTTTACCACTTCTTCGATGTGATCTTGGGAAGCGCTGAAGTGAGTTGGATCCATAAAGTAACCATCTTATGCAGGTGTGTAGCCCTCACACTGCCCCTGCAGCTTCCTTCCCTTGCATTTGTGAGGCCAATGTACCATAAGCTACCCACACACAGGCTTGCAACCCTGTCTTCTCTGGGGATGGTTCCTAGCACCCAGTATGGGCTCTCTTGTAAATGAGGTACTGACTAATTTAGTGTTTATAGTGACCTTCAAGAAAATCGCACACTCTGAAGAAATCATAGATACTGCAGTATTGCAAATACTACAACAGTGTTTAGCAACCCAGCTCAGGATCAAGCAGGTAGAGTACTGATTAAAAATTCCTTGCAGATTTCTTTAAAAGTTGAAATAAGGACTTGGCTGCTTAGCTGTCTGTATCTGAAAATTGTCCCTGTGTTAATGCTATACCTATACCTATACACCTGATACTTCTGCTTCTAAGGTAATGGGAGCTCAAGGACAGTCAAAGTAAAGACACTCCCAGATTCTGCAGTCCATGGAGGGCCTGTGCAGGAGCAGGTGGAGATTCTCTGAAGGAGCTGTGGCCCATGGAGAACCCACTCTGGAGTAGGTTTATCCTGAAGGACTGCAGTCCATGGAGATGACCCACACTGGAACAGGGGAAAAGTGTGAGGAGGAAGGAGCACTAGTTATGAACTGGGACCCCATTCCCCTGTGCCATTCAGGGAGCAGGGGCTAGAGGAGTTGGGAGGGAAGAATTGACGCTGAACCTGTGAAAAAGGGGAGGAGAGGGAAGGTGTTTTAACTTTTGTCTTTCTTTCTTACCATTCAAATCTATTTTAATTGGCAATAAATTAAATTAATTTTCCCTAAGTCAAGTCTGTTTTGCCCATGGTGGTAATTTGGCGGTGACCTACCTATCTCAACCCATGAGCTTTTCCATCTTCTTTTCTCCCTCTCATCCTGTTGAGGAGGAAGAGTGAGAGAGTGGATGGGTGTGTGTCTGGCAACCTGCGAAGGCGAACCCAACACAGCATGTAACTAATGTATTTTATCATCTAATAGAAATGTAGCCAAGGTGACATGATACCTCTAGTGGCTACTGTTTTAGTCTGCTTTCTTCGTAGGATGTAAAGTCATTAGTCATTTTAACAAATTGGTTCACAAAAAATGTACTGTGGATATGTGTTCAGCTTCTATATATTAAAATACATTGAATAAATATTATAGAGGACATTTAGCCACAGTGCATTATCTGCAGCAGGGAAAAAGCCTTTTGGGGCCTTTCCAGCACTCTAGCAGTGTAAGAATGTACATTTTGAAAAAAAAGAGAGAGAGAACTAACTTTACTCAAAGTTTTCTATCACTGTATAGAACTAAGCCAAAAATTAAGCTTTTATGAAATATGCACATAGTTAGTTCTTTCCCCTATATTCTTCTGCCTTACTATAAAGTATTTCTTTTGTGCCTTTTTCCATCTTGGTCTAGAAACAAGATTATGGATAATCAGCACTGGAAAAAAAAATTCTTCTGGTATTTCCAGTTTAAGTGCTAGTCTGAACCAGTCCTTGTACTGCAAATATGTATTTTTTGCTTTACAGAGGAAGCCTGGGATCATTGCAGGTGCCAGGAAAAGTTTCATAACCCCCAAACTCAACACTGAACACAAAGGCTGTGGGGATGAGGTATATCTGTATTGCTCTCAACATTTTGTCCACAGCATTCTCTATAAACTGAGATGAATATGATCAGTCCAGAGGAAAATGAAACATCTCTGCCCTTTTGGAGTAGATCTTGCTACAAAATTAAGACAAACGTTATTGGCATGGGCTTGTTTGCTGACAGTATTAAGGCCATGGATTTTAGCTGAGACATTCTTCTACTGCTGGTAATTTCTATTCAATACGAGACTTCAGAGGTGGAGTTTTCTGGGTAGCAAACATAGTCTGGCAGTAGAATGAGTCCTGGGAATGCCATGGAGCAAATGTGAGTTTTGATCCTTTCTGGGATTAAGCACTGTTCTTCGTAAAGCAGGAAAATTACAGGGTTAAGTATTTTATTTAATATTCTTTCTGTTGCTAACAGTTGCAAGATTTGTTTTCCCTGATCCAGGTGCATCAAAAGACAACCTTTCCAGCCCAGCTATGGAGCAAAACATCCATTTAGATTTTAAATATGTTTTAACTGTTATTTCTGTTAAGAAAAGAGTAAGACTTAGTTTCTCTGCATTTTTTCAGATTCATTGAAGACAAATCACTTTGTTACCAAAGTTTAAAATGTTCTCCTCTTTCCAAAAGAGCAATGACAATTTGTAAGCAGCTAAACTCCAAGACTTGTTCCTCTAGACCGATTTATAACATAACTGTTGGATTAAGAAAACTTAGAAAGAGCAAGACAGAAAAGAAAAAATAACTCTTTGGGCAAAGCTTAAAATGGTAAGTATGTCAAAAAGATTTGAAGCAAAAACTATTTGTATGGGAAAGCTTTTTAATGTAAATTAGAAGGGTATGAAACAGTTAAATTAATGGAATCAGAAGGAAAAATAAAAGGTTGGTCATTTTCTTATAGCTAAAATTTTCAGTCTGAACAGTGAGGAAGATAGGAGCATTTTTGAATGGAAACTTCCTTGATGTCACCAACATTTTTTTCCAAGAAGGCTGATGCTTCAGCCATGTTCTCAATGTCAGCTCTCTTCTTAGAGGAAGACCAAGTGAATTCCACCATTATTGAGTAAGCCTTGCCCACCCCATGCCTCCCATGCAGGAGGCATCAGCTGTACTTAAACTGTTTGGGATGCTTTGTCTAACTTGTTCTTGGAAGCCACTCCAAGAGGCAAATCCCAGTCCTAAGCAATCCATTCAAGACCTTGACTGCCTTCACAACTACAATTTCCTCCCTATATTTTAATTGTATTTTATGAAACCTACACCAATTTCCCCTTGTCCCACTCAGAGAGGATATGAAGCACTGTTTATTCTTTTTCATTACAAGGTCTTGCACAAATAAGACCTGACTCGTCTCAGGGACATCCCTTTTTCTAGATTATTTAAAGCCCTGCCTCATTTTTTTTATTTTTCCTGATGTCATGTTTTTGTTTTTGTTTTGTTTTGTTTTTCTTTCTTTTTTTCTTTCTTTTTTTTTTTTTTTTTTTTTTTGGAGTTCATTAGGTTTATTCTGCTTTCTCCCACTTTTTATTCTTAAGAACCATGACCACTGCTATTTCCCAACTGTTCTCTGACAAGCTGCCTTTTAAGCAATGCACTGTTGCTAAGTTCTTTGAAGACAGGGAAGTATTTGCTTGACAGTCTGTTTGTCATCATACTAGTTTTCCAAAAGATTCTTGGGTATCTGAAGTCCTTCAACAGCGTTAAGTCCTTTATTGCACCAGATATCTCAGGCCTGATGTTCAATGGCAAACTTCAGCATCAGATCACTCTCTCCAACCTTCTGTCATTGCCTAGAGATTTCAACAGGTCTATTATCCCTTGCATTTTGGACTTCAGAGCATGTATGCATGACCATGACACTGCAAGATTTGTAAAAGCACACTGAACCAATACCAGAAAGAACTAGCATTTGTCAGGGCCATCATCCTAACATAAATGTATGTAGCTACAGTATCAATGCCAGCCAGGCTTGGGATTGTATCAACAGACATCAAAATAAGATGCATCCGTCAGACTCTTTTTTGTTGCTTTACCACTATCCAGCTTCCAGCTCCTGGGTACCACACCACCAGCAACATTTGTCTGATTCCCTTACATACAAAAGACTGTTCCTTTGGTGTAATTTATATATCATCTGTTTTATATCCTGAGAAAGTGTCCCATTAGGTGGAAGTCATACTGCCTTACGTCTGAATCATTTTCTGACTCATGTGCATCTGTGTAATGTATTCCTTTCCAGCATTGTTGAGCTGTGTTTAGACATCAGAACAGTGCTTGTTCCAGGTTATCTTAGCATACAATTTAGTTTTTTGTACTGACAAAGCTCAAATCAGATAAATATTTAAGCAGGAATACTTTAGCCATATTTCTTTCTTCATTAAAATCACACAGAAACAAAAACTCTGTCTTTCTTCCATCCTGCTTAGTTCACTAAAAGCATACATTTCAGCACACTGAAAAACTGCAAAATTTCTTTATTCTCCTTAACGATACCGCAATAATGTCTGTTACCCCACTAATTACTGTTACCTGTAAGCGGGTTCTTGTCACTGCTGATCGTGTGGCTGCACAGTAAAATGTTGTTCTTCTTTCAAAAGGGTGGTAATTTATGGACTGTACCATGCTCTGCTTTCAGGCCCTGTTTGCACAGGACAGAACCCAGATGAGAGTCACCAAAGCCTAGCAGGATTGTGTCCATGAAAAGGGCTGACAGAAGAGACCTCACCACACAGGCAGATTTTATTTAAAGAACTGATCAATTCAAAATATTTTTACTGCAACTTCTCTGCACACAAAGACCCTTTGCCCTTTAAAACAGAGTGTATGATATAAATCGAACATCTCCATTCCCACCATGTTTTTTTTTTTTTAAATAAGATCATTTGTAAGAGAATCTTGTTCAGTCATTTATAAATAGTCACCTCTGTAAACCAAGCAATAACCTTGTTTAAAAAACTACCAACATTGTTGTTCTGTTGTCACCCGCTGGTAATTGAAAATGTGTTTCTGTCAGTTCCCCCTAAGACAGAATGTAATTCTTTCTAAGATCTTGATCTTAAATTGGCCAAAAAAAAAAAAAAGTCAGTGATAAAGCAGCCAAAAGTTGCTACTTGTTCTTTGCACTGGTGATATTGCTACTGCCCTTTCTTATAATCTAAAACATTATTCTTACTGGCTCATGAAAGGCAGCAGTGCAGTCCTATTTCTTCATTGCTTTCTTCTCCTGCACTGGTATTGAACACTGCTTTGTACGAAATGAGAGCACCTGCATTACAAGAAATAAAAACAAAAACAATCCAAAATCATATGGGGCCAAATCTTGAAGTGTTGACTTAGCTTTTAGCTTTGTTATTACTCATATTAGTTCAAAAAGGATGTTACCTAAGCAGATTTTACCAAGAATTAAGAAAAGCTTTGTAATTAATGCAGGGCTTTATAGTTAGAGTGTTAAAGAACCCCCTGTTCCTCTGTTTCTGCTTCATAGAGTTAATCTGATTCTTCTTCACCTGGTCTTGCAGTGATGTGGAATAAAAAAAAAAAAAGAGTATTGCTCAGTATTGTTCACACTATCCAATTGATCTACTATCCTGAGAAAGTAAACAGGCCTGTAAAAAGAGAACTATAGATGGGTTGTGCCAGTGCTGAGAAATACTGCTTTGTAGCTTCTGGACTTGAGGTGTCTCATGCCTGATGAGTCAGAGGAAAAGTGGCATTGTAAGCATGGCCATCTCCAATTACTCATGCCCATAAGCCTCTTATGGACCAATACTGATCAGCTGATCTAACAGGAAAGAAGACAGTTTATTCCCAGAACAACCCCATAGATCCCAAGCAGCTATATAACACCTTCTAACAATAACTGTTCCTCCCTCTGGTGTAAATATGGACACTTTCCTTCAGGCACATTCCTCTTGAGTTACCATGTCTAACAGGCAACCACATAGTTCAGTTCAGCAGAAGTAAGTGAAGGGAAGCCAAGCAAAGGATCATAGTTAAACTGCATCAGTTAAGGAAGCTGAGATTCATCACTAAAAAGTCAGTCCTAAAAGGGCTGGTTTTGCTGGACAATTTGTGTTATGTCATACATTAGCCAAGTTACGAATTCTTGGTTAATATTTTCAGGATTTTAGTTATTTTTTGTTTCTTTGTGACCATCACCTTTGCCTTTGTCTTCTCCCACTCCCCTTCACTCCTCACACACACTTTCTAATTTTTTTCAAGATCCTTTAATCTTTGCTAAAAGTTTTTCTTGATTGCTAGTGCAGTTTAGAGAACCATTCCCAAACATTTCAACTCTCAGAAAGTTTAGCACTCAATAAGTGCGTGATATAAACTGACTTGGAGGTTTGGTTTGCTGTCTATCTGCAGAGAGTATCACTCAGGCAATAAAAGTTTCTCCATAACTCTACCAGTATACCTCACTTATGTGAAAAGGTTGCCTCTGGGTCATGGGGGTAATGCAATTCATTCACTGTCACCCATTCCACCCTGGTTGTCTCTCTGCTGGGAGTGTAAAGAGGCTAACTACAATCCGAAGGAAGATTTTTGATGTGGACACACGTCTTTTATGCTCTAGACTAGGACCAATGGTTCATATCCATTAGACCAGCAAAAGAAAGCAATCAGATGGCAATGATTTTCAATCACTACTGGTTCAGGGTTAGATTCAAACAAGTGACCTGGAGGTGAAATGTTCCACATCCCATTACTGATCCTCTAAATTATTCTTCCCCCACAGATGAGACTTGACACACATAAAAAAGTAGCTTGTAAGGAATTGCAATAGAAAAACTGAAACTGTAGTTCATAATAGATGTGGATTTTGTTAGCCCTTTATGCCTAGACAATATTGCTATGGCACAGTGATAGGACAGAATTATTGATTGTATCTAGTGACTCATAACCAAGTAACCACACAGAACATACCCAGTTTATCAACTAATTCAACTGCCTTACAGTGTATGGCAATTTATTTCTTTTTATATGAAGAGAATACTAGAATCTCTGTACTTTAGAACTATTTAAAAACAAAGAATACCTGACAAGATCTGTTTCCTCAAAGTAGAATTTATTCATAATCTTTTCTGTCTTTATCCCCTTCCTCCAATAACTTACCAATAGCTAGAAGGATTTTTCAGAAAATTCACCTCTGGGGTGTGACTAAATCTTAAAGAGAGAAAAAAGTGCTGTATCACAAGGAGGATTTTGTAGGAGAAAAAGAAAGGAAGAAAATGAAATTCCAAAATAAAATCTGCTGTAACAGATACTTTGGGGGACTGGGTTTAGTAAAAGGCATAGGAAAAAAACTTAGACAGTTTCCTTTGCTCACTAGACTATTATCTACCTCATTGGAGAGGAATATAAACGTTAAATGTGAGATCTGAGGAAAAACAAACTCTTCAAAAGACTAGCATCTTTCTCCCTCTTCCCTTCTTATCTGACTTTCTGATGCTACAAGGCATGTAGTAGCTCCCTCCGGGGCTCACCTCCTCCGACCCAGCAGCTCCAACTCACGCCCATGCACAAACACACCAAAGGTGCCACCAGCACAAGAACATGACAGACTGGTCCTGTTTCAAGCAGGAGTCAACAGCTTTGTGTTTGTTCAGGTTTGAAATATTCAGTTTGAATCTCTGAGGGACTGAGTGGAGTAACTTTTTGCAGATTTATGTATTTTATGCTTGCCTAACAGCCAAACAGGACTTTTTTTAGTGCAGCTTTTTTGTTTGTTTGTTTGTTTGTTTTCTTTTTCCAGGGAGTAAGCAATCACTAGGCAAAGAAGGGAAGATCTGGCAAACGGCATTTTCTCTGCAATTGCCATCTCTGGCAAACAGCTCAGTGCAGCAAAGAGAAGGCACACAACAGGGCTGGAGGAGCAAAAGTGAACTGCTCTAAAAATATGTGACAATGAGTGATGTAGAAGGATTTAGGCAGGGAAGCGACTGCTAGTAACACTTTTGAGGATCAATCAAGTGCTTGCCTTTTTGCTATCATTTGAACTGTGATGCCACTCTTACAGGACTTCAGACAACTGTTTGCTGAAGCACTTATAACATCTAGCAGCTCTGCTCTGCAAGGAAGCATGAAAAATAGCAAATAGGGGAAAATATCTTGCCATATTCCATGTAAGAAAGGCTGGCTGAGTCTAGCATTGAGCAAACCCTTCCTTAGAAGAATGTAAGATTGCTAGCATACTGAGAAACGAGGTTGGCTGTCAAAATTTGGATCCAGACTGACTTTGAAGTGTATTGGGACCTTGGTTACATAATTAAGTCAGAGGGAGCAGACTCCTTCACAGTATTAACCAGCCCAGATATAACTTGCAGATTGGCCTCTAATGCACATCTAGGATGGGTAAAATCATCTCTTTCTCCACAGAAGGAACCTGTACAGCTAACTTGGGCTAACATGGAATAGACAATTTTTAGATAGCTTACATAATGGGAGGTGAAGCCAACCTGTAATATCTTTCATATAACCACTATCCTACAAATACTAAATTTATAGAATTAAATTTAAAGATCAGAGGAGAAGAATTTTACCAGAAAGGTTTGAAAATAGATGGATATTTATCACAAAAGAGACAAAAAATGCTGTTCCAGGCTGAAGGTGACCCAAGGAAGGCCTGCATTCAACAGCAGCCAGATTGTATTCTGGGGGAGAAAAACAGGCTTTTAAAAGTCTTATTACATATGTAACTGAATAGTAGAAAGTATGACGGNTGCAATATTATTATTTAAGAATGAGCATGGAGGCCGTGAGGGAGAGGAAGATGTTAACACAGAATTTAGAGAAGGAGCATAGCTGTGGACAGGCAGTATTTTACACTAGATGGCTGTGCTCTCCAGCAGACTTAGTGAGGAACTGGGGGTATTTTTAATCCCAGCTTGCAAAGATTCAGCACACCACATCTTGGATAGGTTCACAGTGAGGGGTTGCCATCTCTCTTCTCTAAGCTAAGCTTAAGTCTAATGGAAACATAACAGTATTTGTTGCTTAAGTGTTGCCACTAGCAGTGCTTCTCCTACTAGTACAGGATATTTGGTGTTATTCAGCTTCACAGTTTAAACAATATAAGAATGATTAAAGGATAGGAAAGGGAAAGAGAGGAAGAAAAGCACTATTTAATATACTCAGTCACTCAAAGGATAAAGATACTTAAGTGTTCAGAAAGCAGCTATACTGCACCATTGGTTTAATTGGTCTACGTATCAAGCAATTGTCATTTACTCAGCAGGGAAGTGTTTATATGGCAGAAGCGGGTTATGTTTTGGAATGATGGTATGGAGAAAGAAAGGTCTAGGGAAGAGCCACAGGAAAGTAGACTGAAAATAGGAAACCAGATTAAGTGTTTGCGACCCAGAGACTGGTAGCCAGCTACAAGACACTATTGCCTTGAGATAGCCCTGAACTGGGATGGCTCTTGTTCTCTGGAGACACAAGTGTCACTCCAGGCAGCAAACAGGAGGGAAAAGTGCACCAACAGATATTCACCTGTCATATACAGGGCATGCGATACTATTCAGCTCCTGCACTCCTGACTCTGTATTCCTGCTAAAGCCTTGCACTATTGGACTGGGAGATTTTACAAATAACTTTCAAATAGTTTCAGCTTTTCCCTCAGTACTGCAGAATCTGATAGAGATCTTGGCGCTTCCCATGCCTGGCTGGAAAGGTTTTGTGGAGGGGGAAGGAGACAAGTTTGACAACTTTCAGGCTTCATTCAGTTAGAAGACTAAACTGATTAAACCATGTGCAAATCCACAGGGTTGAGCCTGGCCCTGTGTGTCTGTGAAAGTCGTGCTTCTGTTTGTAGTCAGTCAGCTGCAGAACAGTCTATTCAAATTCCCGTGAGGAACTTGCTCATGAAACGCCTCTGAACAAGCGGAAAGCTCTAAATACATGAAATCAAGCCAAACTCCCTCCAAGAAGGGTGGCTACCTGGCCAGCACTGTCCAGTATGATCAGCCTTGGACATTGTAACACCATTTCTTCCAGTGCCTAACAGTGAACTGATGAAATATGCAGAAGTGGGGAGATTAAAGCATATATGCTAAAGATATTATACATCATGTGCTTGCCATTGGTAGATTTAAGTTTTGTCTGAGAATTTTGTGATCTTGTTCACCATAAGCAGCATACAGATGTATGAAGAGGAACTAATGCATGTTTATTTCCAGCTGATGTACTATATAGCTGAATTAATACAAGTCAGCACCAGAAATCATCCAATTAGAACATCAAATCATATGCAAGTGTGACATGAAATGAGCAAGTGGAAGCACAGGCCAGCATTGTGTGATCTTACATGGGGATGTACTCTATTAGCTCCTTTGTTTGTCAGTGGGAACTGGAGGGTCCACTGGAATACAAGCGATGTGAGCAACTGAGGGGCATTTTTCAGTGCCAACAGTTGAGATATAATAGGAGATCATGTCTTTGCTTAAATTCTGGCTCACAGAGCTAACACAATATTTGCCAATATCATGAAGTGCCTAGAACTTAACAGCTTAGAAGTTCCTAAGTCCAACCTCCCCCATTCCTTTGCCATGCTCCTTGCTGTGAAAAGAAAAATATTGGAAGGTTTTGAGAGGCTCCCCAGATTGACGTCTGCTGTTCGATACCCACCTAATGAGCTGCTTAACAACTGTTACCAAAATTAATGAGTCAAGTCACAGTTGTAATTACCATATTGCAGATCACAGTATTGTATTAGATTACCATGGACTTCTATTTAGGAATATTTACACCATGATGACTGTTTAAAATGTGCACCAGTGTTTCAGCAGATTGCATTGCCTCATAGCCCATATTTATTAGGGCAGGTAGGAGTTACAGGAGTCTTATCATGAATTCTTTGGTTCCAGCTTGTGGGGATCGATGAAGAGTCAATCTAAATGTAAGAATATCCAGGTACTGAAAAATGCACAAATGTTAAAAAAAAAAAAAAGAAAAGAAAAGAAAAAAACACCTTAATCATGTATGTAAGTAGTCACACCAGAGGAACAAGGGTCTGGTGATGAAAACAGTAATCTGGGGCCAGAAGCAGATGCTTCACTATCAGCATATACTAGAGTAATTGTGCATATATGAATCCAATTTAACTCCTACTTTAAGAGAAAAGTGAAATACCCTGAATACTGTGCTCTGGGATTTTAGGATAACCAAGTGTAGTTTCCTTATTTAAAGCCATGCTTTTTTCTGTGTAGAAAGAGGTAGGAAACAGAGTGCTACACAACAGCTTCTTATACATTATCTAGAAAAGACCGTAATTCTACCTTCCTCCTATTCCACTCTCTCTGGTAATGAACAAATCTTCTCCGCTTCATGAAATCAGATGATGTGGAAACAGTCAGGGTTTTTCTGCTTTTGGGTTCAGATCTGTTTTGTTTATCACTAATAATGCTTCAATATGCAGTGATAAATACATATACATATATTAGTGTAATATATATATACACACACACGTACGTGTACAGACACGTATATAAAAAAGGCACTTGAACAAGTGCAGCGAAGCAAGCTGTTGGAGGGCTGCCGCTGTCCCCCAGAGCCAGACACCTTATCGGGAGGCCTGGAGCCTCTCCTCCGCCTGCCCACTTCCATCTGCCTTCCTGCAGCCCCAGCACCTCACCACATTTGTGGAACAGGGCTGACCCGCTTCCCTGCTGCTCCCACGCAGGTCATGGGCAAGGTACCACAACTAGGGTGTGCAAACATTCATGGTGTGTGATGAGTAACTTAGACCCACAATGACTGAGCGCTCGGAGCACTTATATTTGAATTTTGCAAGGGCAGTTTCAGAAGGGTTTGTCTCACTTCCCCCATTTCCTTCTCCAAAGAGAGCCTGTTAGCACAGACAAATGCGGCAAGTCAATAACATCCACCCGGACAGGATGTATTGAGCCAATTCAAGGGTAGGTGGATAGCAGCTGCGGTCCTGCCTGTGAAATACTATAGTTGTTGCCATTGTGCAGTGAGTCATCAAGCCCTTTTTATTTACACTTTCATATAAGTGCTGGCAAATACTGATTTATGTGCTGAAAGCTGGGAAGCAGGGTATGGGCATGTTAAAGAAAGAAACACACACATGTGAATGCACAGACCAGCAACCTATCTTCAGTTCGTCCAGGAGGATTTTAAGCCACGCAGACCTGAAACAGATTGACCTTTTATTACTTTTGAATTGAGGACAGATTTCCGCTTTAAAGGTTCAATTATATTGCTGGGCTTGTTTGCTTTTTATGATTTCAGAAGATGCCATGGTAACTTGGGCAATGAATCCTAGCTTAGACTGTTTTATGCGCTGAATTTCAAGCTCTGAACTGTAGTTTGCAATTTTAATCAATCTGGTTTTTGCAAAATTACTCTATTATATTTAGTCTTGAAGAGCATTTATGACAGACAAGTTATAAGGACTGATATTTGACAACATGGTTCAGATTAATGCCTGGTTTTACCCATTGGAGAAAATGGAGTTATTCTGGTAAGTATGTGATTCCTGGCCTTTTTGGAAAGCTGGATAGATTAAAAATATCTGAAGTTCAGCTATAAGGAGCTACCTTTCTGCCAAATTCATTCTATCCAGCACTCTTGACGGGGATACCATCTCTGATTTTTCTAGGAGAAATTTAATTATTTGGACACCTAGACAGAGCCTTTTATTCATTTTCTCTCTAGCTGCAGAATTGCTTGTTTTAGTCGCCTAACGTTTTAATAATCTCTTGACCCACTCAGGAAATAGGCATCCGGGTGCTAAAGATCTTTCACAGTGCGGTTTGAAGTGAGGCAGTACCAGGGTGCCGTGCTCGTGTGCATGATGGGATCAGTATTTACCACTTTGTGTATATTTTAGAAATGTAAAAAAAATGTGAGTAAACATTATATATCCAAGTTCACATTTGAAACCGTGACTGCCCAGGTAATAAGCTTTTCCTAACTGAGGAACTTTCAGAACACCAATTAATATATGGTCAGTCCCTTTGACTGCTGGCTCAGAGAAATCAGATTTATTTCAAAGTATTATTTACTCTGAAGGAAGGAAGAGCAGGAAGAAAGGAGGGAGGGAGGGAGGCAGGAAGTAAGTAAGCAAGCAAGCAAGCAGAGGCGCACATAACCCACTAGTCAAAGTGTATTATATCCTCATTTTCAGAAGTTTCTCCCACATCACCATACAGAAGATGGGATTTTTACGATTTTCATATTAGCACATTAATCCGTAGACTGAGTCAGAGAAACCTCTGCTGTTTTCCTATGTGACAGTAACTACACAATGAGATTTAGGAAACTGGAGTGGCAGATGCTCTAAAATACATTGTCCATTCAGATTCTATGAGGCTGCCTCTCCTTCTCCTGCTCTGGTTTAGAGCAGGTTAAAAAAATCACACCATTTTTTCTTATTTAGGGAAAAAAGGTTAACATTTATCTGACCAGTCATCCTGTGTCACTGAGCACAAACAAAGCTGGCATGTGAATCCTTATCCTTAATTTTATTTTTAGGCACCTAATTTGTCTTCCCATTTGATGATATCTTCAGCTGAAATCGTAGGCTGCTGATCTCTTGTTTTTTTCTCCTGCAGTGAATGTAATTGGACACTCTTAACCATGGCACAACTGTTCTAAATGACACAGAAAGTAAACGAAGGCTGCTAGATTAAAGAGAAGTCTCTCAATAGATTTGTGATTAACTTGCAACTATAATAAGAAATTACATGAAAATAGAAATGAGTAGGAAAGGTTAACCAGCTAAGACAGGAAATTATTTCAACAGCAGGGGGAAAAAGAAAGAAAGTAAAGGTAGTCTCTTTACAAATATACTTCTGACATCAGCTGTTTCTCAAGAGCAATAGACTGGAGCTAAGCAGAAGAGGCCTGTAGGGCTAAAAGGTACAGTTCAGATTAGAGATCAGGATTTGAGTCCTGGTTCTCATCACTAGCTTTCTGCATTGCTCTGAGCAAACTCAATGCCTCAATTTCTCTTGCTTCCTCTCTGTTTAGCCTATAAGCTCGTTAAGAGTTTGTATAATGGTTAGTGCTAGTTTCTCCAGCCTGGTAGCTACAGATCTACCTGTACAACAGATAAAGTTTTTCAGCCTCAGATATCTCAGCCAAGTACCACATGCCATTGATTGCTCAGTATGACAAAATGTGCCAAAGATGAAGTCCATGTCCAGCAGTTATGAGCACAAAGCTATATATGACTCTTTTAATTAAAAGTAAAGTCAACCAGATGCCCACAGATAGTTTGGAGTAATTCAGTGTTTCAATAGGAAGCTCCCATGTGAAAAAGGGGGAGAGATGAGAAGTGAAACCAATAATTCTTTGAGTAGCAAAATTAATGAACCACATCTCTTTCTTGGGTAGATTGTCTGCTATTCTAATAAAAGGTCAGATTATTGTTCTTTCCACTGGTAAACGCAGTAAGAGGGCCTCTCTCTATCTTCATAAAACTCATAGAAATAAACTAATTTCTTCACCTCTATTTATAAATTAACTTTGCTTGAAAGTAGCCAATAGATTCAAAATTTATCAGGAAACAATCTCCTTTGAGACAAAACACTCAAAGACAGGGTGCTTGCATAAGGCTTGTTTTCTTTTGAAAAAAACAAACAAACAAAAAAAAACAAACAAAAAACAAACAAAAAAAATACACAAATAAAACCACTCATTATTTCCATTGACTTAGCTTGCACAGTTTGTAGCATGCATTCCCAGATGAGCCAGTCAGCACAATACAGAGCCAGCTCCTGCTCTTTGTAGGCAACAGCTCCAAAATGAAGGACAATTTATGTTAAGGCTTTGAACAGCCCTCTTTTATCACAATGTGCCCCATATAGGTCAAGTTTATACCTACTGTATAAATTAAAGGAAAAGGAATTGTTTCAGAGACAGGTTTGCCCTATGTGTTCATCTCAGTTTGGGTCAGCTATCTTCTTTGCCTCAAGAGGTTATGATTTCCTAAATCTTTTCAGGATGCTCACTTTTAATAACTTAATTTTTTTTTTTTTTTCTTATACTGTTCTCTCATTGGAGCTATGGCAGCACAGCATTCTCCTTTCATGGGCTGAATATAGCTGCAACCAGTAACATGAATCCAAAATAAATGGTCAGTGCCCTACAGTAAGTATTAAGTTTACATGTTCTGTTTCAGCCAGTTACATGAAGTCAGACAGCTACTCTTTACCTCTTACAGCTCCTGTGAACTCAAGGAGGTCACAAAGGGATGTATCAAAGAAGTATCTGGCATGTACTGTTTTACTGGTTTACGTTAACAAGTACAATAGCGTTGGGCTGCAGCTTGTAGGCATGTTGCTACTGTACCCAATTCTCTGTGCTTAAAAATATTTTTTTTAAAAAAAAAAAAAGCATACTATCTTGTGTGATCTAAAACATGGGAAAACGAAGTGAAAGTAGCAAGGACATGGCTACTCTCTGTGCAAAATAGGTCTGCAATGCCCTTAAGTTTTTTCCTCACTTTTTTATATACTTCAGTTTTTACATCCTGACAAAGAGATCAATATGAGCATCACTTTAAGAAAAATAGATTTCAATTATTTGCATTAGAGCAAATTAGACACCAGATTTCCCCCATGTATTACGGAGAAGAAGGACCATAAAGGTCAGATCAAGGTGGGGGACAAATGTTTCGTAAGTCCCTCCAGATTACAGCAGGGTGTTTCTTGCACAGACATTGTTCCACCTACTAATCTCCACCCTCTAATCACCACTTCATCTAATGCCTGCATGAGGTTCTTCTTAGAAAAATCAGAAATATGTTGGAAAAAAAAAAAAAAAGAAAAGCTATTGCAATACTCAGGAATATTATTAGAGCAGGTGTCTCTGAGGCTGGGCTCAGAAGAGGTCCTATATGAAACACATGTGAAGACTGAACTCTTCTCATTGTAGAACAGACCCTGTAGCCAGGCGGGAGTCAATACAACCATCACTCTACCGCACCAAGGAAGGGACAATGTAAGATATGAGAACTTGAGTCTATAGGCCAGCCTGTGGGGACCCATCACTCTAGATATGTCTCACCAGGGCTGAGCAGAGGCGAAGGATCACCTCCCTCAACCTGCTGGCAACACTTATCCTAATACTGCCCAGGGTGGCATTGGCCTTGTTTGCCATGAGGACATATTTCTGGTTCATAGTCAGGTAGTTGTCCACTAGGACTCTCAGGTTGTTCTCTGCAGAGCAGCTCTCCAGCCAGTCAACTCCCAGCCTGTGATGGTGCATGAGGTTATTCTGCCCCAGAAGCACAACTTTGCACTTTCCTTGGTTGAACTTCATGAGGTTCCTCTGTGCTCCAGCCTCTTGAGATCACTCTAAATGACAGCAAAGTCACCCACTTTATCAATCACTCCTCCCAGTTTTGTATCATCAGCAAACTTGCTGAGGGTGCACTCTGTCCTATCGTCCATGACGTTAATGAAGATATTAAACAGAACCAAACCCAGTATCAACCCCTGGGAGGTACCACTGTGACTTGCCTCCAACTGGACTTTGTGCTGCTGATCACAACCTTCTGGGCTCAGCTCTTCAATCATTTTTCAGTCCACCTTACTGTCCATACTCTGATCCATACTTTGTCAGCTTGTCTGTAAGGATGTTATCAGAGACAGAATCAAAAGCCTTACTAAAGTTACAGTAAACGACATTCACTGCTCTCCCTTCATCTAGCAAGCTAGTCAGTTCTTCCACAGATAACTGAGAGTGGCTTCGCAGTAACACCAGCCAGTTCCCTCAGAGCTTGTGGGTGCAACCCATAAGGCTACATGGACTGGCGTATGTCCAGTTTGTTTTCATGCTCCCTAACCAAAGTATTCCTTGCTACAGACTATCCCTCTGGTCTTGGGTCTGGGATTCTAAAGGCCAGTTTTATCAGTAAAAACTGAGGTGAAGAAGTCATTGAGGCAGTCATCACTGGTCTTCAAAGCAGATGCTATAAGCAGCTTTCTCCAACCTGATGCCTATCTGAGCACCATTGTTTATGTTCATCTGCAGGAGTATGTGTTAAACATTGATCACTGTGGGCTGTTACTGCAGCCAGAAACATGCAAGAAATGTGGTGAGAAAACCAAACAAAACAAGTTTCTGGAGTATCTGAATGTGCCATCTAGACCACAGGAATGAATCCTAAAGTTTGCATTTGGCTTCAGGCTATTCAATTCACCTGCTAAATCAGCTTTCAGCCTTCAGAACTGTCTAGCAGACACTTTACATAATCGTCTTAGGTATGCAAGAGAGGTAACACAAGTATAGAGGAACTCAAACCATGTTAACTTGAAGAAACAGGCTGATACAGATACCTGTATCAATACCTGCTGGGAATGAACAATGTGCCCAGGAGAAATCAGTGTCCTTCCATGTAACTGAATCTGTATAGAATCTGTAAGACAGACTCCAGCTGAATGGAGGATTAGGAAAAAGCTAAACATCAGGATTTTAAGATAGTACAACATGGACATCATGCGAAAACAAAAGTAGATGGAAAGCCCAGATTTTGCTTTTACAAATGGAACCACTCCCTACTCAGATAGGATTAGCATGTTCATGCAGGGGAGAATGCAATCCTTTGAATCATCTCAAAGTTTCCAGAGTTTTTTGCGTCCCCTCAGCATCTTCCGGCTGTTCACAGACATCCCCTGCCTGTAGCCTCCTCAAATGTTGCTCCTCAGAGACACTTGCCTGGCTGTTGGTGAGAGCATCTCTGCATTGTTAATGAGCAGACTTCCTTCCATACAAGGCGCTGTACTCTCATCTGATCCTATTTCCTACCATCCGTCCATTCAATCATATCCTGCTTTGAACTTTTGCCCTCTTTAACTCTCTGTGCAGGCTTACAATCCTTAGACATAAAAATACATGGATATACTTATGTTATCTAACACAGCCAGAGCAGCCTCAGGGATACTGATTTAATGGCTCCTGTTCTGAGGATAAAGTTGTTTATAAATATGGATGTAAATGGGCATACCAGTGGGAGGCAACTACACATCATCCCCAGGTGTCTCTCTAGGAGATCCAATTCATTTAGTAAAGCATCCTTCTAAATGCATACACACACACACACACAATTGCTGTTTAGATGGGCACAAAACACGGATCTTTACCATTGATATGAACAGAAAAGTTAGAATGGTGTTAACAGCCATAGATCTTCATTCATTTAGTTTGTGCTACTACATTCTTCCCATAGGAATATAAATAAACACAAAGAAAGGACTGTTTATTCCCACAAGCTTGTTCCTTGTGGAATGAGAGGCCTCAGTCATTGAAGGAGGCTGCCTGGACAGAGTTCCTTCCTCCATTATGTTCTCGGAGGTTTGCTGCAGGACCTGGTGCAATGGGACACCCTGGGATTTCAGCCAGGTGAGCCACCAAGTCCAGTATGCAGAAACTATAGCAACAGCACAAGAGCGCTGTCTCTCACATAGGTGTTCTTTTCTTTCTGAGACTACAGTTAAAATCTTCTGTCAATGCCACAGCATTCCTTTCGGCTATATGTCTGAAACGGGATTGCTTCTTTGCTGTTAGTCCATGAGACAGTGGGCAAAGTCTGGCAGCTCCAGAGGGGTTCTGGTAGGGTTGCAGGCAGCAGGAACAGCTCTTGCTGCAGCATGCACACCTTAGACTACAACTCTTTGCAGGTTACTGCAGGATACTTTGGTGATGTGCTAAAGAGCTTTGCAACCTAGCATATAGTTTCAATTCCTCATTGTATATGTCACCAAGTAGTCAGATTAAAAAAAATAACACTATAAAACCTGTTTCTTCAAAGATAACCAATGGATAAGAAATCAGCTAGTGACTTAACCTTTCAAATGATCTAAGTAACCGATCAAGACCAGAGAGGAATAACCTTTTAAAATCATTAGATTTTGTAAGCAGATGTACAAATAATTAACTTTAAATTATGCAGCCATGGAATAATGTAGATTGCAGATTACGAAGTCAGAACAACTGCAATTACAAAGGCAAGCAAATGTTGCTTAGAGAAGGCAGACATCTTCTATTGATTTTCAGGTAAGCCAATCGGAGCCAGGCCAACATGTTCTACTTCTTGTAACAATAGGAAATTGAAAATCAACTGGACCAATATTCTACCTTTCCTAGTCCATTCTGGAAATGTTCCTCCTCTGAGCTTTTGAATCACTAGATTTATTGCTATTTATATATATTAGTTCCCAAGAGGACAGAAGGCACTTTGAAGGCACTGGAAGTCAAGTCCCAATCATCTTAGTGTTTTATTTGCATTTATAAAGGGCAATGTTAAAATGCTCTTAGAGACAAAGAGGAAAATTGATGAGAAGTCATTTTATTTTCCTTGCAAAGGGCAGTAGGCACATACAGACACAAGGGAAACGAGGCAAGCTAAATGATTTCTCAAATCAAAAGAGGGTGCTAACACTTGTATGTGAGGCAAAAGGAGTGGGAGGGACCACATCCTTTATGCAAAACACTGGTACATGGACAAACCACTGCTGAAGAAACTGTTTCTTTCCAGTAAGGGAATACATAAGGGAGACAGTCAAAGATCGATTAGGAAAAAAAAGGCACGAAAAAGGGCTGGGTAGAGAAGCTGAATGAAGATAAAACCTGTAGCAGCATGGGGGTGACTAAGAAGCAGCAGTAGGGAAAAACGAACACCTCAAAACAGCCTTTACCAATAAAGAAGTAAACTGCAAAGTACTTTTCTCAGTTTCACTTACAGGCTGACATCATGGAAATGTTCCCATCCCTGGCTCAGCTGGGAAGACCTCTCCCCAGTCAGTGATAAAATGTTACTCTCTCCTCTGTCTCATCTCGTTTGCAGAGTGAGAAGGATGGAGACTCCATAAAAGATTTCAGATTCTTTCACATTACTAAAAAGCAATTTAATACTTTCAAAAAATGAAAAGGAAGGCAGAGGAATTCTTCACTTACATCCTATCAGTTGCCCTACTATTTAAATTATCTTCTAGGCTGTGTGCCCAAAATCTTCATGTGGTGCTATAGAGATGTAAAGTAATCTTTCTTCACCTGGGAGTGAAAATTGGTGTTAGTATAAAGAGAACAACCCCTTCAGGATTTACTGTACTCCAAGGACTTGGTCAGCTATGGCAATTTGTTCCATTATGACTAGTTTCCATACTGCTGCAATATGCTGATGGGTATGTCTCTAAGATTAAAATCTGCTGTTATATCAGTGTAAAGCTAACACAAGGCAGATACAAAGATTTAGTCACAGTATCTGTCTTGGTATCTAAAATGTTTCTGCATTTAAAACATTTCTTGCAGTATGTCGCTATCTATTTTGGGTTTGTATTTACATGGAGAGGTTAACCTGCTCTCAAATTTCAGAAAAGTCCTTAAAAAGACATGTGGCTTCGTGCAAGCTTTTCAGTTGACTTAAAGCCTAAGTGCAATGCCTGAAACCTAACACTCCTTGATAAATGGGCCAGGACTTGAATGCAAAGTCCTGGCTTTCCAAAGCATCCCATGTGGATGGACTCAGACCTGAACTAGGTCTAGTTTTTCCTGATCATACTCTTACCGCATGGTCAGCTCTGAATACAAAACTTTCTTGCACAAACTGCTCTACCTGTCCTTCCGCCCACCTTGCCCAACCCTGTAAATGATGCAGACTCCCAGAAGTTTTCTAGGGCTGGTTCTATTTGTCTCCAGTCTTCCTCTCCAAAAGTGGTCAAGGGCAGTGAGCTGCAGTTCTCATAAACTCTTGACACTCTCTGCACCCAAGATCAGCAGGGAGAGGAAGGTCTGTCAAATGGCATATTTTATAGCACCTTAGTCCACACTCTACAATAATGCTGTCAACATTTTTTTTTTAAATAACGGACCATTTAATTTTTCTTTATCCACACTGCTTTTAAAAGACCATTAGGAAGGTGTGCCTGCATTTACTGTGGAGATTAGAGGGAAGGGAAAGGTGGACACATCATCTGCCACCTGGAGATATTCAGTGTACAAAAAGATGTAAAGTTTAGGTGTAAACTTGTGAGGCTTGATTCCCTGCCAAGGCAGAGCTTGAGCTCATTCGCCCAAAGTCATGCCCCAGCTGACTAGCCACTTGCTAGAGTATGGACTGGAAACAGAAGCAGTGCCTGCAAGATAAGACCTAAGCAGGTGGCAGGGAGGCAGTCATCTTTGAAAAGGAAGTAAAAAAAGAGGAAGCAAGAGCCTATGCTGAGAACTGTTTTCCAAGAAATTGGCCTCAAAGCCATGTATGAAAGTTATACCTCAGTTCAGCAAGCAAGAAGCTCAATAAACAGAGATGGGGACCACAGGCAAACCTGACTGATTGTGGTTCTCCTCAGACTGCTGATTTGATGTTTGGATTTCATCAGCATTTCTGAAGATAGCAAAACAATGGTAATGAATTCTTGCTGCCATGCTTATTTCCAGATGTTGCAGGAATATTTCCTCTTTGACTAACATTTCTGGTAAAACCTAAACTACAAGTCCAAAATACCATGGAATTAACTATTCTCTAAGAAATTGTGTGTATTAACTACCCTTGCAGCAGCTTCTCCTGAGTCACTCTTCTACCTAATGTTTTCTTTCGATTCTTTTATTATATAGACCACTAACCAGTATATGCTCAAATCTGCTTCTAGATAGGATCTCTGAGGTTGTGATAATGAAAAAAGATGGTCAGCTGGTTCACCAGTGCAATGTTATTTATTACTTGCAAATAATAAAAACTTCTTTCAGGCTGTAGGTTCACCACATTTCTATTTCTTAGCAGATATTTACCTCTCAGGTTCCTTGTTAAAAAAAGAAATACGGTTCCAAGCTGAACTCCCTATTCTTACATAAGTAACTTCTGAGAATTAGAATTGAGGTACTAGGTTGAAGAACCTATTAACCAAGTTTAGTGTGCTATGGAGATAAAATGCAATTCTGAAATAAATGATCGAGTATGAGAACAGCCTTTCCTCACAAGGTTGTTCTGCAACACAGAAGCACACGTGAAGTAAACATAGCAGCAAATACAGGTGCATTCTCAGAAAAGAGAGAAAGAAACAGCTCAGTGTCAACACTGGATAAGCAGGTGATATTCACTGCTGCTCTGCAATTTCTTTAGAAGCTCTTCTCAAAAACAAACAAACAAACAAACAAAAAACAAAAAACCCTCACCTAAAAATAACTAAATAAATGCTGGGGAGGCAGAAATAGGTCTGTAGTAAGTCCCCTGACTCTCGTGGAGCAGGGCTCGCAATGGAATTTATCTCCATAAAACTGATATTGCTGATTCTGTTATTATTTATATTTCCTTAGCACTTAGAAGTCTGACTAGGGTCTTATTTTAGGAAGCATTAAGTGCTTGTATAAAAAAAAAAAAAAAGATTACCATCTTTCTTGAAGAATGCAACATTTGGAGACAATTCGAATGTTCAAGTTTCTGTCTACCACAGAAAGAACAGCCAAAATGGTAGTAGTTCATAGCAGGCAGTGGATAAAATCTATTGCCCAATGCATTTTATTGCGCCCACCTTTTGCTCAGTCTGAAAGTATGTATCTGAAATCAAGTATTTCTGTGGTGCCTGGCCACTTCAACTGCAAGAAGTCTAAGCACTATACTAAAAGTAATGGTTTAAAAAAAAAAAAAAAAAGTATCTTCATTATACTCTGTGGAAGAGGCTGAGTAAAACCAATTCTATGCACAACGTTTTTGACCTTCTTTTTCAGCCTTCTTTGCTTTCTTTACCTTTACTCCCCTTTCCTTGTTCCACGCTTAATTGCAATGAATGGCTCCTATAGTACAGTTTAGTGTCTGATAAGGTTGGATTGTATACCTGACAGCCAAAAAAGATGGTTAGACTTTGAGGAAAAGGGTGCAATAGTGTAACTTAAATGTTTTATTTACATTTCTAAGAGGAGCAAGAGACAAAGGTAGTTTGAACTTGGCTGCAAAGCCTTTACAATGGGTTCAGCTTTAATGGTATAGGGGTCTCCTGAGTCAATTTCAAGACTGCAGAGTCCCAGTCTCTTTATCTTCATGAACAGTGTCCTGGTGAGCTTAACATCACGGTGATTTTTGTCACTTCTCGCATTTCTAGACAAGCCCTTTCTTCAATCAAAGATGATGAAGTGAAATGAAATTATGAAAGGCAGAAAACATAAAGCCCAAAGTGTGACCTAGGAATCTTAATTTTCCTCAATCATTGCTGTAACGGAATGCAAGTCTGCAGCAGCAGGGGTGAAATTATAGCACAAATTACCATGCTATGCCAGATAAATTATTCTCTGCAGCATGGTTATTAACTGATAGATAAATAACTAACACTGTAGGACTGATTGACAAAACATAAGTGACCTGGAGCTAAGCAGGGCACCGTGAAAATAACATTGCAGAGCCGCTAATATTTTAACACTGAAATGAGGTATACCAAAGCAGCAGTCTTAAAACAGTACACAACTGAACCAGATACAAGTTAAACAGGTACTAAAAGCTCTTCAGTTGAGAACTCCTAGCCTCATGACATGTATCTTGTGAACATTTCTTATATGCAAAATTCAGTACTAGAGTATGTTCTCTGTCACTGGAGGACACAAAACTAAGCTTCAGGCTCCTGCTAAGAAAGGCCAACTAGATTTTTCCCTTCAAATAGATATCAATAAATGGTTACCTTCTTTAACAACAGCTTTAAAGAGCATATGGGTTGTGGGCTCAGAGGTTATTTGGTGTCCTAGAGATTTAGAAGCAGAGCTAATAAAGAGAGAAGCAATTCAGACTATTGTCAGAATGAACCCAAGAAATCACAGACTACATGGATTCTCTAGAGAATTCTCTCCATTATTTCAACATCTGGGACCTGCTACAGTTGGAACATTTCTGTGCAAAAGAACAACTTGTGTCTTACTATTTGTGATTTCTCAAATTCACTCAATGTTTTCTACCAGAACTTGCAACATGTTTATGCAAAGGATGATGCTTGCCTTGAAAGAAAACAGTTCTGCCCAGGTCATCACTAGGAAAGAAGAAAATTCCTATACAAGGAATTGCACATTGACACCAGTCCCAGAATAGGATTTTAGGGAAAAAAAGAAAGCTAGGTCAATATCAAGGACAAGAACACCAGCTTTTTAGAATCAAATATACATCTGATATTGGGCAAAGAAATCTGATTGGGAAAGAGACAACATAAGCCATGTTCCAGAGGGAAAGTCATGATAAAGCATTATCATGGAAGTGCATTGCACCAGAAGAAAACAAGACATGAAATAAAAGTGGTGAAAAACATGCATACTCTTAACCCAGCTTTTTATATTTTTTTCTGCTGGCTAGAAAAATTTGTTCTGAAACCTTTGTGTTAGGTCCTTCAACCATCATATGCTGCAGAAGAAGCAAACTGTTTATCTGAGTTCCAACAAAGCTGGAGTACGGAAAAATAGAGATAGAGAGAAGCAACGCAGCTTTCAGGCAAATGACAGCTGAACATAGGTCTCTGGCCTCATAAAAGTATGCTACATGTAGGGTCTGATACCCAGATACATGCTCCAAATAACATTCTGGCCCCAGGCCTGCTGAGGGAGAGTGAATAGTGCATAGCTCTAAGAGGTGAGGAAATAAGCCAATATTTTGATACTGCTGTTTATTTCAGTGAAACACCTGCTCTCTGAAGATCTCAAAACATTTCATAAAACAACACTGACATGATGCTTAGAATTACACAGAGACATCTTTTGCCTCTGTGTGTCACTACTCTCACCAGAGTGTATCATAGGTAGAGGGAAGTTGAACAAGACTGAATAATAATTGCAAAAGTTATGTGGATATTTAAAATAAAATTAAGTCTGTCTAAATAAGTATCTATGTCTTTTAATATAGAACTCTAGCAGAAATAAGGTCTTCCTACTGTAGAGTCTGGTTATCTCACTAAAGAAGGCTCTTGTGTGATGCCACTTCACAGTCACGGCCTTTAATCGTTCACAAATGCAGAACAAGCTGAGAAAGAATGTAGAGAGACAGGGAGAAGAAAAATACAGGTGACTAAAGAGACCAACCCTTGAAATACTGTGAATGTTCTGGACATAGACAAGTAATCAGAGCCATCAGTAGGGATCAGGCTGAAGACCAGATTCAGATACATTCAGTAGGAAGCTGGCCTGTGGGTAGAAGCAGCCACAAAAAGGAAGCAGCATAGCTAACTTACTGTCTTCTTAACACAGAACAAAATGCTGGCAGGTGACAGTAAACACAAAGAGATTGAAGAAGATGGCTCTCTAGAGAAAGGCCCTTGTCAGAACTTTTAGAACACAAGAAAAAGAAAGGCAGATTTTTGTTTTCTTGTTTTCAAGTCAGTTTTGAAACTGAGTGTAGCTCTGTTGGGAAGAGAATTGTTCCCTGGGGGAATTAGGGAAGTTGTAGAGATCAAACAGAATGAAGAACAGGGGGGAAATAAATATTTTTTCTCTAGAGAATTGCTTTCGGTGGTTGGTGGTCTCTAAAATCAAGGCAGAAATTAACAAAACAAAAATGA